>LUCM01006341.1:55144-68740 GCA_008360955.1 Fasciolopsis buskii
GAATGGAGAGATGGGACACTCTTGTCGAACGCCACTAGTCGTTTCGAATGAACTTGACAGTTCACCGTATACCCTAACGCGACCATAGGTATGCGAGTACAATGCTCGCAACAGGTTCACAAACTTAGTTGGCAAAACCTTCCGGTGGAGAGCACTGAATAGTGGCGATCGATCCACGGAGTCGAAAACACCTTTCAAGTCGAGGAAGACTACGATCGTAGGGCAGCGGTGCGTGTGGCGCGTTTCGAGTATCTGTCGAAGAGTGAATATTTGGCCGATGCAACCTCGACCTGGCCGAAATTCGGCCTGTTGTTTGCGGATATTACTCTCGCGAATCCGTGTCAAACGGCGAAGCATTATCGAAGCTAACACCTTAGTAACTATCGGAATTGAACTAATCCCACGATGATTGCTGCAGTCACTCCGTGTACTCTTCTTGAAGACGGGTATGATCAGTGACTCACCCCACGATAGCGGGATACGCTCCTCGTTCCAAATATCACGAAGCAAGGAGGTAACTGATTTCACCAGCGTTTCCTCACCCAATTTGAGGAGAAAGCGCTGGTGAAACCACTTACCTCCTTGCTTCCTTATCCATTACAGAATATAGAGGAGAGTTTCTGCCGCTAAACGGATCTTCCTTTGTAAGTGTAGCTCACCCTCCCTCTTACTTCATTAGGTCACAAGAAGCATGCAATACGCCCATGCAATGAATTTGTAAACCCCGGAGACAAGATCAACGCCCTTTCATCTCGATTGAGTTTACACGGAAAACACGAATCTTGTTCATTTGACATTTTAACTTGGAATTAAGTTATCCATTATTTTTTGTTATTTCCTTTAGCCTTAAAATGGGGTTAGGCAGCCGGCGGCTCGGTAGAACCGGTTACAAACGTGCGCGAGCAGTCCCCTAGTTGTGTAGGTCCGTTAATCAGGTGCGCTATGAATGGCCAGTATGTTGCAACCTCATTGGCTATCCCGTCCACATGACGCCTGACTAGCAAGCACTCTCCCCAGAGTAGAAAGCCAGACACCCCTATTTACCCACTGGTCAAATACATTGCGCTCTGATTGGACCGGAAACTCTGGGCAAAATATCAGTTCCCGATTACGACAAACACGGATGTTGTGCAGATTTTCAGTGGACAAATCGGTCATTTTCTGTGTTCGGACCCCGTTTGTCTTAGCAGGGAACCGGAACCACACGTGTGACACGGGCCAATCGCGCCAGAAGCCCAGAACTATTAGTGTCTGCGGATTCCACGAATATCGCCTGGTTTTCTGCTGTCCTTCACTATCTTAGGTGATGGCTGTGTACCCACTCCATGCACATATTTTTGACCAGCGTCCAGATTTAAACATGCTGTTCTCAGAAGGTCCCTCAGTATCCTGAGGTAAATGTCTATTCTAAATTTAGACTTATTGAGGGAGGGTTTTTCAGCGTGTAGGACTAATAGATTTCTACGTCTGCTGTGAGATGGTCTCTGAACGCTGTTCGCTTCGCACCGGGGCTATAGCTCTTCAATTTTCCTTTCTGGTTCAGTCTCGCTTTCGATTGCATACTGCATATTCAGAAGCAAAAAACGTGACTTGAGGCGTACTGGTTATCTTCAAAACTTACACGACCAAATCTAATACGGCGGCGCAAAATATGGCGGTCTACGGGCTACACACCACAATTGCCGGATTGAGTTCCCGCCAAAGTTGTTTTCGTGTGGTATTTAGTTCAGTTCAGTTCGGCTGGTACGGAAAAGAAGCGACCAATAGAGCCAAACAGGAGACCAGAATTACTTCAGTAATATGAGAGGAACGGATTCCATCTGTTCGAATGTTGTTTTTTCTGTATCCTGGCTTCATCAGCATGAAATTCGTGAAATGTCATGCGGATTAAATTTCGGAGGTGCTCAGAGTGTCATAATTTGTTAATTAGATAAGTGAAGTAGCTCATGCTATTTCGCTTACACACATGCACTACAGAAAGAGATATTGTGAGTTCAATAACTAGGTTCGTTTTTGGAAGTAGTTGTGCCAATTTTTTTCGTATTTACCCAGATCCTCGTGCGATGTTTTATTTGTAAGGTTCACTTATAGTGCTTTATTTCTGTAGCGACCGGATTCCTTTTTATTTTCAACCGACGTTACAGCTGTTGTGAAAACTCGCGTTTGTAACGTCCACGTCCAAATAAGGAATGTAGCAAGCGCGTTTTAGAGGGGCTAGGGTGAGAAGTTTGCAAAAGAGGGGGACGGGTTAAACATACTTGGTTTACGACTGACGTTTGCCAGCTTCTCCGCCAAAATTCATGGAAAGACTGGAACGTATACGTTTCAAGTTGGTCATATCGGGAGCCTATCACGAACAGACGCACAGTAAGATACAGCCGCACACGCCTAACTCAAAAGCCAGTAGTAAAAGTTTAACACTTTTGTTAGCGAAAGCCAAGGTCATCCGCGACACTATCTTACGCGGATGGGAAAGAAGACCGAGACTGACGGAAATGACATGGCTTCAGGCCGACTTGACATAGAGTTATGAAGAATTAAACTTCGTCTTTGAACTCGGTTGTTGCTTCCCGCCTTCATATTTGGGGCTCGGGAGATGAAAATCCTTGTTGGTTGAAGACGCTGAAGGAATAGACTGAGAACGAAAGTCAATAATGAGAATGCTGTGAACTGTCTGTAGATTTCATATCTCCCAAAAATAATCCGAAAACAGCCAAAAATTTACAAACAATGCACGGCAAAATTACAAAAATTGGTTGTTCGTTGTTCATCATTGTTTTCATTGACATTATGCTTTCTCCCTTCCATCCAACTTCAGCACCATTGCAGTTTCATGCCTAGCTATATTTATGTACATGGATTAAAATGGTTGAAGCCCTTTGACTGTCTGCTTCACAATTCTGTGTCATCTTATTTTGATATTTTGTTGTCGGATATTTGGTTGAATTCTGTTCTCCGTTGGACGCTACAATCGCGCGGAATTTTTTGTGCTCAAAAACCGTAGCGTTTTTGGACATACGCTGATATCCCGTGTTTCTTCAGCTCCAAAGGCTTTAATATATCTAGAAGAGGCACTCGTGCTGGCTGGCAGGCAGCCCTTAATGCACCCTTCCGGCCAAGATGTCTATTCCGACTTTGTTGAGCACCAACATCTGCTCTCTGTTTACGAAAATGTCGGATCTGTCCCGCACACTTAAATCGCCGATTCATGTTCACACCTGTGTCACCTGCATACAAGAACCTTGGCTGAATCCGGATATCGCTTATTCAGTCGTGTCGATAGACAGATTCAGGCTTCATCGGCAGGACAGAGTTTCGAACAAGAGGACTAGATGTGGTGTTGCAACATAAATAGACTCCTTCGTGTCTGCCAAGTCCGAAGTAGTTTAGGCCTACTTTCTCAGAGGAATTGACGATCTCGTGACAACGTCATCATAAATTTTCTCGTCCTAACAACTTTATCATAATCAATTTATACATTGCCCTGTTTAGCTCAGAATAATATATCGCATCCTTTTTGACTATTTTCTAGTGTTTATTGTTCCCCTTCTTGAGAATAATCTAAACAGCATTGTAGGCGAAATTAAATCTTTCATCTACCAAACCACCAACTGCGTTTGACTCGACTGATCGCTGTGTTTCTCCCATCAGAGGAGGTTTCCCTTTAGATGAAGGTATTGCCAACCACCCCGTTTTATTGTCCCTGAAACTGCATGCTCCAATTTCAAGTAGCGATCATTGTCTGTTTCTGTTAAGCCCCAAGGTATACTCTCGGCCAGCTTCCATTTCTTCAGGCAAACATACCAAATCCGAGTTCGCCCCGTATCTTTCGCATAACAGCGTTATTCTTCAGAAATCCCTTTCTACCGGTTCCTCTTTAGAACCTCTGCTCATTGACAATGCCAAACATTTTACGGGGATGCGTGACACAACCTTTGATATTTGTTGTCCCTTAGAAGCCTTAATCGTCTCAAATGACGGTATCTCCACCCAGTAACTGAAATATCTAAGATGATGCAATGAGTACTTCTACAAATTTCGTGATAACTCAAACGTGTGGTATATTTCCTATCTTGCAAAGGCTAAAGTCCAACGCACTGACACGACTTTCGTCGTTCACTTATACCCCGGTCATATTTAGTCATGACACGAAAGTAACAAATGTTTCTAGAAAGAGGTACACGACCTGCGCACCACTAAAATTACCGCAGGGATTGGTACCGACAGTCAGTCTTCAGATTGATTCTGTGAAATTTCTAGAAGTTACTATTGATAAAAATCTGAAGTGAACTACTCACAGTTCCAACCTGTGTAAAGAATCTCCGACGGTCATCATTTCAAATCAGGAAGCTTCGACCCTACAAGTGAAACAAAGCACCATCTCCCGATTTGTATACCAATGTATTTTTCCAATCATTCTTCACTGTCCTCCTGTTATTTTTCCAGGTTTACTTTGAAAAGACTTTAAAATTCTTCGCTATGGGCTATCAATTATTAGCCATGTGTCCTTCATACCACCAGCTGAGTTGTCCCTAAATCTATGTAATCAACACTTATCAGCATGTGAGAAATTTGCTCAAAAAATTCTTTCTGATCTCACGCATCCTCTGCACAATGATCTTCCAAAATGCCGCTTTCATATTTAAACACGATCCGCTTTTTGTTCCATATCCTCTACAAGGAATATCTATAGGAACTCAACTGTCCCATATTTGGCACGCATTTTGACAAACCGTGACCTGGTTTCAGCCGAAGTCCTGCTCAACCTCACTTAATGCATTATGGTTATTTCTGGAAAAATTCTTTTATGTTCTTTGCAATGCGATAAGCGTATTTTCAAATTTTATTTATTTATTTTCTCCTTATTTTCTTCCTCAATTTTTGTCTGAAATGCGACATTATTTATTGTGCGCAAAATTCTAAACGACGCGGTACAATGAAACATCCACCCATGAATTGAAAATTTCTCATTGATTACAAATTCTTTTGAATGAACCGAAATAGCTCGCGTGGACGTAGTTGCTTGGATTACCTTAAGCTTAGTTTCTCCGTTTCCGTCCTCCTTTATCCAACGTTAAACACTTCACCCCACAGTCTTTGGTCCTCTATCCATATGTAAAACTTCCCAGTGCATCATCAAACACATTCGAGCTCCGTGAACTCATCAAGGCTTTTGGGTGAATAGCATTCATTCACCGAGAGGCGAAACTCATAGCTGGAGACGTTAATTCTCCTAAGATTTACTGTTTTGCTAAGACTACTTCTTTACAGTCCTTGAACTGTGCTCATTGAACCAAAGTTTGAGGATGGACTCAGCATGCTTTTAACTCCACTAGTGGAGGCAATTTCATCGACCTAGTATTCACCCACAGCCTTCCTTATATTATTATCCCGGTGCTGGTAAACATCCCTGGTACGGACCACCGAATGATATCCTGTCTGATTCATGTTCATCGTAGACCCCGGATACCTGCATCTATTACCCAGTCCGTGAAAGTCCTTTTCCAATTAGCAAACTTGGCTTGTCCGAATTCGGCTCCTCAGAGCCTTGGCTAACCATATTTCTTCCCTTCATCTGGCTTCAAAGAAGCTAATAGCGTCTTATACGCAAACTCGAATTCGAATATTAACAGCCTCACCTTTTGCAACGCTCAGGGCCGATCGATTTGGGTATTAAGTTGGAAAAGACTGCTAAACTGCCAAGTAATGACAACCGCACCTTAAATGTCTTAACAATGCAGACGGCTAGTCTCCTTCTGAATGTTGTTTACTTCGTCGAACAACCAACCACATGAGCAAGAAAAACTGCCACCCGGCAGCCGAACTTTGGCCTACATACGGCCAAACTTTTGCGGTCCCGCACCTTTTGCAACAAATGAAGGACCTCAGTGTAAGTCATGAATAAAGGCCAGCAGTTCAATGACCCCAAGGACATCGCTGAAGCTTCCGACTCACGTTTATCCCTCACTGTTATTACAAACCAGAACACAAGTTTGCCGAAACTCCCTAGGGTAAGGAATTGAGTGATTTCGGCCAGCGATTTGGATGCAGAGAAAATGGCGAAAGCTCCCGCCCACATCAAATCGTAGTAACAAAATGGCGCAGGCAGTCTCCCTCCTGACCTGTTCCATTTCAGCAACACCGAAATAGCACTTCAATTGGTAAACCTATTTAATACTTCCATTTCACCTTGGGTATTATACTTTCGATGGGAAATCCACGCATTAATTCCCTTCGAAAAAAACATTACACGATCCAAAATACTGTTGGCCCTTAAATCGTACACACATTTTGGCCAGACAGAAGTAGCTGATCAGAGCGGACCATTCAATTAGCTTTCTCACTGTCGACAACTAAATCGGTGAATTTCACGATGATTCTATTAGATGCACGTCGAAAATTATGAAGAATGTAGGCTCAGTGGACCAGTAATGTAGGCAGTTGGCACTGCAGGTCTTTGAAGCTAAAAACGCAAGTGTCATTTTCCGTGTGTTGAATCTTTGGAAACTGTCTCCAAGTATCTACTACTTAATGCGTAGTTATCTCCGGCTACAACACTCTTGCTTATCCACCTGCCGCCATCAAACAACTCACTAGATTGCCACCGCCAACAGGACTAACGACCTTACTGCAGGCTTTAAGCTACTGCTATGGAAGTCCTATTTTGGAATTAATTCGGAGCACTTATTGACGATTTTCTTGAATGTGCTCGGAGCCAATCATTCTGGAATGGAACAAGTAGACCGGGTAACCCTAAATAAGTTTCTCAGTCTCACATCAAGACAAAGCCCGGAAGAGCGGTGTGATTTGGGGCACAGCGATGCCTTACGGCTTTGTCATGCGAAGCCGAACCTGAAACCCCTTTTCTAAACTCTCGAGCTTGCAGGCACAGCCGGAAAAGGCACCCGTTTCGGCAACAAATGTTTTTACATCCTCCAAGTTTGTCCCTTGTTCCTTGTTGTTCCATAATCCAAAGTGACTTTCAACTCAGAATTCTACCCAATCGTTTAGTCTGCCTTAAGGAATAAGATACCAGATCTTGTTTTCTCCTGCCAGAATCTAGCAAACCTCAAAAGGGCTTCTCCATATCTCTTGACATATCCTTCTTCATCTACTTAACCGGAGCAACATCAGCCTAGACCAGGCCTACGAAGAGTACCTGAGCTATTAGCCTTATTTGAAATTGGGAATAAAAGATCTATGCCACCTTATGTCGCCGCAAATACAGCTATTTCACATGGTCACTGCTGAAGAAAATCTTGTCTCTTCACCGAAAGCTGCATGATTCTATGTGGCATTATTTGTTGCCATAAGTTTTGAGGAAATTGGTTTAATCCAGTTCACTCGTTTGTGGTTATCACACTTATAGATCGAACGCGCGTGAAATGCCGTGAAACTCTGGTCGCCATCTGCTTGAATTGTTCCGGTGAAGCGGAAGGAGATGACTAAGTAACAGCCTGTCTTGCACTTTCTGACTAGTGCGATTTTCATATATCTCTTTTGCAAGCCGCCAAAACATTCACTTTAATTGAAACAAACCCGCTTTTTTATTTCAATCCTCTACTGCTGATCCATGGACTAACCCTAATAGTAGGATGTCCTCGGGATCAGGTCGATATCAGTCATTTTGATTCTAATGGGACTCACCAGAATATTTATTCGCTTTCGGCGGAAACACTCAGGGATGAGTTAAAGAGACCGCCGTTTTTCAATGTCGTTGATATACCGCCCTGTCGTATTCACCGCCTGTATTCACAGCTGATTTGTCTTCAGGTCTTGCGGTATTGCTCAGGATAGAGCCTTTTATGCATAATGGTTCACGGCTTCAACACTATTCATTTTTACGAAGCTCGTCACGCCCAAATATTAAAGAAAGAGCAGCAGTGTGCCACCACAGTTATGCCGCCGGGATACGGAAGCACATTAGCTTGCGCATACGCTGAGGAGAAGCAGCATTTATTAATGTGTAAGCGAAAGACGTAGATAATAACGGAAATAAGACATCGAATCTGCACTTTCCTTTGATTTTACTTTAGTTTCCTGGCCGGGAATACACTCTATGGGCCAGAAAAGCGAGTGGCGATTATCTGCAGCAGGGGAGGATCCCAGCGTTGGTTTCAGAACTCTACCTAATCTTAACTATAGGGTTTGAATGCCAGGAGCGTGGATACATCATCGTGCATGTAATTTTATAGGGATAGTTTTCTTTGGACGGACAGGTTCGTGCGAATGTCTGTTTCAGGTCGCAACCTTGAACGGTCCCCTAGCGTTTCAGGGCTCTAGCACATAAAATTGGTCCGCGAGACCAGGTAAGAACAAATGACACATTAGAACAGGTTGCTTCCAATTCGGCATGGTTTCAGCGGATAGAAACTTACGTCTGTTATTCGCTGAACACGGGATTGCTGAGACGACACAAACAAAATTCCTGACCGTTTTTGCGCTTACCCCAGCAAGTACCGAGTCTTAGTCGGACAGTAGTGTGCGACTCGTCTACCCCCATAAAAAAGTGAATTCCTCTTTCGAAACTGATGGAATAGCGTCTTATAACAATGCTGATATTTCTACGGGCTGGAAAGTAGTCAGTCATGCGCAATGGCGATCCTGGATATGGGACGTTGTGTCTCAGGGTCAGTCGGCTTGTAGCAGTAACTTGAGACGTTGATTTTGGTTTGGTGACTTGCCAAAGAACAATGGAAGTTACTAATACAAGATTGTGAGAGCACTGGAAAAATGGGGGAACAGTATGCGAATTAATTCCGAGTCTAATAAATTGTCACTTTGAATCGGGCGCAACGGATCTGTTAACAAAGTGTGGGAGATCAGAGACAGGCTTAGCTGGTTTGGCAACCACCTGCAGACGAAAGTACTTTCCAATTACATGTGGAGGAGCATGTTTGGATAAACTATCATGTTAAGCACGCGCCTACCGGACTTGCTGGCTAACCAATGATGATGTCTGAAGGAGAAAGACCTGGCAGGCCAAAGATCTAAGATCATGTAATGCTCAGTACTTCGCACTGTAGCGTTTGTAATGGACCTAAACAGCTGAAATATATGTATTTCAAGCGATAAGCTGAAGTATTTATCGTCGTCAGTGGTTAGATCTCAGTCAAAGGGCAAGGGCTTAACGAGGTCAATTGTAGACTGGAATTCTGTTGTTCCCGTGGTCCACTGCAATGTTCACAGGAATGTTTTCAGGGTAATCAAAGTAAATTAAAAATCAAAAAGAGGCAAGCAAGAGAGTTTGATGGAATCTACTATGAATACAAAAACCGTTCGGGTGCGCACGGGCCCATCATAGCAGCAAAGATCCAATTCATGTTGAACTTGCGACGAAGTGCAAGGACCTGTTCCACGGGATTCCAAACTAGGAGGGAGTGAAATGTGGATAACTCCATCGAAGGCTTTTGTGAATTCCATAAAAATGGCCTTTGAAAATGTTCAATCGTCATGTTCTTCAGTCAAATTCCGCACGAAACAGAAATTATTTGTGATGCAGGTTCTTCTTGATAGGAAACCGTGATTACCGGTGGAGTTAAGATTGGTATTGTGTAGGTGAGCCAACAAAAGGTATTCCAAAATAGGACCAAAACCGTACCCGGGATATGATTTAGGCTGGCTGGCCTGCATCCACTCCGTTGATTATCACCGCTCTTCTTAGAAATTAGGTCGATTATAGCTCACTTCCAGGGAGCAGGGAGTGCACCTAAGCCTGGTCGTTGTTGGAATTGTACCGTAAAGCGGTCAGCTAATACGAACGAGTCTTCCTTGAGAATTCGAGGGCGAGTCTCAAACGGGCCCATCAAGTGAATATGCTGATTTAGATGCCTCCCAAATTCATGGTGATTTAATTTTATGTTTCTGGGTGGTTTTATCAACTGGGAATAGATGGACGAAGAGGGCAGAGGAATGTTTCGTTCGAACAAAGACTCGTTTCAATGGAGGGGCATATTTTGAGAGAACTTGAGAATGGACTGCGGCCAACGTACCATATTCCACGCGGAGAGCCAACGATGAGGCAACTGACTGCCTAGTTTCGGCCTGCGTAAAGAGGGTGCAGATGGGGTCGAACGATCACAAGTTAAAATACAACGTTTCTGATGGTAATATGATCTCGGGTTTCTGATATGCAGTGGTTGCGGATGATTCTGAATGCAACCGCATCAACTTCCAATAGTGAGGTTTTATATCTTGTTAACAGGTTTGAGCACTCGTCCAGAGGGCGTCTAATGTGGGTTGGACAGAGGGACTCGTTCTTGGCAGTTATCCCGAGCACAGGCAAATGGTCGCACTGTGGGAGACGTTTATCGATATGGGCTCTGAGGTTAAGGGTGTTTGCCCGGAGTTTTGTATTCACCAGTTTTTTGGCCAGGGAAGATTGATGCAGTCAAAAGTAAGTATCGAATAGTCAGTTCTTCCTAATGATGGGCGGAAAGCGACCTTTTCCACCTGATAATGTTCACTTGTTATTATCAGACCTAAAATGATGGGCTTTGTGAGAAGCGACCTCGAGTTGTGCCCGAAATGTTGTGTGCCCCAGGGCCCAATGGCACCAGGTTGCCTGGTGATCCTCTAAAAGCGTCTTCATGCGGAACTCTACCACGGTTTACTGCAGAGGTTTTGACATCCCCAGTGGAAGCCGATGGACGGGGTAGCATCTCTGTTTAAGAGGTCTCAACTGCTCAACGTTACTCGTGGAACCAACAAGACAGGTATGCGGAGATCTACGGATGACACCGGTCAAGAAAAGGCAGTAGGGAGAAGGAGTCACATTTAGTCGGAGTGACTTAGAAGGAGCGGGCTTTTGAGGATTCACAATATGATATGAATTGCGAAGGTCGCACGGGTAAATGACCAAACCTGATGTGTTTTCTTGTGTAAATCGTTAAATACGTTGGTAATCACTTACAGTCGTCTCTGCGTCCAGTAGATTAAGATTGGTCCAGGTTGCTTTCTGTAAGCGAGGAGCTATTTGGGTTCAAGCATTAAGCCAGAGAAAAACAGACAATTATTGAGGAACATTTACCTATTCATTCGCTGAGAATTTCGGAACTAAAAGCCATCTGAAGCGGACAGCGCGCTTGGCCGGAGTCTCCGTAATGACCTTGAATTCAGCTCTTGTAAAGCCTCCCACTTTCCGATATTTAAGCAAGCCTTCAGCAATTTCAGTTTTTTCTTGCTTGAAATCTAATGGACTCATCCGCGTTGTCTCGCGGTAAATAGAAACAGCATTTGGATTGATCTGAATTTGTCGATATGGGACGATCTAAGCAGCGCTTTCCCTGCAATGGCAGTTGGAATTTGGTAAATAACCTGATTCGTCAAACCTGCGGCCATTTGACCTTTGCAGGAGCATCACCAAGAAGATCGAGGTTTTGATATTTAAAATGGTACAGCTTTGGGCCATCTGCCTTCAACAATTTATGCAGCTTTTTTGTGCGTGTGCTGAAGGGTCTGCGGTTTGTTTGTGGACAGTTTTGACGAGCACCGCTGTGTCTACCCCTTGATCGTTTCCTGCTCCTTCTTATCTCTTACACTGCCTTAACGGCTCGCGTACCAACGACCGCAATTTGCGGTTTGTCTTCATTCAAACCAGAGCTAAAATCAGCCGGGTCCAAAGTGATTAGAAGGAAGGAGGCTTGGTTTGAAGAATCGAAAGAAACGAGAAAAGGGTAGAACTGCGACATTTCCGTTGTGGCTTCTGGGTTAATTTTTGCTCGGGTAAAAAGCTTTGTACAAGGCTCCAAGTTTTGGGCATTCGCCATATTTTTAGTCTAGTGGGGTTTCCTGTTGAAGCCTCATGATGTTCACTTGAACGTTTTGCCTTTGGGCATTAAGTGGCCTTCCAGAGAAAAACCACCCAGAAGGAGCAGGAAGTTTTCTTAATTTTGCCTGTTTGTTGAGTCAGTATGGGCACTGATGAAACCGTGTTGAACTCAAAGGGAATACCGATACATTTACTCCTCATACTAACTCATCAGCAATCCCCTCTTTTCCTAACTGTTGCAGGCCCGTTGTTATTATTCCCATCCCAAAATCTAGCTGTTTTACCACATTGAAAAAAAAGTTTTCACCCCGTCGTCTTTACATCTGGTCTTCAACTGACGCAGCGTGCTATACTAAGGTGCTCGCGTTCTTCTATGTATCCTCCTGACGACCCATTTAAGCTTGACTGTAGATCTAACAGAACCAGTTTGAATGTTATCGCCTGCCTCACTCACCACATTTTTAGGTCCTTAACCGCATCAATAAAATCTGTGAGTTGCGCCTTTTCAGAATATTAATCGGCATTTGATTCTGTCTCATGGTCTCATCTACTTCACAAACTGGAAATATTTATTGGACTCAGCTTATTGGCGGGGTTGGCTGATTGCTTTACAAAAGAATCAACGGTAAAACTTCAAGACCCTCGATTAACAACTCAGGAGTGCCTCAGGGTGCTGTTCTTCCACTGTTTCTCTTCTCTACTTACATCGGTGACTTCTCAACAAACTCCCTATATCATCTGTGTAAGTATGCCGATGATGTTGCCCTCTTTCAAGCCGTTTCGAACAACGATGATTTTAAACGTTTTATCTTATGTATCTACGGTTTCTCCGTGTGATCTGGTTTGAATCTCAAACCATTCAAATGTTACAATGTTTCCCCCTTTTCGGTCAGCATATCCATTTTAGCCGTCTTTCAGGAACTCAGAAACGCCTACATGGGATTATTATTGATAAAAATCTGGAGTGAACACCTCACATTTCCGCCTGCGTGAAGAATCTTTGGAGGTCGTCATCTCAGTGCCAAAGGTTGCAAAGCTAAGAGGTACAACAAAGCACTATCTATCATCTTGTACACAAAGGTGTTTAGTTTAATTATTCTTTACTGTTCTTCTCTTACTTTTCTGGGTTTACTCTAAAAATGCTGTAAAATTCCAGCCCATTATTAGCTAATTGTTTGCCAATGCACTGACTGATCAGTCCGCTGATCTGTGGGATCAGTGCTTGTCCACATAATAAAAATATGCTCACAAAATTCCCTACACGCCTTCCTTGGACAGCCATATTTCAGAGTCCAGCTCTCTTGTTTCAACAGGTTCCAATTATCGTTTAACAACCCTTAGAATCAACTACTTTAAAAATTCGACTGTTCCACAGTTGGCACGTGTCTCGGCTAACCTTTGCGGCGTTCCAGCTGATTTCAAGACCGCAACCCCAAAACGTGCTGTGATCACTCCTCGGAAAGTTTTCCTTTTCGTACTTAAGGAATAGCAGGGGACCAAGTACGCTGCCCTGTATGACGCCACTAGTAACAGGTCTGGGATTGGAGGTAATGCCGACAATGGAGACCACCTGTGATCTTTGGGCTAGCTAAGATGAGAGCCAGGATAGAGGAGGATCGGTGATGCCTAAGGAGCTTACTTTGGCTAAAAGGTGCAGATGAGGGACACGGTCAAAGGCTTTAGACATATCGAAGTAGATGACTGAGAATGCCATACCCCTGTTCGCTAGGTTAGTTAGGAAGTTCAGGAAGTCAAATTGACAAGTGGAGTAAGAACGAGATTGGAGAAATCCGTGCTGTTTGGGGCTAAGTAGGTTGGAGGCTAGA
>LUCM01006341.1:69262-79282 GCA_008360955.1 Fasciolopsis buskii
GTGCAGATGAGGGACACGATCAAAGGCCTTAGACAAATCGAGGTGGATGATTGCGAATGCCATACTCTGTTCTCTAGGTTGGTTAGAAGGTTCAGGAAGTCAGATTGACAGGTGGAGCAGTAACAGAATTGTAGAAATCCATGCTGGTTGAGGCTAAGAAGGTTGGAGGTTAAAAGGTAGTCCACGATGGATCGTTTTACCACCTTCTCCATAACCCCAGAGATAACAGGCCTGTGGTCGATGGTGCGGTAATTGGACATATCATGCAGAGACCCCTTCTTATGGATGGGGGTTATTACAGAGCGCGTCCAGTTGACCGGAACTGCACCAGAGTTAATTGAAAGTGTGAAGGGGTTGAGCGGTGGTAAAGGTAGGTCAGGGCCACAGCTAAGAACAGCTGATGGAGGGATGCCATCAGGGCCTTGGCAAGACCCTGGTTTGAATTTGTCTAAATGCCGTTCAATAGTCTTGACATCAAAGGACGCAGCAGATAAGGTGGAATTATTCCTATTCTGTAGTTCCGGTGGGTCGCTGACTGGAGCTGGTGCCATGGAGGAGGCGAAATATTGATTAAACGCCTCAGCTTTGTCTTCTGGGGTTGTCGCAGAATCACCATTAGGCAAAACTAGGAAGACCAGTGACGGTTTGCAATCATGGAATTTTAATTTATATGGTTTTGAATGTATTATGGGGTGATTTTTATGCCCTAGTTCCCCAGCTTCTTTCCGAAAGAGAGATTCAATTAGGCGAGAGATAGTGTCAGACAGTTGGTACAAAAGAATAAACTTAGAAAAGTTGTGTCAATGAAAAGTGTCGATGAAACGTAGCATATTTGACTTTCAGGGAGGCAACTTGTGGAGTTTTTTGTTCATTCGTTCTATAATGGTCAGTTGCGAGATGCAGCTGACCATGTTGCGATAAATTTCATCTGCAGCCGTCTGTGGGTCAGTCACTAGGACAAAGCTTCCCCAGTCAAGTTTGCTTACTGGAGAGGGAAATTGCTGACAGTTAAGATAGGGTGGACGAATTGCGTCAATAGGATGGTTAGGGAGGGGGGGAATGGACATGGTTTCTACCGTGAACTATCCTGTGGTCGCTCCCTGGAGATTTATTTTCGACATGAACCAAGATGTGGTGATCAGTATGGGCAAAGATAGGGGCTAATATACTATTATTTTTGGTGGGTAACGCTATGTGCTATACCCAACCCCATGATGTAGATGGGAGACGTACGATGTTAGGCTTGGTGGAGCCGTAATCGCGGACCAGGTTACGCCAGGGAGATTGAAGACTCCGGCAATGATTTCCGGTGTTCCTGGGAGGGATGCAAGGTGGTCAAATGCGTCCGCTAAGAGAGGGAACCCAATTTCAGTATGGGCTGGAGGGCGATAGGTACGGGCAGTATGGATAACACAGGGCGATACCTAGATAGTGAGGCACATGGATTCTTGGATCAGTTCGAGTTTAGAATGCGTAAGAACGGAGACTGATAGGCCCCGCCTTACATAAATAGGGCAACCACCCCCACGGCGGTCGTTTCTAGTACCTCTACAGGACTGGTGACCCGCAAGAGAAGTCGCACTATTAGGTGTATCCTCGGTAAGCCAAAACTCAGTGATGAGTATATCCGGGTTGGAAGGCCCAGCAAAGCTTTTCAAGTGAGTGAATTTGTTTAGGATTGAACGGCAGTTAATTAGCGCGAAAGAAAATGACATGTTGCCGTTTAGGCGGGGTGAGTGGTGTGGTTGCATAGGTAGAGAGATGGTGCGTGGAGGGTTATTTGTATTGGGAATAGTTGGGTAAGCAGATGAAATTAGCTCTTTTTTAGTGGGCGTTGAATGCGGTACGACAGAATGTGGAGGTGAGGAAGAACGAGGACATGTAGCGTTTTTCATTATGCTAGCATGGGGGTTACTCGAAGTACTGGGGGACCAGTGTGGGGGGAGGCAGCGAGAAATTGGGTTTGGGTGAGAAAAAAGAGATGGTGGTGGTGGTTTCGAAGGGGGGAGGAAGAGGGTAGGTGTGGTAGAAAAAGACATTAGTGGGATGGGGTACGGTCCTTGTGTTTGGGTCGAGGCGCTGGTAAGCGGAGGTTAGTGGCAGTACCGATGTGACGGTGAAGGCATGCTTAATGGAGGTCATAGACAGCTGTCTTGGAAAATCTGACGCAACAGCGAAGTTCTTTGTCAGGGAACAGCTGGTGCATCGCTAGGCCTCTTGAATGTATGGTGCAAGTCTGCGGTTTCCTCCGACTTGGAAATTCTCTCGGCACTGACCTTTCAGTCCCCGTGAAACGAACGGCGGGCAATAGAATGTCCGCGCGGTTACAGTCAGACAGTCGAGACACCGAGGTGTTGGGACTAACAATCGGATAAAATAGAGTGGGGTCGGAGTATCTTGGTCTCTGGGCTAATAACGCCAGCCTTGTTCCACCGGGGAGTGGTGTGTTCCTTGTTGATGGTGTAAGCGCAGGTTTACCATCAGTAACTATTGTCTTAATGGTCTGGATGGGGCACGGCGAGTTTTGATTGGTGCTAAACATTTTTGCTTCGCGGGGATAAGAGAGGTTACTGAGGCCCGCGGAGAAAGTCGTGGGTGAGGTGTTTATACCTGGGTGTTTCCGGGATGGCCTTGGAAAAGGAGACGTTAATGAGCTGTCTAAGTGAACACATTTCTGTGACTGTGGTGGGGCCACAGGGACCGGTTTAGGTACCAAGCTCCTAGCTATGCCGGGTAGCTTGGGGGAACTTATGTTTGGTGGAATCATTTTTGAGTTCTCACTTTCATACAGTCTGAGGGCCTCCCTTTTAATAAGGGTTTTATCAGGGGTACTTTTCATGGACCTGAACGGGGTAGTTGATGCTATCGTAGCTCCATTCCTCAAAAACTGCCCTGCACCAGCGGGGCTAAGGAACTGGAACAATACAGGACAAGATCTGCCTAACATTGTTTTTTACGTAAACTTACACGGTGTCAGCGGTGACCAATCAGATTGCAAGCAGAAAAAACGGTGTTTTTGAACGAGTCTAGTGGAATTCGATCAGGGACATTGTGAACCATAGCATTAGACGATCTTAGGTTTTTCTGCCTAATTTCTGATGACATTGAGTCGATAGCCCGACAGACACCAGCGAGATGTTCGCGTAGTGGGTTTTCGGGCGTCCTAGCTAGGTAGGTGAGAGGAATCAGCTTTGCAATCACTGGTTCTATCAGTAAAATTTTGTTGGTTATCTCATGAATCGCTTGCTCTAATTTCCGTACTCTATTGCTAGTCTCCACGAACACGCCTGTGACACTAGCAGTGCATGCTGGAGGCCGGCGAACGGATTGTGAGGGTGTGGAAGCGGTGCGTCTAGCTGCCACGATCTTGGCACGTTTAGGCCTAGAGACCACCATTTTAACGAAGTGGGACGATGTGTATGGCTGTATGGTTGTGTTATAAGGGAGCCACCTGGGGGTGCCAAAGGTTTTGTCAAATCGGAGAGTGGAAACTGAGCGAGAGGTCTTGGATCAATCTGAGGAGTAGTTATCTAACTTCAGATTGTACCAACACTAGTATGGTGGCAGTCAAAGGTTAGGCAAAATATAATCAGATAGAAATGGAACGGTGACAATTTATATGGAGAGAAGGGCTCTATGTACGTCAAAAAACACTTTAGACAGTACGCAAATAATGGAGAGTAGAAAAACCAGCTAATTCCGACGACCGCTAAGGAGGATGGTCGAAGACTGCGGAAATATGACGGTACGGGAAGAAGATCCAGCCATCTACGTGTCGTGTTGATTTTGGGCCGCTGGACAGTGAAGTTAAGGGACGGGCCTGGTAAGCGAGAAAATAAGTAGACCGCTTGTTGCAGTTAATCGTGAAAAGAGAGATAGATCGATGTGGCTTACGGTTTACAATATAAAGGCGTTTAATAAAACGCCTTGTCAAAGCTGTGAGTGCTAAAGTTAGATCTCAGGTAGAAAATCAGCAGAATTTTTATGCGGTGATCAGTTCCAAATAAGGTGTCCAGAAAAATTTGGCAAATAGTTTCGACCAGCAGAAAAGCTCTAAAGGTGTTAAGGCTACTACAACAACACCCCAGTTGACTACAAATCACTAAAAGAGAACTCACTGCGAGGAGCTATGTATCGCAGTTGAACTGGAGTTAATGGGTCTGGTCCAGCTTAGTAGTAGAATCCTGTTTTCCCCACCAACGGAGCTATGACATTTGGTAAGAAAGAGACCGTCTAGAATTTTTTGGAGGTCTAGCGTGGTGGACAAGAGGTCGGAAGGTTACTGTCAATTGTTGGGAATGAGGCAAGGAATCTGCGAAATGCTTTGGCAATTTCATGAAGGTTGTTAGGGTAATTGTTATTAAAGGTGAGGTGGTGGATTTGAGTAGCCTAGGACCTGGTGTGGCTAGCTTATGATTTAGGCAGTTGCGCTAGAGCTGCTCGTGGTTGAGAATAAGCAGCTCAAGTGCTTTTCATGGGAGTTTATTATTGTATTTGATTGTTTTGACAGGCGATTGAGTCGCAGAAACAAAAGAAAGTCCCTGGTTCCAAGAAACATTTTCTGAAATTTGGCAACTTTGCAGCTTAGTCGATCACGACTGTTCATTTATGTGGGCATCGAGTAAGTCTGTACCGGTGAGAAGCTCCCAAGGCATTTGTGCAGGAGTGAATCAAGCTTGTCTTTTGCCATTTGCAACTCAATTGCTAGGACGAAGGAGTCCAGATGACAACTGCGCAGCAAAGTTGGCAGGCAACCCAAGTTTGCCCTAAATTAGGTCCCAGGCATTGGAGATGGGGTGCTACTTTGGAAAGGTGGTATGAATATGCAGCTGACGGACAGGTGATCGAATCCAGTGAAGTGACTTTTAATGGAAGCGCCGGCATGCGTAACCCTAAATGTATAGGATATTTGTGTTTCATGTTGGGTTGTCTGCCTGCATCATCCATGATGCTTGCTGAGTATTGGCAACAAGAGGGAGCAAGCAATTAGGAGCAGTAAAGTTTGACCAGCAAACGCCAGGAGCACTGAAGTCCCTCGTCATGACTTTGGGACCTGGTACGGTGAAATTGCAGTTATTGGCGTCAGATATGAGTAAAGCATCGTTCCGAAAAGGGCCTGGTGGGCGTTTTGCACATTCCATTGAGTAGTTTTGCCAACAATGCCAACCATTAGTCATATGGAACCTTGGACCCAATTTAATTGAGTGTCTTGGCACAATAAAGCCAGTATTCATTTGCAGAACTATAGGAGGCAGCCGCCCCGACGCTGAAATGGGCAAATTTTTCCGAATGGCTAATATCCACGGATGGCAATTGCATCTTCTTGAGTGTCATTATTAAGACAAGTCTCGGCGATCATTAGGAAGTCGTGGTTTGAGGCAGGTGCCAAGGGACGCTATAATCGCACTTTTATCAATATAGAACGAGCGCCTTGTAGAAACAGAGGCAACTGGGGGAAATCATTCAGAATTTCAGTCAATTTTTCAGTGGGTCCTGCTTCTCATCCTTAACACCTTTTGTTTGGGTAGGTGGCACAAACTTCATCATCGATGCGGTCCAACCTGGCATCTGCAATATCCCATTCTTGAGGGAACTTCCTTGAATATTAACAGCGTAACTGATTACTGCACGATATTTTTTGAGTAGTTTAGAGTCCAACAACGGTTGGTGAAGCAAATGCCACGTTCTTCTCTTACGGTGTTTATGTCTACCTTTTCCTCGTTCCCATGGTCCTTGGAGTCTACAATCATCTTTGAGCACCTTGCCAGCAGGCATCTCTTATGAAAAAACTTTGCCTTAAATGCATCAACCTGTGAAGCCCTTACTCTCTGTTATTCACTGTGTTGGGATTGCAAATACCACAGGAACGGTAAATCAAAACCACACTGGAAGACATTTGTCCCCCTCCGCACTGTCTCCAAGGGCATAAGGACATATGTGGATGCGATGCAACGGCCGTCTACATCGCGAAAGTCCCGGTCGTATAATCAAGTTTTCCTCTATACTTTCCGGCCCAGATTGGTATAGCTGAAAAACTCATTTTCACCTGGAGGATGATATGCTTTTCATCATAGTGTCGTAATCAATGTGGGTGATTTCTGCCGATCACCGACTCCCTACTTCAAAATTCAGTGAGCCTCCGACAAACAGCAACCGCGTACCGGGTCTGCTTTTCCATTCTTCCAATAGACCACTATTGCATCCCTTACCTGCGGTCAAGTGGGGAGGACACCAATTGGTTATGGTGCCTGTACTGTCAGGTCAGCCATTGTACAAGGATTCAGTCGCTCTATTTTCTCATTGCCGTTTGCCTTGACCAGCGGATCCAGATCTCGACTTGGCACCTCCCAAAGTTCTTGAATGAAAAGGCTAATGAAAGCAGGAATTACCAGAAACTTCTAATTCCACCCGACTACGGGTATCTAAAACTGAATGCCTCTTCGCAAAATGGCGTTTTTATACTAGGAGAATTTCATCCACTCTACCACAGCAAGCATCACGGGGTACAATCCACCTTTGGTTGCTCAGGGAGCAGCTGGGTGGTCATTTTAGCAGTAATGACACTGTGATGAAAATTATCGTAGTACGTGAAAATAGCAGATCTTATGGAAATAGATCGAATACATCTATGTAGAATCGCGCAATGGCTGCATGCTCCATGAGTAAGAAAATGCTCTGGAATCTGAGAGAGGTGGCTACGAGGTTTCCGGGGCAACCTTTAGAGTTTGAATGTCTCATCGCAATTATCAGAAGGTACTCCTAATAACGCAGTAGACGTCAGAATACCAAAAGTTCGGCGCAAACTCATTTTGCAGCTGACCAGTGGGGTTTTGCAATTGACCGCCAGGTTCTCATTACATGAAAAGGTGGAGGCTGGTCACGATATGCACCCCGATCTAATGCCCGCACGCCATTCACAACTGCAACAGAATTCATTCAAGAAGTTCATTTGCGTGAAACATGTACAGAAAATGCACTGTAAATAAAAACATCGAATTGTAATGGTGGCCAATTCTGAACGATAGAATAGGGGGAAACCGTACTTTGATGAGAGATCAGCAAACCCTTGAATCGTTTTTTGCCCATAGGGCACGATTCCACTGCAGCAGACAACTGGTGATATAGGCTTTCAAGTGTGACCACTTCACCAGCAGGACAACAAATCCTATATATTTTTGTATACGCAGTGAGGAACTGAAGGCATTGATAGTGATCGTAGGCATTTTGTATGGAAACCGCATCGTTAGGGGAATTAACAGTAGATGCCGTGTTGCGCGACTAAAGTATATTATTGCCAACACAGCGTCTGCTCACCGGAGCAGACAACGCATCAGTCCTAATTACTGAATTCCTGTAATGATACCGTTTTCTTGGTAAATGGGAGGCGCCTTCATTTCTTTTCCTTCACGCGCAACCAAGGTAGACCGCATATCCCCGTGGGCGGATGCACCCCATAAGTGAAACACTTTGACGGCAGCATCAAGAATTAGGCTTTAACCGTCCTATCTCGGTCCAGACCTTTGAATCTGTTACGAAACTTGCGGTGATGCCCTCGCGCCAACAGCAGATTCAAACTCCTTGAGGGAGGAGCATTTTTATTTTACTGTTAAGCTCACGGACGTACTTCCTAAAATCGGGAGGCTTGTTAACTCCAGGACAATAGAAAAGTGTATACATGGATGATAAAGGCTAAAGTAAGTGGATCATAATAGGCCGACTGTATTCCAAAGATACATAGAGACAGTCAATCTGCGCGTAGCTCACTGCATATTTTTGCTGGTTGCTCACCAGAAACGCATTAAAGACCTTGCCGCACGCGCCCGTTCAGACCAAGGTCACCAAACATCACCGCGACGGCCGTCCTTTTCCTGACCACTGAAGGCCCGCCGAGAAACGGTAAGTTTCCTTCGCTAGGCTCATTACCACGATTTACTCAGTCGTGAATTATAGTTTTACTGAACTCCAGGCTACGTGGTCGCAGGTACCAAATTCCTAGCTACTGTTAGCGCCTTCACGTCTACCGCAGTTATATGTACAGCGTGTAATAAAACTTTCGGCGATAGGCATGTAATAAGTAATGAATCTGACAGCGTGACTTATAATGGGACTACTATTTGCTTTTGCAGTTAATCGCAGCCCATAACCTCATCACTATGTGATGAATGGTGAAAAACATCAGGATTAAGATTGCTTCCAACAGGACAGAAAATGATTTGTGCCCTAAAATCCATACACCGGCTGACTATGGAGGGCTACCATTCCCACAAAAGGTACGTCTGTGCGAACTGGATTTGGCTGGTCTAAGAAATCGGGCAAACAACACTGGCCTTTTGAGCATCATGGGCGAGTACCAGCCTTGCCGGAGAATCGCTTTTGGTATTAATCCGGGCAACCCTCTTCACTGCAGCGGGATTTTATCCTGAAGTTTTCCCATGGCGCAACTTGTTCAGGCAAAAAAGAATGCCCCGGCTTCCTTCGCCAAACTCCAACGCTCCTCCAAGGGACCCTCGGGGATTTCGAGCAGTCGGGTAGTCTTTGGTCAATACCGCACCGTTAGCACTCCGTGGTTAATTGAACCGTCACGCAAGTGGCATGTATACTAGCCCAAGGATGCACTCGGCCCTCATATGTTGCAGCACATTGCAGTTGGCTGGTGGATGGCTTCATTGGTCTGCCACTTTTCCGGGCGAAACGACTGAAGATGGTGTCAGCTAACTTTGCCTGCCGGTCCATTTAATCCGTTACGGCCTCAAAGTTTGCCTCATGAACCCCATGCCTATGGTTTCTGATTCCTCGACCCAACGGTTCTATGAATGCAATGACATGGACGGAAAACACCTTCCGGGATGTGCGTCGCGTCCATTTTGGACCTGCAGCCAAGGCTGTCCAAGGGTATGGCGCACTTCTGCATCTTTAACGGTCGATCCCGCATAGCGTAAAGATCTGCTCAGATACGTCCTGCCTCGGACATTGCGCCATCGATCGGGCTTCGGGCAAGTTTGAAATGCTGTCCGAACAGGTCTTTTGCTGTTTTATTCGTCATGGCATATCTTTGGGCAGCTTTTAGCATGATGCATCCAACAACACTATATCTTGCACATACTTGACAAGCGTGTTTAAGGCAAGTCAGTATCTGCCCTGAGTCCAGTATCTTGAATTCCATGCAAGTTTCCGGGTTCTTCATGAACTTTCACCACTGCTCGTAGAACGCCTCAAATGTCAAAAGCTATACCTGAGAAAACTAAACGGCGACTGAGTCGGAGAAGTGAGGTGCTTGAACGTTGCATTCCTTCGCTATCTACGCCATATATATACATGCATAGGTATGAAATCTTTGTGCATGCAGAACCAATCCAGTTTTAAGGTCGGCTTCAAAACTTACCTAAGTGCCACCCAGGTCGTCCACTTGACCAACACCCCTATCTCGGAAGAGCGTGCCTCTGAGTCAGCCATCGATTTCTAAGTACACGTCCCACCCCCTGCTTTCCATAACACTCAATCTGAGGGCGCAAGAGACCCTAGTATACTAGGGTAATAGGGACAACACCGAAGATTAACCCTCGCTAAATGCCGGGTAATTGGGGTAGTCGTAACCATTTTAACGGGGACCTACCCTTGGCCCACCACTAGGCCCAACGCTTCCCAACTGGCAGACTTGCGAATAACATGGATATGTCTTCCAAGCTTTCCCATTCACTCTCGTACTTCTCGGTACTACCCTGGTCACCATACCACATAAGCTCTTTATTAATAGCCAACCCTGGGTCGGACAGTTTTATTGTGAACCACTCTTCCTTGCGGAATTCATTGCCCCATCAGTCCAACATTGCCTTCAAAAACGAAGTCCGGAAACTACTGACTGTTCAAATCCTTTTTCGTATATACGACCCTTATCTCTCAGAGACTCGGGCGCACGAAGTTTGGCCAGGATTATAACAGTTACTACACTAAAGTCTCCAAAACCTGGATCTCAGCCAACAACACTAAATAACATTAAGGTCCGTGATGGCAGAAGGATGC
>LUCM01006341.1:80939-111712 GCA_008360955.1 Fasciolopsis buskii
TAACATCGGCTGGAACAAATTCCAGACTACCCCCCCTCTCTCCGGCTCTTCTTCAGGCTCGCAAATGACCAAAGATGCAACGCAAATTATCGCTGAAAGCTCCACTCCATCCTTTACGCTGGTTGTCTATCCCCGCTAGGAAGCTGCTATCCTGATCTGGCGCTCCCGTACCTGGCTGCGCGACTCTGAGTCAAGCCAAGCCACGCTAAGGACCGCCCCGGGTGCCTCATCCCAGATAAACCATAACAATCGTTCAATCAGTTACTATCACTACTGAAATGCCGCGCAACCCCCCAACCTCCGAACCCGTACCGCCACAGAACACCATAATCTCCAATATTAAACAAGGACAGCACAGGTTATTCATGGCAAGTGTGTTTAAGGATTGATTGTAAATCTTACACGTACCCGTTTACTTCCCGCCACACATCACAATCCGCTCCAAGCCGCATAAGTCAAGTGACCATTTTTGTAAGTTCCATTGCCTCTCTGTCCACAATTTTTCAAACATTTTCATCCCATGAATTGTCTGATGCAACCTTGAAGGTTTCGTGCTGTTTCATTTTAAACATTATTTTGACTATTGAATGTTGTTGGTTACCATTCTCCATCTACCCCATATGATATTCGGTTTGATTTCGACTCCTCTCCATCCCGTTACTGCATCCATATTGAACTTCATCTTCACCATTTTACCCTCCTGCTTTTTGATGAACTCGGCCACTTGACAACACCCACCATTTCTTCCCAGCCAAATTATGCACCGGCAATGGGCATCTTCAATGCGTTTAAACATGGATTGACTCGCAGTGCGCGACTCATAGTCAGCGGCAGAAATTTTCGGCTATGGATTATCTAGCTTGATTTAAAGCCCAAAACCTCGAGACTAGCCCATTTTATTGCAGTTTATGTTCATGGGGGCAGAGACGCTGCATCTTCCCGACTAAAGTTTTGTTTAACGATTTCCACTGCGCCATCTGTGTGTAAATTTGCGCATGACTCTCGAATTTTGAGAAATACTCCCATTATTATTATTCATAATAATAATATCATAAGCATTGAGGGAATCATTACAAGACAGCAAAACTGCTGCCGCTGTTTTACGCTCCTTATTCTCTGATTTAGCCATCGCATCGTTCATGCAACCCTACTGACAGGGCGGATCTCGATAATAAGTCTCCGTCAAAACCTCAACAGATGCGTAAAATGCAATCGGTCAATGCGTGCTAGCCCTTATGTGCTCAACGTTCTCGTCTCATTGTGTTTTTGGTATTCAAAATGATACAGTATTTGCAAACTTGCCGTTTTCAGCTGGTTTGTCAGAGTTGACGGGCTTATGTTACGAAAAGCTCTGGTTGTGGTTCCAAACTTTTAATTCATTTTTTGGTCCTTCTCATTAGCTACCACCAGCTCTACTCCGTTCATTTCTGATGCATGCATTTATTAACAATTTTGTATATCATCCATTCATCATTGTTACTTACAGTGTTGATTCATTCCTCTCGAACTTGTAATTTAGCGGCTTTTCGCTGTCCTGTTCGCTTTGAAGGTATTAATAGTTATGTTAAGAATATAATTTGACGTGAACATCCTGTTTTATGGACTTGTGCCCTTTCTTTAAAGGACTCAAATTCTGGCATTACCGGTGCCTTTTTTGTTTCTTCGAATCTCCCTTGTTTATTGGTTGTCGTTATTGTGTGAAATTACTTCACGTCCCTGTCTCATTTTACCGACTCTTCATATTACCATAACCGAATTTTATCTGGTGAATGTTCCGTGTTTACTGGTGGCATCATGTCGAAGCTAGTTCCTGTAGGATTAGCGAGGTGTCCGAATTTTATGCATTCTTCCCCTCCTTTACGTGAACCACTCAAGCACCCCGTAGATTGGCTGTTTGGCAAACAAATTTTGACATTAATGCCCTCTTCTGCTTGGGTCACACCCATCATCGCAGTGTTTAAAAAGTATGGAAGTACCNTATCGACCGAGGCCATCCGACACAACTATATAAACAATAGACGTCGCTTGAATTCCAACTTGTATTGGTGGGTCACCAATAAATGCGCGTTAGGCCCCTTTGTGCTTCTTACTTCCGGAAATCATGTCAATTACACTCTCACGGCTGCCATGGCTGTTCGTGCGGACGCGACTGCTGCCTATATAGATGATTCAGAAGTGTTTAGCCGCTATGTTCGCTGTTTTTATGCTAGTTTTTCCGATTTTGAATGTGATTTTAGGGTTTTTCAGCATAAGACGCTGACGTCGTTTTATAAATATCACAGTGTCAGCTCCGGAAATTGGCTCCGAGAGCATCCGCGATCTCTTCCTCCTTCTTTTCCTTACTATCGGATCAAGTACTGCTGTGTACACAAACGTCGTAGAGATCAAAGTGGTCGTCCGGAAGTCTGTTATCTTTTCAAGTAATATTCATTAGCAGATTTTCATATGTTAACTGCCCGGCATTCGTCATGTTGCGTGCAATTCGCATTTAATACCAGGTGGTAGGATGTTGTCTGCAACACAACCATTCCTCCCATCCGTCTCATGACCGTTGTTACGCGCGCAATCGTTAGCTAACCTCGGAGCAGGAGGCGCACGTAATTAGCGCAATGGAAATTTTTGGAAATTCTAGAGAGGTTTGCCGATATGCTCGGGCTAAGTTCAACCGCCTAGTTACTTTTTGGGATAGCAATAGTCTTAGGCGCAAGTTCCGGTTAACGGATGACCGGAACGACGTCGTTCGTGTAAAAGACTTATGAGCGGACAAGGCAATCTTAGGTCATTCAAACGGGAGGATGTATTAAGTTTGCGTTTTTTGTGCCGGATAGTGTTCGGCATTTAGCTGAGCGTTACTGCGAAGTGACGTTACCTGACGCGACCCACCTGCTTAACCGCGGTGGGTACGTTCTCTGGTATGCGGTGATAGTAGGCGGTAGTGGGTTAGGTCGGTCAGTGTTTTATGCTCTGCTCCCTAACGAAAGCGGAGCAAGCTACCGCAGGGCGATAGTAGCCATGAAGGATATGTCGCCAACGGCGGGTAAGGTTAGGACGATAATCGTCGACCGCAGCCTGGCGCAGTTGAACGCTTTTCGAGCTGCATACTCGGAAGCTGGTGTACTTTTTGTCGGTTTTATGTCTTCACGGACATGCGTCGGCGCTGCGGTAGCCTTCCAGTTAGTGTCGAAGGGGACGGGAAGCGCTTTCATCAGTGGATGCGCAATTTAGTGTTTGCATCTACAAAGGTCGACTTTGATAAGTTTGAGGATGCAATAGGAGTTCGTTGTCCGTCTGCACTTGCGTGCCTTCAACGTGCGTGTCTGCCGCACGAGTCAATGTGGGCACAGTACAGTGTAAATTGGGCATTAAATCTTGGCACTTCTACGACTAATAGGGTTGAGGTAGAGAAAAAGGCATTTAAAGCCTGGTCTCTCAATGAGATCCGCGCTCCTCGAGGTCTTCTCGCGAATTATGCGGTGCACTGAAGAGTGAGACGAGGCTAGGCGTCGCCGCTTTATTAGGGAGTTTCTTGGCACTTACGTCCCACCCACAGGTTTTGAGATGTGCGCTGCCCTTCTTAGCAGAATTAGTCAGTTTGCAAGAATTGCACTTCAGACCCACCTGGAAGCGCGTCAGTTAGTTTAACTTCAGAAGGTAAGCGGGTTTTGGTAGGTAGATTGTTCCAAATCATGCGGTGCACGCGTATTGGTGGGCGTTCAGCCGTCATGCACATGCACTTTCTGGAACCAGTGGCTGTTACCATGTAGCTACATATTACGCGTTAGCTCATCCCTTAAGTACGACGCTGCGAGACTTCCAGTAGGCCGATGGTGGTATGGATGCGAGGGTTACACACGCCGGTTGCCTTCACCCGAGAAGGAGTGAAGCGCAGCGGAGGAACATTTACCTTTCAATAAATAAGGTAAGATGTCCCTCTTTGGGGACGCTTGCCAGGACATTTAAGTGTCTTTATTGACCGTAAGCGAAGAAGCGTCAGGGAGTTTATTAGAGCAACTGCGACGTATAGCTACGTTGATGGCGGCGGGTAAAGAATTCGCCGTGGTGTCCACGGAGAACCACGCAGAATTTAGGACATTCGTAGGTAAAACCGTTCGCAGTAATGGGGCAGAGAACTAGGAAGACGGTTGAATTGATTCCCGACACGTCTTCATCCGTTCCGTTTCCTACGTCACGCAGGACCTATGCGGCGTCTGCAGACTGGAGCAGCCCGTGGTGGATTTGGACAATACAACCGAATGGATGCAATGCAACGTATGCCATCGTTGGATTCACTAGCATTGCGCCAACTACCTGGGCCAAGAGATCTACATCCGTGTTCATTGTCTATCAGCAAAAGGTAAGTAATATTAAAACTTATATTCACCATTTCCATTGCAGGTAGATCTGAAAAACCCAAGCCGGCTTAGGACGGACGAAGAGGATGAAGAGGACCCAGGAGGTACTTGAGTCTTCCTTCACGTGCGCAACAAATGTTGGGGTTTTGGTGCTCATTTCTTTAGCAGTAGTGAAACTAGTCCACTATACGCATGCGAATGTTAGCAGTGTATGCCAAGGCAGACATCGGCTTGCGTTGGTCTAGAGATGCTTATACGTGTTGTCAGCCATATATACCTGACTAAATACAGAAATGGCCCGGGGCTGCCAGCGGGGTCGTACGTTTTTCCGTCGGGCATTTAATGTTAGTTTAACTACCCTACGGGGCAAACTGCAATATATGCATATATCGTAAGACTAAGGGCTTAACGGATATATCAATACATTTTCATATTAGGATATCACTGCATGCGTAGACATTAATTGCTACACCGATATATGTACACGCAGTCTTTCCACATGGAGCAACAAATGTTTGTGAAGATTTATTTTTGTTACGTAATTTGTACATGTCGATGCAACAACGTATTTGATATTCATGTATAGTGGAAAAATACATAGCTGTATGTACAAAGATTACCATATATATATATATAAATTCGTATACGTATGTGTCTACTCTACACATATGCGTATATGGATTAATTACGTTCCGCCAACAGCACGTCTAAATTAGGTACCAGAAAATTTGACATTTAGTAATCCTTTAAGGTGCACTCTTATTTATATACTTATAGATGCACATCTATTTATTTATAAATATGAATAATTTTTATGTATATAAAGACAGATATATATATATGTATACATAAATACATACACATTTGTCACTTTAAATAGATAGACGAAATAGCTATACGCATATGCAGCGATTACGAAGCAAAAATGTCTATAAATATTGCACCACCATGGTTTACACGTACATATTTACATATATATATTAATTATACATAGGTAGACATCTATTTCGCAATCGTCGGGCAAACAAATATTTCTATACATTTTAAATTTCCCAGCCATCAACGAAAATGCACAACAAAAAAATCATTTTCATCACCACGGCCAATACTTTTTGCGAGTTTGGCATGCTAAATAGACGACTTTTATTTCTCTGTGCAAATTAACATCAATATTATCCTCCCAGCTTCGCTGCTTCTTATTCATCAACTTTTCGTCACGTTGCAAACTAATAACAGCTGACATTTAACACCAATCGTTACCA
Organism: Fasciolopsis buskii; assembly: GCA_008360955.1. Taxonomy (NCBI): domain Eukaryota; kingdom Metazoa; phylum Platyhelminthes; class Trematoda; order Plagiorchiida; family Fasciolidae; genus Fasciolopsis; species Fasciolopsis buskii. The sequence continues at coordinate 86,554 of LUCM01006341.1, forward strand.
GTTAACGCGGGGTGGACAGTCGCTGTTTATCAGTTATCGCGGGTGGGTGATTTGCATCCAACGATTTGAATGCCCGCAAAACATGGCCGTTTCGCGTGGGCGGATGTTTCGTCAATACTTCCCACCATTTCTTCTCAGCCAAATTATGCACCGGCGACGGGCACCTTCGATGCGTTTAAACATGGATTGACTCGCAGTGCGCGACCCACAGTCAGCCGCAGAAAGTTTCGGCAATCAATTATCTTGCTTGATTTAAAGCCCGAAAACTCGTGATTAGCCCATTTTATTGCAGTTTATGTTCATGGGGGCACAGACGCTGCATCTTCACGACTAAACTTTGTTTAACGATTTCCACTGCGCCATCTGTGTGTTAATTTGATCTTGCCTTGCGCATGACTCTCGAATTTCCAGAAATATGCCTATTATTATTCACACTGTTTGGGAGGCACTTTAATGCCGTTGGCAAACATGCAATATCTCTCCTCAATGCGGTGATTTTCCCTTCCAATAGAAAACGTTTATCATAATCCCCACACATACGAGAAGCACACAACTTGACCCAGCCAGTCATAGACCGATCAACCACACCTCTAGAATCATGAAGCACCTGATGAAAAAGCGGCTCATGACACACCTTACAAACTTGTCAACACTAGTCAACACGATTTCCTCCAAAATAAATCTACTGCTTGTGTGACCAAATGTCCAGAAGCAAGCACGACGGCTTTCAATGCCGTAAAGTAGGTAATGATAGTCTATTTGGTTATGACAAAGGCCACTGATAGAATATCCCACCATTGTTTGTTGAACAACATGATATCACATGGGATACCCGACCTATTGTTAACGTCATATCTTTCATCCAGGGATCAATCGGTAAAGCAAAATTGCAGGATTTCTTTTGGACTCGCTTCAGCAAGTCAGGGTTTCCGGGGCAGCTGGTCTGCAAGATCTAGCCACCGAATGCAAGCTAGAAGACGACCGAATGGTCTGTGAAAAAGACGGGAGCGTTTTACAAAGTACAGGGAAGTTTCGTCCCATTAAGCCAACTATACTTCGAACGGGCCAGAAACCTTCCGTCCATGGTACAAAAATTAGTGGTTATCATAATCAAAACCTAAGTACATTTAGCAAGAAACGAGGTGGGTAAAAGCAAAGTGGACACTGAAATTTCTGATAGATTTTGCCGCATCAGGTGAAATAGACTGGCCAATACGGCTACCTGAAAATCGCAGATGGAGATGAACCAACAAAAATTAACACCTAATAAGCAATTCTGGAATACTGCAGCTTCTACATCTTAGTTAAGGTGATATAAATAAACATCCGACATAAGTCTCACTGGGTAATAACTTAAAGAAACGCTAAAAGGAAAGAACCTGAACTGGTGTGCTGCTGTAGTTCAGGTGTCTCCTGATTCTCAGACACTTGGAAATGGGTGGCTCCACTGATACAAAGAATTTGGCTCCGTGTGACAGTAAATGACATATTTGTGCACTTCTGTCGTTTAGTGATTGGTTCAAAAAGTATCCTGCTAGCCTTCATCTAAAAGAAGTACACATCATCGCCGTAAGTTACTATGTTTGCTAGAATGCAGTCTATCAGGTCTTATATATTTCAGCGAAAGTAGCGGGCCGGAGATTAGGCCTATCTAAAAATTGCATTATTTTTTATTTTGAGGGTCGATCAGCAATTATTCCTCTTTAATATGTGATAACGCCAAAACAGATTTAAAGAGAAACCGAAAAGACAATTAAGTCGTTTATCGCCAGGAAACTGTCACGGAAAAAACCCAGCCTGAATAAACCGAGTCAGTGAAAGGTTAGTATGGTCTTAAGAACAGTGGGTGATAAAGCTGGAAGATACCGTTACCAAAGGAAGGTAGCTCATTAATTTTTTCGCTTCGGCTAACTTTTTACTTCCCGTTTCGTCATTGAGCGTTTGTTGTTTAGTCCGTGACATCACTCTCCTTCAAACAGGTATGATCAGACGTCCAGATAACTCACTTGATGATTGGAATACGAAGGCGAAAGCGCCAGTGAACCCCGAGCGTCGTGGCTTTCTCTTTCAGCTTGTACTGAGTCACTCCCTGATTCCAACTCAAATGATTCTTTATTAGCACCAGCGACGTTTAGGCCGTCATTGGCACATATGTTAGACAGCACGCCCGGCGAAATGTTGCAGCGCCTCGGTGTTGCTGAACGTCCACCAACCAGGAGCCATTTCGCCTTTCGGAAACGAGGCCATTAGCCGCCTTTGCTTAGCGGACATGTGCTTTCAAAATAGCATGCATCCTTTGATTGTTCACCGTTCCCGTGCTCATCTGCTCGGGGTCCAAAACCGTCCCCGTATGACTTTTAACGCGCAGTTTGCCCTGCTTTTCCCATTATTTTTGCAGGGGTTTCACAACCAGATCAAAATTGTGGGTTCAGACAGAAGTGACCGAATGTTTCACCTTAACAATAATAATAATAATAACGTAATTTTCTCGATTTGCGGTAGGTATGCGTAAGAAGAGATCAAATTTTTATATGAATGGTTAGGAGGAAACGTGAATAACGGAAATCACAAGAGGCGTGCGGAAATACTCTTCTCGCTAGCTGTTTTGGTCCGTTTTGGCAAGTTTTTACCTTGCATTGAAAGTCTTTGGAGGCTTTCTTAATGGCAGTTTAACATTCATGTCCATTTTATAGGCCCGTTAAATCCAATTACTGTAGACGCGTGCGCACCCGCCGCCATCTTCTGATTCAGCTCTGCGCCTGCAATACACAGAGTTCGTGCCTAAAGACACCTTGTTCCTCTTAGTATGTCAGTTTTGCCATTTCACCTAATTTTGTACGCAAATGTTTCACTTGCTTGTTCGATGTGACTTGCAACACCCCTGAAAAATTGTGTCATGCAATCAAGTATACCTTTCGAATTATTAGAGAGGCTATAGTGGATTAAACGGGAGCCACTAACAAAATCTTCAAAGCAATAACCAAAACACAGTTACGCCAGACAAAAAGCAGAACTCATAAAATCCCATCTGGAGCTGTTTGTGAGCAGTAGAACGCAAGTTATCTCGTGTTTAAGAGCACTAAATTTGCGCGTCGCTAACGCAACACTTAACGTGACATCCTTGGTGGATGTCCAAGTACGGCGGAGGCGCAAACGTCAAGAGGGGATGTGATGGACACGAAAGTTAAACTGAGGACAGGAAGATCAGCGGGGATAGGAAATTCGCTCATGACTCCCGTATGTCGAGAAATATACACTGACTAACAATTTTTTCGAAAAACTCAAGGTTGCTCTCACTCCCTTTTCCATTATGATTTTTATCATTCGCATCCCCTGTGCATCATTACTGCAAAAATTTGATCTTGCCTTGCGCACGCCCGTCGCCAGTCGAGAAATATACATTATTATTATTTTTACTGGGGTCAGGTTTTCATTATCACGTAAAGCAATTTAGCCGCAGGCAGTTGGTAACCACTATGAAAGTAAATTTCCCTATTCATGTCGTGTAGAAATCAACCTAGTCTCTCCCACTTCAAGCAGAGCTACGGCACCAGCGCATGCTACTAAGTTACGTGCAGTTCCACTTCGGATGCATCTCATCGTTCCTTTGCCTGAAGAAACGGCAGCTATCGCTCAATAGTCTGGCTTCGAAACCACAAACCTTTTCGTTCTAACCGCGCATATGGTTGCTCACCCACACCTCTCTCCCACCCACTCACCTAACTAATTCCAACACCGTCGCCAACCAGGTGTGGCAACCATAACCTCCAACTGTCTTCTAAAATATAAAAAACATTCACTATCATCCTCACCCTTACTTATCATGAACTCTTCTTTCCACGCAAATGACTCCGGTTCGTAGAAATCACCTTGTTTCTGACGAACCCAAACGATACCCTCCAGACGAGATAAGGTTAACACCACGGATTCTCGCTTTCTCACGCCTCATCGATATCTGTTCATTTTAGACAATTCAGACCTCAATCTATCACCACGAACATAGAGTCCTATGTGGTACCTTCTCTCCCAATAGTGACCGTTTACATCTACTGTACCCACTGGCCCCAACCATTTTTAGTTTCGAAAGGCACGGCCTCTTAGATCGGAATATAATACATTGTTTCCAAGCGGAATTTAGTCAATTCCTAGTGCATCTATCTTGTACCTTGATCATTAACTATATCATCGGCAGTTATTCCCTGCCCGTCCAATTAAATACCGGTTCATTCTCCTTACGCATAGCGTAGATGATCCTACCAAATACGGGTTCGTTCTGTTTAATCATAGCGCAGACGATCCACACACTGGATTGGCCAGCCCACCTATTTAAATATATATACATGTATATAAAAAAGAAAACCCGGATTCCTCAGTCACTGTCCATATATTATGAATTGCATAATGCGTTCTAGTAACTTCCTTCTTTGAGCTGCTCGTAAGATTGAACGCTTCTTAATCTGCAGCTGGCAGCTAGGCCGTTCATCTTTTTTCTCCCTTCCAGGCCTTATGGTCCTGTTTGGATGGAAACACTTACCCATGTTCTGGCTATTATCCGATCCCGGAAAGACGATGTATCCCCTACCTTAGCAAATTTGCATTCATTCCTCCACACCACGAGTACGCCGGCGTTACCACAATAGTGCGTGGTGCGGTCATATCCACCGTTTTGGCCGGCGCACATCGAGCGGGCAGCTCGGCTGCAGCGGTGTGCAGGTGCAACTAGGTTGGCGGATTACACCTCCTGCGTTCACCCTGAAACGGTGTTTTTCAGAGTGGCGTGCAGCACTCGGTCAGCCCACCCATTAGCGTTTGTTGTGGGGGTAAACAAGCACTAGCTCATAAGTTCACGGGCACCCATTGTACTGGCTTCCTGTAATGCTCCTTTCCGAAATTCTTCTAACAAATCATTACAACAAAGAACTCACGAATGGCCAGCATTTATTGGCAAATCTTGATATTACTGACTTTCACAATGCATATTGACACCCGGAAACAGCTGAGACCGTCGTTTCTTCATTAAGCCTCTATTCTCATCTGCCGGAATTTTGGCAATATACCGATGCTCCTGCGTAAACAGTTCTTCACTCGACAGTTGACCCATGTTGACTCCGGTTCTCCTTCTTTCCCAACGGCACGTTGTGAGCTGCGTATACTCAAGCTTCATACTGCTTATACGCAATAATTGCTCCAGCAAACAACCTCTTTACATGTTGATATTAAGTACTACGATTGGCACAATACCCATCCCTTTGTCGCCGCTCTCCTTGCTTAAATCGCTCTGTGCCTTCTGAATTTGAGGTTTTTATACTGCCTTATTGATAGGTCACGCGGTGCTCTAGTTTTCGCCAGTCTCCATTCCGTTATCGCATCATATGCATACTCATCTCCACCCCTATGACTCTCTTGACCTATTCGAGTACGCCCGGCCAACGGACGGCGCAGCATTGCCCTTCCAGCCATATTTTTGCGCCTCTGTCACTCCACACCTATTGTTCTGCGCATCTCACATACTAATATTTAACTCGCGTGTAGGACTGGAATTGGAACCACAGAACATCTTTTGCGAACCATACTAGCTTTTGGAATTTAAAGCCCCTTGCTCGGAAAACCACGCTGGCTGGTTTGATCCTGTGAGCGAAACCCGTTGAATTTTATGTTTCCGTTTTCCATGTCTTCATTGTGCCTTCCTGGCCTAATTTTAATGTTATCTTGCGCATGACTCTCGTATGTCGAGAGATATACAAAAACAAACAAGCCTCCCAAATCACTAGAGGTCGCTTTCACCCCCTGTCTCTACGATTCTCATAGTCCGTATTTCCTGTGAATCATCTATGTAAAAAATTGATCTTGCCTTGCGCATGCATCTCGCAATCGAGAAAATATATATTATTATTATTCCCAAAATTCTTCTGCTAAAACCATAAAAGCAAACTCACGAATGGACAGCATTTTTATCGGCATCTGATATAAATTGACGTTCAGAATGCATACTGACATCTGAAAACAGCTGATGATCACCATTTTTCATCAACTTCTATTGCTCCCTCATATCTAGACGAAGCTGAAATTTATGAGCTCAAATTTGCTCAAAGCAAACCTCATGAGTTAGTATTACGATCTCACAATTTCCTTCCATTGTCAGAGCTTGCCTTGCTTAACGGACTGTGCTTCCAGAATTTTGCAGTTTTATACTGCCTTTTTGATATCCAGTCTGTTTTCACTCATCTCCATTCTGTTATCACATCCATATTGATTCTCATCTCTACCATATAACTCTCGCGATTTTCGAGGATCCCGGGCTGCAGGCGGCGACAGACATTGCCCTGCAGCCATATTTTGTGCTCGCGATACGCACTTCTGATGCATTCACCCATAGTGTTATTCTCAGTGCAGAACTGGTAATTTGACAGAAAAATCTTTGGGAATCATTATCTAGCTTTGATTTAAGAGTCGAAACCTCGCGCTCAGCTAATCACATTACATGTTATGACCTTGTGAGCAAAAACGTTGCATTGTCTGTTTGGTTTCTTTTTTCCGTGTCTGCACTCTGCCTTCCTTCCACGATTTTGATCTTGCTTTGCGCATGACTCTTGTATATCGAGAAATATACATAAACAAACAAACCTTTCAAATTACTTAAGGCTGCTCCTACCCCCTTTCCCTTCGATTTATATTATTCCTATTTCCTGTGCCCCCTGTCTGTAAAAACTTGATCTTGTCTTGCGCATGCCTCTTGGAAATCGAGAAATATAAATTATTCTCATTAATACTTTTACTAAGGTGATCTTCCTCCGGCTGTCATGTTCAGCATGCTATGGTTTGCTAAACTAATACACAGAATAAGACTGTAAATGAAGAACTATGAGAGTTGATGTTTCGAGGATAGGAGAAAACGCTGGACTGCAGCATAGCTTAGTCCATTCCTTTGGATTTATTTTGCTTTCTTAATGGAGCTTCGGGACGTATGGTGTAACCGCTAAGTCCCTGGTTTCAATAGTCCTAGGAAGGAAACGCTCAGATAGGAGTAATTCACTCTACCGCACACTCCTAACAAACCCTCGAGCTTTGGTTCAACACTGTCAAGCCTGCAGTCATCACCGTTGACCATTTGCCATCGTTTTCTCGTAGCTGTCTACCAAAGCTCGCGAAACGTAGGATCCGGCTGAGGCCATCTCCTGAGGACTGCAGTTATTCTGGAGTCAGATTATGAAGAACGGTATAGAGTGTTGAATCTTGAATCTCTATGGCTTCAGTATGCGAAAGCAAACTTACAATTTTATTTTTCGATTGTCCCATTACCGGTGACAGTTGAACTTCAGTCCCTCAGTTCATAAATCAAACTGCCTACACCCTTCGAAGCGATAGACCGTCATCACAAGTTACACTGCAAGAACAGGCATCAGGGCAAATATTTTAATTTTACAGTTTCTTCCTGGTGAGTTCATCGCATCAACGGTGCTTATTCTATCGTCGTCTGACATTATTTTTAAAAACTCAGTCCGCAGATTTTTGATGCTTCTAATCCCTAACCGTATGTGTGACTCCTATCTCTCAGACACTCGGGGGCATAAAGTTTGTTTACGAGTTTAATAATTATTGAAGTAAGTTCTAGAAAACGTAGGTCTTATTCAACACAACCAAATAATGTTATGGCTCTTGGTAACTGAGTAATGGTAGTTTTTGGCAGCTATTACTGCGAAATGTTTCCTTTATTTTGGTCTTCTCGCCCAAGGGTGCTTTCCTCATAGATTCCTCCATTGTTAGCATACTCTGATGACACAAATGATCCTGTCTGTATGTCGGGTATTACCAGAACCAGTTTGCTAATCGGAGACATTTCATGAGAAGGTAGTTGACGTTTCTTTTTCTCATCGCACCTGCCCATCTTGATTCGCATTCACCTACTTACTCAAATCTGGTAAACTCATTGTTTCCTGAGTACCCAGTCTAGCCTTATTCAAAATGTTCATTTCACACAGGCGACCCAATTCGCTTACACAAAAAACCAATCCACATCAGCAGGCTTTAGGTGGCATTCGTTGCTAAAAGAATGATACGGCGTTGAAGATGACGGAGTCAAACGCTCTATGTCATTGGTCACCATTCTCCGTGCATTCGCATATCTCCGCCTTGGTTTTCTCCAGTGTTTACATGCAGAAACCCTGATGAACACTGCATGTTAACCTTAGCATCTTTGGACGTGGGGGAAAATGGACCACCAGCAGGATTTGTGAATGTGCACCGCGAGGAAAATTATGGCCAGGCGGAGAAACCACGGAAGTCATCTATATGGGTTCAAGGGTTCCTCTGATAAGAAAAATAGACTCTTCCCGGATCGGTTTGATCCCAGCAGCAAAAGTTAACTCGAGTTTCAAAGGTTTCGGCTACCTTCAACAATGGATGCGCAAGCCACCAGATCAGATCTGACCTTGCGAAAGGGGAAACTTCACACCGCCCTTGGTTCACAGACAAGTATCTGGCTGCGTATGAGACGATCTGGAAGGGGAGCGCATCGGACCGCTCACCCATGACTGCCGTCGTTTTCCTCCCTATCTTCACTGATCATGCACGCCCATTGAAAATACTATGTGGTAGAAGTTGCCAACATCCTCTTCAAACACAAATCACTGATCTAAAATTCTCATGCTTCCTCTTTCTCACCCCTTTATGGCGTACCGTGGTGACAGCAGTCCTAGCTTCCGAACAATTCTGCCGTCCGGGACTCACTTCAGTAGTGCCCTTCCTTAGCAACTTGAAGTGGCATCATCGGTGGTAGCTCACAAATGATCAGTTATACCTGATCCACTGTCGCATGTAGAGCGGAATTGCAAGCCAGACGAGTTACATAAACAGGGAAAACAATGACTTGTGGTCCTTAATGCTTGTGCTAGCAGCCCTATAAGACCATCGCAATAGACGTCTGCGAAGATGTCAAAAGTTGACTGAGAAGGACGTTACAAGTAAAATCATGGAGTCTGGGGTTTACCAAGCCGCGCAACTTATCGGTAGTAAGCAGATGAAAGGTTTTCAGCAAACGAAGGGCTCCGCCCTTCTGCCCCTACGAGACGGTAGTCTGAACCCTTAAACGCTAGTAAAAAACTGACCTCTATCACCCTCTCATGCCGTTAAACTGCCTCAGCATATTCAAACCTCTAGCCAAATTTTTGTTTTGTCTGCCCCCCATGATATTAGCTGGAACATGTTCCAGACTTCCCGTTCTCTTTTCCGTTCTAGCTTTCATTCAGGTCTGCCAAAGACAACCCTTCCTATTTACCGGCTAACAGAAGTTGAAGGTGCAACACAGACCTTTTCGCCGATAATCCCCACCCTAGCCTATGCGCTACATCTGCATTCCTTTTAGTAGGCTCCTAGCCAGACCTGGCGCTTGAGCACCAGCCCGTTCAACCCGAAGACAACCCGACCCATGCCACTGATCGTCTTGAGTACCTCTATTCAGATGGACCTTTGCGACTGCCAAAAGCACCGTTATTAGTGCCGTTGTAATGCCTCGCAATCTCCAACTTACAGACCCTACAGCCACAGAACGCCATAAACTCCCACATTAAAGAGAACAACACACAGGTCATTCATGGCAAGTGTTTCTGAAAACTGATTTTGCTTCTCACAAGAACTCATTTTCGTTCCGTCACACCTCCGTCCAGTCCGCTCCCAGCCGCATAAGTTCTGTGAACATTCTGGTGAGTTCCATTGCCTCTCCACAAACGTTTATAAAATTTCATCCTTTAAAAAGTCTGGCGCAACCCTGACTGTTTCCCTCTGTTTCATCTTCAGCAATATGTTGGCTCTTTTTTGTTGCTAGTTTCCAATCGTTTATGCGCTTAATATGACGTCCAGTTAGGTTTTCACCCATCTCCATCCCGTTATCACATCCAAATTTGTCCTCATCTTCTCAGCTTAACGTCTGTGTCCGCCAAATAACTCGATTGCTGAGGAATCCAGCCATATCGCGACGTCTGCGATTGCTTTCCAGTTAAAGTTTGTGCCTTTGTTACAGGCTTTTGAATCATTTAAACATGAAATTACTCGCGACACAGGGCTGAAAATAAGTGCCAGAAGGTCCTGTATAATGGTGCAAACGATTTTTTTGTTCCGATTTAAAACTGAAAAAATTATTCGCAATTTGTCACATGGCAAATGGCGATCATTCTCGAGTTAATCATTAGAACACAACAAAGTTTCATGTGCGCATTTTGCCCCTTTTGTTTTCATTGCACCATCCTTGCACAAATTTGATCATACCCTGCGAATGCCTCTCGGAAATCGATTAGTATATACGAATTATCATTATCATGTTCCCATTCTTTGCTGTTGCGTTCCGCAGTATTCGTCAACCCGGATCCTGAAGGGGTACCTTTTCTTCTCGTTTACCTGTGGGTTTTTACCCTCGGAGCGACTAAGTATAAGTATAAGTCTGTGCGTATCACTTGTTAATATTGGGATTCAGATACCGCCCTTATGAAAGCTGACGTTCCGTTTTCTGCTGACATGCGGTTCTATCAAACCATCAGCGTGTTTGGACTTTGGCTGAATCGATGGAAAATGGATATATTGACGATAAAATCGGTCACCAGGATAAAGCAATACCTGTCTTCCGTTTGAATTTTAAGAACATATTTGAGTTCATCATCAAGCTAAATCCACGGTGACACGAAATCTACATTGTTGTTGAAAGCTTGGTGCGTCACATAAACTGCAGGTATCTCCCCCTTAAATCTGGAATGCCATAAGGAATTCACAGACCTTGCTTTCAGCCACCCTTGTGGCACATCCGACATCGTTCGACCTTGATCGGACCAACTCCCGCACCCCACCAAACCACCAAGCAGACAACCCTACATCGGACCACCTCTACACCACACAGCCACATTGCTATTTACCGCTAAAATATCACTTGGAAAAAGCCCCCGTATTCCTAGTCCCCTTCCATCACCTCAAGCTCATGAGGCAGAATTGCAGTCGCCCGCCACTGACCGGTTCCATTTCCTTTAATACCTTCGTGCGCAAAGCCGCCAAGCTGGCTCAGACCGGCTACGTGTATGTATTGCCTCGATTATGTTCCGCATTAGGCGGGACCCCGATATCTTTTCCGCTAGGGTCATTCTTGAGTATTCACTTTTATTGGCAACCACCAGAGACTCTCAAGATGGTTTCACCAGCCCTGGGCCGATCTCCACAGAGTAGGGCCACCGGTCACTCTCCAGATGTCGGTTATTGCCCGGAAAGGATTCAGGCACGCCACAGGGGGCTCCACTGTATAGTATCGCTCTCCTTTATCCCTTATTAAGCTCAAATTCATCTATTGGCAATAACCGTTATTTGCTTGATGTCAGCACATGCCAACCGAAAGCTTTAAAACCAGAAGCCTCGCCTCACGCATCTCCGCCAATAAGAAACGTTGGAAAACGCCTAAACAGTGGTGCCTTCCCGTCTACCTCGAAACTTCTTGCCCTTCCTTAGCCACAACATTTTGTGTACCTTACTATCTTCCCTGGTCCACGATCTCCATATTCAAACCGCTGCGGCTGAATTGGCCTAGAAGAGTACTTTTCTGTCATCTGTCTCATTTACCCGGTCCTCTGGCCACAATGCCTCCATCTCCCACGGTTTTCCAGTCCCTGCTCAACCCCCAGTACTTGTGTCAACTGTACATTTACAATACGCCACTCACCTTAATGTCTTGTCTCCCACCAAGGTCAATTACATCCATATGACAGCGAATCTCCTGAGGCTGACCACTTGTATTCGGGAAAATGCCTATCCCCTGTAACGCTAACTGAATGATCTCGCAAAGCGCGGCTTTAACAGTCCGTCCTCTGTTTCCGTTATATTATCCAGCAACGTCATTAATTGAGACCGTTTTGCCCCAGTTGTCACTAATTTCACAGCAGCTTTCGATTATTCACTTTGTATGCTGCCAACATAAACACCCCCGAGGCCTTCGCCTAATCCGAAAAATGCGCCTATATTCCCAAATCTCCTCCTCAAGTGGAGACCAACAGAGCTACGTGTCATTTCTAATCTCGGAGTACATAGAAAACTGCTTCTTTTAGCTTGTCAACACCGATTCATTCGTGAACAAAAATAGGTCTATTTAATCTCTCAAAATGACGCCTATCCCAAAGTAATTTTAGTGATCTAAATGTGGTTTACAGAAACTTCTCCAGTTGGTCACTGCACTCTGCAAGGTAACCAGGTTATTACAAACTCGGTTGCTGCCAGAGTGGCATGGATTGCTCGCCCGCAGAAGGCGCCTGACTTCCGCAGGAACCGTGAATCAAGCCTCTTACTGCAAAATTGTTGTTTTTCGTGATCATCATCATCGGTCGGCTATCGGCAAACATTTGTCTATTGCATCTATCGATCTCCTGGAGGAGATATATGAACCCCAGGATTGGCTGCTTTCATTTTACACTTGACCGCTCAAAGTCCGACAAAATTGTAGCCTTTGACTTCAATCATGGCAAACGTTGGCGCTCATCCTCAATGCAATCCATCACCTTCCCTGATGCGCAAGCCTCGTCAAGTGGTTCCAGAGACCCTCACGGGGCGTAGATATTCTTGAGCTATTTTTTTGAATTCTAGCAGGTGCCATGAAGCGTTAACCAATATGTATACGGTGTTGTTTTACTGGGCTGCGTCACGCGAGAAAACCAGCCATATATAGAAAAAACGTTCGCTCCGTTACCCTTCTTGCGTCAGCTGGGCGCCAAACCAAGCGAAAGTTTACTTACAGTTGTGAGACAGTTGCATCCTCAACCCAGTCGCCAAAGCAGCCGTCCATCTAATCTGCGTCAACGTTTTTCCTGCCTTCATTGACTCTTCTTGTCCAGTAATTGGAGCCCCGGGTCCTGGTATCATCGACCTATTAAAATGGAGGGCAAAATCATTGGGCTTTAGAATAAGTTTCGCTCACCTGGAGACTCCTGGGATTCTGTGCCTCTGATGGCTAAGGAGAAACCCCATTCATACCAAGGAGAACAGCCTAGTAAACCAAGAACTAAATGCGCTGCATCAACCAAATATACAGGGAGACATTACAAAACTATCAGAAATTACCGAATTTCATGAACACGGCGGACCAAAAACAGAAACCCAAAAGGACTGTAGCCTTATTCAACAGCCGTTTTTCTATTTCACCTTTTGAAAAACCCTCTTCCTGTTCGAACTCATCCTTATAACCCCACATTTTCCGCCATTGCCTCACCTAAGGCCCCCAATAACCAAACTCGTTGCCGAAGCTAAACAAACAGTTGAAGGATAACCCAATGACGTTTCAAGCACTCATTGACCTAGGGGCCTCAGATATCGCATGCCCCTTTTTTAACCGATGGAAAAATTGCGAGACCACTCAAAGGGGAATGTCCGCCATCACGCCCCCACAACAAAAGGATTACATTCATGACCCAAATGATTGCCGACTCAGCAATCACACCACCGTAGTCTGTAAGAGCATAGTCGATTCTCAAATACATCAATATTTTCCACTAAAAACTGCTTTGTGACGGCCAGCGGACTTATCAACATGAGATCTTGCCCCATTTTCAAATTTCATTTCCTCAATCCTTTTACTTCGTATTGCATTAACGGCAGGCCAGCTAATTTAGTGTACCGGGATATGATGAAGGCCTTCGATCGCGTACCACATAGCCGCCATCTTCAAGGTTCTGAAGCACGAGGTCGCCCATTTTCTTCTCCGTTCCCAGTATTTCACGGGCCGCTCTCAGAGATTTGACGTGGCTTACCATCTATCAGCTCTCCAGTCGCTGACAGTGCCATTAGGAAAGGCAGCAGTTTTGGATCCGTTCACTTCCATATGTATGTGAACGACATATTAACTTTCACATGCCAAGGCATCCCGTATATATCCTCGACGATTTCGGGGTAATCTGCGCACCTGGTCTACCGAATATACAAATCCAAAGGTTTCATGTCTCATAGGGCTTCAAATGGAAAAACACAAGCAAATGGTTATTATACTAAACAGCCATCTCAGGGTGAAAACAACAGGCCGGTAGCCTGCAAAATCAACGCTAGATTCCCCTTTGTATTGGATACATGCAAAAACCAAACGCACGAATCTTGGCCCAAAGAAAGTCGATCAGCGATCCACAGCACGATTCGCCAAAAATAGACTTCCCAATTTTTGGGTACCACTTCAAAACCCCAAAGCAACGCGCAGCTCGATTTGACGCGAACCCCAAGGAAGAACAAGAGTGCTATGTAAACTTTGCGGTACTATTCATGAGTGAAGAAATTATGTACACAGCAGCCATGCCTGTGGAGTTGGGTCTCCGTTACTATCCAGCCGAAGGATTGCCAAAAATGGAACAAAACTCTGCTTCAAAGTAAACACTCGGCAAAGAGGAATAAATGGAAGGCATTTGGCCTGTAGTCCAAGCTAACGCAAGATATTCTGCACGCTTGATCAGGTCCAAAAAAGGCTTGCCTGAACGTGACAGCGCTAAATCAATGTACGTGAACGAGACGTCTATATTCGACCAGAGTGAGCGATAAAAGGAAAGCGGGCTGCATCAAAACAAACAGCCTCACGCGAAGTGAACCGTGATTGCCCCAAGTGTTCGTAAAAGTCTCTAGTAAGAAACAACTGGGGACAAATAGATGGACCCAGAAATAGACGACGGCTGAAGCGGAAGTCATTACGAGTATGTTTGGCAGGAATAGATTAACATCGGAACAGTGGCCAATGAAAAGGGAAACGCATTCTTAATGCATTTAGATAGTGCAATGGTTACTGCTCAAATGTTCCGATCACAGTTACACTTGATATTGGTAGTATTCTGCGGTCGTTTACCAGCAATTGGCAGGTGCAACCTGTCTCTATCTAGCTGCAAGGATTCAGATGTCCCTAAATGGACCCGATATGACTTCATCCATTCAAGGTAATATTTTCTTCTTCTCCCAACAAATCAGTCGCTAAGAAACTCCCTCCTTCACAATAAATCAGAATGCGCAACTTCTCACGGTTCATAAAGACAATGAGTTGAACGCTGTTTGTCTCCGTGGACACTCCATAAGAAGTGGTTGAAATGTCCGAAACATATGATCAATCTATTAGTACATCTCGCCACTAGCCAAATTTATGAATCCCATTCAGTGAGTGTTAATCTGAATTCGTTTCCCTTTCGGGACCATGCACCGCACGCCCCAGGTTTTCGTCATTGTTGAAATCTAGTTTGTTGCCCGTTTAGTGCTTGCATGATGTTGCAGGAAGTGGACTTTGAGCCATTTTGCTGCTGTTGCATGAGTCGTATCTTTCCCGTTGTTGTTGTTGTTGTTGTTGTTATATTTCAACACTGGAGTAGTCCGCAGATGGTCCCTCTTTTTTCTGTTCTCAGTTATTTGCGAAGAAAAATAACGAGTCCCAGCTGAAATATACCTGCCGGTACCCCAGTCGCTCCAGGCTTGGCAGATGGTGACATAGAGAATTCCTCTTGTTGTGCGGCCAAAGATAGTTCTACGCAAATCTGGCTTAAAGGTCCACGTTGTAGACTACAAAAAGCTTTGCTCCCGACAAGGCAAAACCTAACCAAGCCGTGGGTTTACTTGTTCATTATAGATGGATGGACAGACAAATATTTCCTTTATTTGATCTGCTTAATTTACTACATTTTTGCCTTAGTCCCCTCGGTGAGAAGTGTGGCCAGATCCACTGTTGGCGCATATCAGACGGGTAGATCGGCTTGGGCAATCCCACGGCGCACCTTGGATGGTGGGTGAAACCTGTATCCACCTCCTGAGGATGTCTTTCAAAATAGCTACTCACCACCCGTTCAGCCTCACCAAACGACATCAAAAGATTTCGGTGAGCAAGCTGGGGTCTTCGTGATCCGGCTTGTTTATATGCGCTGCGCACATTCAGGTTGCGAATAAATGGGTCGGGTCTATCCTGTTCAGCCCGAAGAATCGCTTATTCAAGTGGAGTAAAATTTCAGGCAACGGCAATCGCATTACGACTAGTTATTTCAACTCGACCAGTTGTCCTTGTCAGATCGCTCACAAAGCGGAGGGATGCCGTTCAACTGGTCCTTTCCAGAACTATAGATCATGCTGTTCCACGTTCGGCGAATCGGATCAGAGATTTGGTTTGATAGGATTTTTGATGGCACCTGAAAGGTCATCAAAGCAGGCCGCAAGCTCGGTTGGCTGCAAATAGTCTATGTGGTTGGACTGCTTACAGGAAGCTCATCAGAGGAGGTAAAAGCTCAGTGTGTAACAGTACAAATGAACGCGCTTAATGGAAGGTCTTTTATTCAGCCCCTAACTCACTGCCCATGATGATACCAAATTTCCCCTGGGTCACCGGGCCCACTTGAAAAAAAATGCGAGCTACCTAACTACAGTAAGTTAAAGTATGCACCACTAACTTAAGAGCCTCAAGCGACCGCATACATAAAGAAGGACCATAAGGGTCTGCAGGCTCCATTATCCGGGGAAGTGTAGGTAGCTGGTGCTTCAGGTATAACTTAGAACCATATAAGCGATAGCTATGAGGGCCGACATTCTACTGGTAAAAATGCACGATTGAGGTGAGGCCTCTAGTCTTGGTTTGCCAAAAGAAGCTGAATACTCCGGGGAACAATTCTGCCGGAACCCCACTGATGTGGCTTCTTGGAAGACTCCAAATATTATTCCCTGAAAAGAAACCTATGGCACCTGCTGAATTGGGAAAAGCACAGTAGACGGGTCAATCCGGAACTAGAGTAACACGGATACCAACTACCCACATTCATTAACAAACTAGGCGGGAAAGCCATTCCTGTACAAATTTGGACCGACAACATTATGTCGGTTGGCCATTTGTTTTACCCATCAACAAAGAAAATGACGCGCTGTGATTTTAACAAACATCGAGGGGTCCGTTTGTTTCTAATAGTTCCTAGTGTTTTGGTTTTGCCACCGACGAGCCGCTGGGGTAATGTCCTCGAAAAACAAGAAAGGGTTTCGTCTAACAGGAGTTTATGTGACCGGAGTGTCAACGATCTGCAGGGTCTTGGGACGCAGCACACGCAAAAATTCCACAAATGCAGTTTTATCTGACTTAAAGGTGCCTAGGACTATGCGTACCTAGTGGTCTCGTTCAATGTTTTAAATCTGACAGCCTGCTTGAAACGTTCGTAAGCCGCAACGAAAATTGTTCCTGAATGTTACTAGCCAACTTAGAAAGGACGGCTGACTATCGATTGCATTCGAAACGATAGTCGCTCCAAGACTCTGAACTGACCGTAAATATGCCCTCCGAATTCGACAGTGAAAACAGAGTCACGGGATTCAAAGTGCATTGGGGCACATAAAATATGGACTGTCGTTAACCCTCCTTGCACCTTCTGTGACCTGACAGTGACGTTGTGACGTCTGAGCCGTGCCTTTTCCTTCCTCTTCGACGACGCCAAGATTGCTGCAACTTATTGATCTTTACTGGTATCCAAATTCTCCCGCTCACCGAGCTCGTGCTGCAGGGGAAGGGGGCAGCATCTTTGCGAACTGCCGATTCTGGAACATGCGTTCCTCCTGGAGGCCCGCCATTCGATCACACTATAGAGCTGGTGGTGCAGCACAAAAAGATCTCGATGCTTTGTGCAATCGGTCTGACCGTTGGTAACTCCGACGCAACGCAAGCAAATGCAGACAACAGATGTAACCGCAGGAACGACCAGAATGCCTAACCCTGTCAAACCATGGGGCATCCAAATGGGAAACTAGGTTAAAAACTGCGCGTTGCGGACTCATAAGTCTTGTAAGCTCTCTGCACGCTGCCCAAAGAAGCAGCCAAGGCAAGAAATGTGATTTACCAGCTCAGTAGAACGATGGATTCAAAGGGCTGCAGGTTACTGTTTTCCTTACTGAAGACGATGAACATACCGAGAATTGTACATGGACCGCAGCTTTGAGCCCCCAAGCTATTTGCGGACCAGGCCACCCCGGTGAGCAACTAGAGATGGCTGACTATGTGCAATTCCGGGTATAGGGCCGTGGAGCACGAGATCCGAATCGAAAAGCTCCATACCGGAGGACAGGCGGATGGAAAGGATTAGAACAAACTATAAATCTTCGGGGGTCATTTGGTGGTTGTTAATCCTCTGTTAACCCTGGGGGAAATCAGAAAAATAGGATGCGCTCACGAAGCCCAGGAATAGCAAAACCGCCCGGGAGCACAAGATCTGCTCTATTATTGCAAAGCGTGGAACAGGATTTTAAGGGCCAAAGTCAAGTCCCTCAAGGAAGTGCAGAGCAAGACTGCCCTCCCTAATACTCCGTGAACCCCTTGAAATTATTCACCTATCATCCCCCTTCTCCGGCATCCCCTTTATTCTTGTCTAATAACGTCGAGTAACAAGCTCTAAACCCTTCTCAATCATGCTGATGACATTGGTGCGGACCTTTCCGTCTCCTTCCCATTACATGGGCAAACAGTCTCAATCCTGCATTGGCCGGTGTTTCAGTGCGCATTCTCCTTGTTCCAGCATCTGTTTACTAATGAATACTACAAATCCAAAGATTGTAATTCACCTTCCGAAAACTCAGTCTCCATTCCCAGGCACACAAGAAATTGGATGAGGTAATTTGCGAAGTGGCTCTGACGTTCGCACCGTGAATGTCTTTTCTCAGATGGAACTAGTCACCATGGCATAAGATGCCTTGAATGAGAAACCCAAACACCTCATACTAAACGGGACATCCATTTACTCCCAAGGGTTACAGCGTCACAAAAAGGGGTGGCGGCCTCTCACCGGACATATTGGAGGAAGTGCCCATTAGTCGGATAACACCTAACGCGAGTTGCGGAAAGCAAGGTGTTTGAAAGCATTGTGAAAGATGTCTTGCTCTATCACTAGGGTTGAACCGAAATCTTATCTCCTTCCAAATCCGATCCATTTCCTGATAGCTCAGTGAGATGACGGTTATAGAAAAACTAACGATGACTTGCATCGACGGGCATTCTACAGATGCCGTCCTCAGCAACTTCGCCATGGTCTTTGATAGGCTTCCCCAACATTCATCTACATATGCACCTAAACTGTTGTGTTTTCGATCCCATGCTAGAAATCTTACTCATGTCCATAACCGGTAAAGCTCTAACGTTGGCGGTGACCGACACCTCCTCACAATCATCTCCAGTTATTGCGGCGGTACCAGGAGCTTCGATGCTGTCTGCTCATTTAAGCATACTTCATCCGCCTCCCTGAAATCACCCAGTCAACATTGCTATGTAAGCAGATGTAGTAATTTATATCCTCAACTGGGATCTTTTGCAATCAGCCCTCGATAACCCTAAGCGATGGTCTCAGGACCAATAAGAAAGATAAATAAACCAGCACGACCACTTTTTGCAACAACGGAACGGCTACCTTGACCAGGGTTGACCGACGCGAGGTACTAGGATTCTGACTAGACGGTAACCTCAACTTCACTGTGCGCCACCAGTTTTTCAATGAGTCGACCCTCCTGGTTCCAGACTCCATTCACAGATCTCTTCTGCGTTTATCCATAGACAAATTTTTGATGATCCGCCAAACAATTATTCGGCTCCACAAGAACATGAACGCCAGATCATGTGCATTGGCTTCGTTAGAGCTTGGCAGCACTAAACGGGTTTATGGGGGTCTCCACCTTGATCATTTTGGGTCCTCTCCATCTTTCTGACCCCTTCCGTCTCTTGATAAGCAACCCGAACCCCTGCCTTGTAGTGCATCCAAGGTGAACTCTTTCTGATGCATCACTTCACATCCGGCGAAACGGAGACAATCTTTGACCTCGTCAATGGCGGTACATATCAGACAGGCTTCCAATCCAAGACCTCGGGTAGCTCTGGGAGTCATTGTATTCACTCATAAAGTGGTATCCATTCGAAATTCACTGTTTGAGGATATCGCGGCATCAGCGAGCAAATCAGTTTCCAAGACAAAACCGGATACCTATCTGTGTCTAACAGAGCAATCCTTTCAGAATTTCTGCTAGAACAACATACACCGAAAGCACAGATGAAATAATTACACGTTATTTCAATTATGGCTAAGCTGTTTATCTAGTCTAGAACTGTCACTATCTGGAGCCCGCTCAATACCACAGCCTGGAGGCTGCCCCCAATCAATTTCACCTCACTGTTCATAAATCCAGGACCCAAGAAAAACTCGCAAATTCCGGAGAAGAGTCTTTATCAAGTTTAATATTGTACAATACCTTAGGACTTTATGACTTCAAGAATGCTGACAAGCGTTTGCTCGATTCTCGCGTTCTGTGACCCAACTTGTCCCTATTTGTGACCTTGAAGTACGCCTACGTTGCGCCACATGTTTGCCGCCCATGTCAAATCCAAGTGGCGACGATGTGTTTGTGTCGAAAGTGTGCATTCCTTTTACCAGGACTCATCATTTAATCTCGGTCATCAAACAAGAGCCCGAAGAATATGAACCGCCTGACCAGGAATTCAGTAATGCCGAGGTTAGTCATAATGCTCTCGTGGCGCCAAATATCCGAGTGGACATCCTCATTGAATAGTTTGCGGATTTATATAGTACGTAATTGTGATATTGTGGAAACGACAGACCAAGATTCTCCATAAATGTTAACTAAGAAGATGATTAAGGTTGCTTATTCCAGGTTGAGCCGTTGCCGAACGATAGAAATGCCGACTTCCGAGGGCCCTTTAACTGAGCCTTGTATTGATCTACGGTGGTTCCACTTTCCCGTGTGATGAATGCCGGATTTATTTTTGAAGTCCATGGTACTACTTTCGAGGTCTTCTCAAAAGTACTTGAGATTTCAATGCACGCATCGGTGGGCCTAAAGTATTATTCCAAATTTTGCATCTGCCCAATACCCGAGTTTCTTGTCACACGGGCCCCAAGCAGCATGCCCCAAGTTTGTCACTAACCTTGGGGCAACTTAAAAGATAGTTAGGGGACATTGTCTTACTTTTGGTGGCCACTACTATTTCAAAAGCTCTTCCGATTTGCATTCCAAAGTCAATCCTAGCAGTAAATGTATAAAAGATCCGCTCATCGTAATACGACATTCACATTCGCTCACACAGGACTGTGGATTCGTTCCCTCAAGCTGCAAGTCCGATGATAAGACATGGCCCAATCTAAAGCTTTGCTTATGATGTGATTCAAATGACACTGCTTGAAACGCCTTAACTTTGTAGGTCCTCATGAGTCTCACTCGCGCAGTCATCTAGAAATTCAGTTGGGTAAAGATGTTGACAAAACCCAAGAAATATTTCGCGGTATGCTCCCGTCGTTTCCTAATTTAACTATGATGCTGCCTATAGTTGGTAAAAGCCTGTCAGAAAGTACCGGTTTAGCATACTCTCTCAGGTTCATACACAAGAACGATGCACCAGGGCAAAATGGCTTCAGGGATCAGTTTAAATACTTTTTAAGATTGGGGCATATGCTCATCAGTTTTGTAGTTTGCACGTACTATCTACATACTGAACGAATGAAGTCGACTAAGCCAAGTGTCAAAAGTGTGGGAATACAAACAACAGCGGAAAAGATCAGTAAGAGCATGTTCCGTTGAGGGCCCTCGTAACCAAATTCCGGTGAAAAAATTGGACCCCATGGATGCAGCGTGGCGGTTGCATCTTGTGATCACCCTTGGCCACAGTTCCTCATTCTCTGACATAAGGACGCAGTAAATGCCGAAGGCATCTGAGATGGCAGGTTTATATATGGACCCTACAGACGCAGTGAGCCTTGGAACTGTCTTCTATGAGTTGTAGTAATGGAGCCTCAGAACAGCAAAAGTTTTTCTATTTATTCATCTTTATTTCTTCCTTATTGTTAAATAGACCTTTCGCATTGAAATGGATGAAGTCTTGGTGATGCGCACATTAGCCATTGACGACCCATTCATCTCAGGGAACCATTTGAGTACCATAAAACAGTATCCAAACTGATAGAGAAACTGCCATAAAGGTTATTGAAAGTTACTATCTATGACATGTACATGAAAGTTTCTCAAAAAACCCTTATTCTCCCTGCAAGTCGGAGGAAATATTTAACTCCGGTGCGCTAAAGAGTTTGTCAAACTGCTAACTTATGAATCTGAATGCACATTGGGGGCCATTTTGTAATCCTTGAAAGACGACCTAACCCAACTTCCCCTGTGGGAATCAAGTAACTAAATCTGAAATCACGTAGTAATACTTAATAATAAATAAAATAGATCTGAAACACTTTTTGGGGTGGCACTGTCATTAACTCACCGAATTTTGAGTCCGGTGCACTCCCGAGTTCAATTTACCTAAGGTCATTTAATGTCTCTTATCTATTTTTATCCACGTTATCTCCCACATTATTTCGGAAATATGTCAAAATTGTATGGAAATATCATTCAACTAAGTTAGTACTATCTCGTTTGCGTGCGTCTGAAACATGGCCCATCTTACATTGACACATTTTTGCAAACAGTAAGGCGGACTGACTATGCATGCCGTAACATTTGTAAGCAAGTGTGGGCTTCCCTGATCTTGAAGAAAAGAGGCGTGTTCTTACTGAATTCCGATTGTTTGACACAAATCCGAATAAAACCGAAATGATTCCGAAATAATGCGGGAAATGGTGTAGATGCTACTGATGTGCCATCCATTCGTGCTCTGCACGTACTGCGGTAGATCAGTATACCTAACGTGGACCGTGGAATGGATTTGTAGCGAATTTCATTATTCCAAAGCAGTTTCTAGTCACCTGTGAGAATTCTGAAATTTCTTGCTCTTATTTCAATCCCCGGTTTTGTTCTCTATTCAGGTCGTTCAGGTTTCTCGATTTTAGTAACTGATCAACTTTGCTGGTTGGCCTCATTCTCAAAGCATGCATGTGCGTCTCACTAATGCCACTTCCCGAAATTTAATGTTTTACGCTACCCCGTGTTGCTACGCTGAATGTTTTACTTGCTACTGCGTGCAACGCTTTCGTAACTTCTGTTCTTTTGTTAGCAAACCGACGTATCTAACTCGCCTTGGTGATGCTTCTGAAACCTGATAAAAAGCTCGTGTCGTGAATTCGTGATTTATAAACTGTCCCAGTTTGTGGAATCGCCTAGGCCAGAGTACGCCATCGATTCGGATTTTCATACCTCACTGCGGAATGTCAGAGAAATTTTCTGTTTACTTATCCCTGATTGTAAGTAACCGCAGTCGACTTCTCGCGTATGGGCGGTCTTTCACCCGAGTTCATCGCTAGAGGTCAAATTTTCTCACCATTTTTCTCAATTTTTGATGGTGATTGTGTGAATCGCTTTATCCTCATGCGAAAATAATGACAAAGGTTTGGACAGACAGCTAGTTGTTTGGCTTCGAATGTGCGAATAATTCTGTTCTTGAACGGAGACTTCAATAATTTACTAGCATTTCTCGACTGCCTCAGAGAAAATGTACATCTTCAAAAGGTAAAATCGGGTTTCAAAAGGGAACTTATTTACAGCGTAGCTTTTTTCTCGCGGAATGCAGTTTGGACAACTAGAACAGTTGTTTGATTAGTTACATTTCACCAGGCGACTATGATTTGGATGAAGTATCTTCGCATATACATAAGATTTGATTGGCTTTTGCCAAGTCGCTACGTCTGTAGCAATGGTGTGGCATTTGTCTGTCAACCACCGATTAGTCTACTCAGAGCCAGTAAGAACGGACCTGCTGTACCGTTCAGAAGCATGGCTGCTGTGGTCAGATGCGCAAAGGCTGCCGGTGTTTTGGACACCGTTGCGCAATTAGTATTGTTAGAACGTGATAAGTTTATTAACAAGTCTAAAGTTGGACTTTACATTTAGTTTTAGTTCTACAAAACTATCTGTTGGAGGATAAGTCGATTCCACGAACACTGCGAATCATTGCAGACCAAACATTTTGGTTGTAGGCCAAATCTGTGAGAGTTGCCACCCCGTTTTTTTTTCCAGTAACCGTAGATTGATCTTAAACCTAGACCCTCCACGTCCTTTCTAGTGGTACCGTTCCACGTTTCCAGCTGGACACCAACGTGACCGCCATTCCAGACAGGATGATGGACACAATGTTTGTCAAGAGAGCGTCCGAGCGCCAGACTGTCGGAGCGGAGGAGATAGTTGTTGAATACCTTAGCATCACGCTCTTCATTCGTTTTTAGAGGTTCGTTGCTCCCGATTACTTACGAGGATTCATTGCAAGCCCCAGTAATCGAATGCCTCAAGTCTCCTGTTATTCTAAACTGGCACTCAAACGGGCGCATGGGAGTGAATTGAAGCACGAAACTTGCGAATGTTTCGACACTAACTTCACTGGTTTTCCATACAGTTAGTCGAAGTTGCAAAATGGCTCTGCGCTTTGTCGACCTTCGCTTTCAGATTCGTTAACAGAACCGATCCTAGGTATCCGAATGATGACAATCTCGGTTCGCTTTCTATTGATGAAAAGTTGTTGGGTGTATGAGATGGAGGAGGTTCATCATCATCATCATCATCGTTCAGCGTTAAACAGCAAGGCAAGCCTCACTGACCGGAGTTACACGTTTATATAAAAAGAGTGAATATCCAAGGTGAACAGGGAGTGGACCTACACAGGCGGGAAAAGATAAGATGCTGCCGTGGCCAACACACGGAACACAGTCTAACTGTACAAACGCCCTCTTTCAATCATTCTGATTCGATAGAAAATGACAGCACGATGGTCACTGTCGACGATTCACTGCCATATCCTTCAGTGTCTCCAGCCAGCAACTCGACAAGTCTTTCGGACTCCAACCACGAAGGCGTGAGACACTTAATTTACCTAACTTCGCTGTACATTTTCTCATCCCACGTTGCCACGTCATCTGTTGGCCTCCACATGGCTTCTTCCATTCCTTAGGAGGAACACAAAATGGGGCATTGTATAGTAGACGAGTGTTCGTCATACGCAACACGTGACACAACCAGGGTAGTCTACCAAGTTTTATACGCTCAAACAAGGAATTCCCAGAATTGGCACCTAGTTCTGGATCCCTAAACTCCACTGTACCTAATCCAAACCATACTACGCAGACATCGGTGGTCGGAAACTTCCAACCGACGAACATCGCCCACACGCATACTCAACGTCTCGCAACCGTACAACAGAACTGAACGCACTGCGGCACAGTACACACGACCTTTCAACTTCAGT
>LUCM01006343.1:8033-21857 GCA_008360955.1 Fasciolopsis buskii
GGGAATAATGGACGGGTACTGCTAGGGAGTCCAGCTGCTAAGCAGAAGAACGATTAGGGTTCTCAACCAAAGCCTTTGGTTCTGACAAGAACCTAACCGCAAGGCAGCGGGGTACAGCTGAGTGGTAGCCCATCTACTTGGATCAATTAGTCTTCCACTTGTTTTCCTGACTGAGCTGCTAACTCAGATCAACCCCCAACTTGGAGGACCAGGAGACTACTTCGTCAGGCCTCTACCCATTGACCTTCCAGGCATGATTGGATCTTCGGCTTGAGATAAGCCGATAAGCCATCCTGTATAGCTCGTTGGATCATGGAGGCACGCAAGCCGTCACACCACGTCAAGGTGTAGTCTCGTTGTGACAATGCTTCCTATCAACAGAGTTTGAATTCAACCATCAAAACGTCTTATTTGTGGATCCTTCAATCGGCCGCAGACGAATTTTTGCAACTCAACAAAATCCAGAGTTTTCTCTAATGCTCGACTGTTCAATCAGCTACTACTGTATTCAAAAAATAATAAATATCAGGAAAATAGCCAGACTTGACGTCAAGATGAGAAACTACGAATCATTACAAACACACGTATATCCCACAGGCTGATTACCCGTAAAACATTCTTAAGACCAACAACATGCACCTACAAAGGCTTTCGTAGCAGTCAAAATTATCCAAAGGTAAACGCATGTTGTAACGATTAAGCGAAGCAGCCTAGTCTTAAAATGGCAGGAATGAACAGGACGAACATAATTGTCACTGCGATTAATCACATGCCCACGGATAACAACCCTGGTCTGATTCAATAGCAGTAAGACATTGAAAACGATCCCGAGTATTGAAACAGATATGCTCAGGTTGCGTAACACCTCACCGGTCGTAGATTTTGAATCGTTTGGCAAACTGCGACTCAGTACACAAACAATTCATGTTGACAGATAAACTCCATAGTGGAGAGACTGGTGTAAGGAAGAGCCCACAGAACACTATTCAGGAACTTTGCTTTTCGGACGAGCAAACACGAAAGATGATCAGCGAATCACCCAATGATACCTGTAGGCCAGCGCGATGAAAACACTCCAGGGTGTACCATACATGAAACTAAATGGATTCCGGATACTAATCCGGAAGGATTAATTCGTTACTGATGGCAGTATATCCGATTGTACGTTCGCATTCGGAAGCCGATATCGCGAATACGTTCCCAAT
Organism: Fasciolopsis buskii; assembly: GCA_008360955.1. Taxonomy (NCBI): domain Eukaryota; kingdom Metazoa; phylum Platyhelminthes; class Trematoda; order Plagiorchiida; family Fasciolidae; genus Fasciolopsis; species Fasciolopsis buskii. The sequence goes on from LUCM01006343.1 coordinate 9,239, forward strand.
TGACAGCTTCCGAGAAACAAGGAACATGTTCCATTCATTTCAGACCTGAAGAACAGAAGTTCACGCAATCCCCGCACCCAATGCATGGCAAGAGTAAGTGATGAAGCTAGATGACACAGCCAGTGACGTTTTTGCATCTGAAACCATATCTCGCCCAGACACTTCATTTAATTATTTCCCGAAGGACTCTACTTCTATTTGCAGTCTACGGCAGTTTAAAGTAACAATTAGAATCAGGACACATTGGTACAAAGCAAATAGTTACAAAAACTGGCTGAAATGAACTGAGACACCTTGTCAGTAGCCTTTGAACGCCGTTACCTGCATTCTTTTTAATTTAAATAGCGAAAAAAAAATAACGGCCAAAGCAAATTTTGGCGTGATGTTGAGTAACTGTAACTCAATGCAAAAGCCGGCATCCTGATGCCCTTTAAAAATCAATCACCCAGTAACTCTAGGCATCCTAGGGCAAGCAATTATTCGGTGACAATCAACTGCTAGATACACAAAAGAGTAAGCACAACAGCTGTCTATTAGCAACCTACAGTCATATGAAGCCGGCACAGCGTTCATTACATTTAACTACCTTATCCATTGCATTCCAGCACTCGTAGCAACAAATCCAATAAAACCCTCGCTACACAACCCCTCTGATCAACGTCACCAGTACGCCACATTGGTGCCAGACGGTAATTCGTCGCCAAGTTCGTTACTAAACCAGACATTAGGACCAGTTTGAGTTTCCTGGTCGCGGATGCAGACTCTTCCGATTAGCGCAATGAGCCCTACAGGCTATCGTGTGTCCTCCAACCAGGAGCACCCATATTCCGAGTATGTAATGGCAAAGCAGTCATCAGCTGAAAACCTATCAAAAACTCTAACGTGTTACTTTTCCGAAAATACTTAACACAGCCATCTGGATAATGAATGAACATGTACAGAATCTACTTTGAATTAAGACACAGTGGCCAAATTTCTCATATAACACCTTTCCTGACCATTAACCGTTTAACATACGTAAAATCAAACAGCGAATTGCCTTCTTTATCTCTCGTTCGCCACATGGAGATAAGCCTAATAACATTTCGCCTGTATTTACTAAGGACAACGAGAAGAATGAATGAACTATCGAAATCAAAATTATTGTGCCTGCAGAGCGATTCTTCTAACTGTACAACGATGAATTGAGTATTGTCATTGAAATGTGATTCTCTGGTCAAACCATACGGAAAATACGTGACTGACGTAGGAACTGGGCCGGTAGGTAAATTTTACTTTTGTGGTTGAATCCCTAAGTAACTAAGTGCAGGAAATGAAACGTAAATCTGCGGCAGGAAGTAACTGGTTGTAATATTTATCATTTTAGTAATTCATCGGGTGTTCGTCCAGAACCTCCTATAACCAAGTATTTAGACCGTAATTTATCATTTTTTCTCACCCGGTGGATGACCTTGTTTCGCGTTACCTGGTGTTAGTAGTTATTCTCGTCGCGTACCGATGACCAATTAAAGGGAGCCTAATATCATTCTATGAAAACTATCCCTGAATAAGAGCAAATCCGCGCGCAACAAAAAATGCACTGGCGGTCGCACGAACTGGGAATTCAGTCACCGGTCCTCAGTTGCGTACGTGGCCTTCAGATTTTCCTACTGCCTCGTGAGTTAAATTGTCTAGTCATCGAGTCAGGATAAAGTCTCCGAGTCAACTCCCCATTTCGGTTTGGGAAGCCACGTAATAATGACCTCGCTAAGGAATCATGGACTCCGATGAATAACCGACGAAGTGGAGATGAAGAGTGGAAGAACTAGGATGTAGTGAACTCTAAAAATTGTTTACTTTTCTTTCCTCTTTTTTGCTGTTTTCGTCCCTTGCCATGGTTCCGACGGACCATGATTTGTGCTCAGACTTCTTCTACGTATATGCATTTGCATTCTCTCATAATCTAATCAGAAGTTGGGCGAAAATGATGCCCCAGTCGGTTACGAAGCGCGCACAAATAAGCCTTCTTATCTAAACCATAATATGAATGCTCCGCTTTACTCTAAGCTAGTGGTCGTTGAGTCCAGGTGGTCGGTCTATCAAATGCCAAATATGTCGCGCAAGTGTCCACAGACCATGCAAAGGACGAAAACCATTAGGCGGCCAAATAAGTGGAAATAACCAGCGCGCAGTTCTCAGCACGTATTACAGCTCTTCCACTCTCCACTCCCAAACTCATTCGTTGTCCATCGAGGTCTAGGGGGAAGAGGTATGACAAACATCGTCAGTGAACTGGTTAGTATAAACTTGGTTGAATTACCGAGCTTGTGATCCACGAGATTCCACAGATATTCCACTTAAGGGCCAAGATCTGAACAGGTTAATCCAAGTATAGTCCCCTCTACAGTGGCGATTTGAATGGGCAGATATGGGTAAAACTTTTCCCATGTGCAGCGACTGTCACGTTCTCCAGTGGTAAGGAAAGTGACAACCATCATGTGTAAAAAAGAAACCCCCAGTACAATTATACAGCAGTGTTATCAACAGTAACCAATGAGTCGAAAACAAGGACAACATCACTAAGTTTTTCATTGAATGGAGAAAATTAAGTAAGCGCAGCTCGTAAATATCGACAGGATAACAAAAAATATACGAGTATTGTTGCCAAACCAGGTCAAAATCCCTGAATTTATTTGCGAAGGCAACTCATAAAGAATCAAGCAAATAAACATCAGCACGTGGTTTCATGTTAATAAGGAACTAACACGATAACAAAATTGCATATTTAATACGCAATGCTTACTTTTGACTACTCTATCCACTGTAGGGCTGCCCCCCGAGGTTGCATTAGATGTCATCAGTGAAAAAGAATGAATAAAGGTCCAAAGCAGTCACCTGTGTATACGAAGTTAACAAAAATAGTTCAGGGGCAGCTCAAATGACTACATCTGTTGCTATGGGCGCCACCATATATTACGGTTTTTACCACAAGAAGAAAATTAGAGAATTGTTAGCCAGCAAAATATTACGATTTGTGAGGGAAATCTGTTGGCTACCGAGACACTGAACAGCCAAAATTGTTTTACTATACCGTCGACCTCAGCGTTAAAAGCGAATCGACCAAACTGGCTTAAAGCAAAAACTAAAATTTTACATAAGCAATGCGATTTGTGTCCAGAAGGCCTGCTTCCCATTTCACTAAAAGCCATAAAATTATGCGTCTTTGACCAGTTCATTCCATTTTTACAGCTGTGTATTTGAACGATGCCAATAAGTTGCAGAATTCCTCAAGTAACCTGCAGGTACAACAGCAAGACATATTTTTGTTGGGGTATGGGCTGAAACAAGATGACCCGGGGTTGAAAGGGGAACCACTACTCACGAGAAAGAGATGGATTTCAGTGATGCCGCAGCAATTGCGGCTCATCATTTGGTAACTGGACTGTGCTGCAAAGTTGCCAGACGGTTTCTATTGGAGCATATCAAAGGTGGTGGCACAAATGGGAGTCATTCTCTACTTGACCGATGGCCCTGCTTTACGAATTGGCGGCATATTCTGCCTATAGTCTCCAGAGGTATGCTTGTAGCGGACCTTGAATTTGTTCCTCCGAAGAGCTTGTTCAGCCGAACGTTGGCCGCCATGCGCGGTCGCCATTTGCGCTTAACTCACGCACACTTTGCTCACAGGCTGCTGTCAAAATATATTCAACCTGCCATTGCTCCCGACTGTTTTTTCCTTGTACCGGTCAAGTACAGGGGTTGTCAGCATTGCAGCCGAGTCGAGTAAGAGTGACGCGTAAGTGGTCACAAGTGTTAAGGGCAAGAAAACGCAATACGAGATTCGCGGTAAGAAAATCCGTTCTACATGCGTATTCGTGGACTAATAAGTCAGCTTTGTGGGACATCCGGTAGAGGGGTCATAAAGCTTTCCTTCAATGGCACCTGAGGGAGGGTGGCGGACTTGGTTTGAAAAATTCACCAACCAAGCCCGACTTAAATATTTTGTCTGCAGGAATTCGTCTCCCCGTATGCCTCTTAATTCCATGAGATAAACATCAGATACCCGTTTTCAAGGCCAAAATGGAAGAAAAGATGTGCCCGGCACTGTTTTAGGGGCAGCTGCTTCTACACATTCTAGACGCACTCGGTTATGGAAGATTTGTAGGTACAGTATTTGGCTACTACATCCCAGCGGCAGGCGAATGTGTGCGCCAAGTGTGTCAAAAATAGCTTCGCGCAAGAAACTTGGGAAGGATTCCTGGATCAAGTCTGAGACCCCAAATTCTGTTGTGCCGGTGAGTTGCTGGTGAGACAAGAAGATAGGCAGCCTTTATACCAGAAACTTGACACCGTTCACCGGTCTGCCCCTGGTAAGGGAGCACTGCGGTTTATGAGGAACGAATTTTCGGGCGCAATAACAAATCACACGGTGACGCATTTGTCATGGCATATGGAAAAATCCGGTCAACTGTCCGGCGCTTGGTCTTATTCACAAACTTTTTCAGTGAGTATTTTTCATTCACCTTATATGGATGTGTTGTCCAAAATAATGGAACTGCTGGACGGAAGGCCGCTGATGTAAACAAAGATGATGGAAAACCAAGAATCGAGCCCTAAAATGTGCTGCAGGTGGACAGAAAATATCTAAGCCTGGTGTTAAGGATTGCCGATCAGAGTAGAAGGACTCAAAGGAAATTGATGCGCGGTTCGGTCGAACAGATGTGATAGCGAAATATTACGCTTGATACTAAACAGTCAGCTCAGTGGCAACAAGTGCATAAACCTCAAATATGGGCAATCCGGATTCGAGGTATATTAGCGGTAATTTAGCCAACGGAAAAATGCCGCTCATGTCTGTCGAACGGGGACCAATCGCAACACAAAAATGAAGTCAGTCCCAAATGGAGGATCATCGCTGAGGCCGTGATGATTAAGGGAACTGGTGTGTAAGAGAACGGGCAGGAACTGGCAGATGCAGGCGGAACGCCCGGTCATACGAGACGTGATCCTGGGAAACCTACGATTTCAGGGTAAGTTTTGGGGCGAGAACACTTGGAACTCCACATAAAATTTAGTGAATTTTGACATCGTTTGCAAACATGTGGGGCCTCATAGGCAAAGATCAGTAAAAGAACGATGTTTTGAGAGGCTTTGCTGGTAGAGGTAAACCGTCCTGGCCTATTTGATGGGCGCCAAAAACATGAAAGGTCTGAACTGTTGAGCAGAACTGGTAATGGAAAACGAAGGCAAAAATCGTGTGAATTAAGAAGCAGTCCAGGTTAATGAAAGCTGGACACGCAAGCCCTCTGTATTGACGAACCCGATGAATGATAAGTCAGCAAAACGGGCAATTATAGGGACTAGTTGGACTCTCTCTTCATCGCTGTTTCGGACGAGTGAAATTCCACAATTTCAAGTGACTTCTGCAGCCGCAATACTCTCCTTGTTGCCGTAACCTCTCCTGGAATTTCCGTTCTGCATTGTTCCGTTTGGTTGGCCATTACGATGCAATAATTATGACGCTATTTTTGGTCGCATCGGCAAGTTGGAGGATTGCTGGCTGGTCAAAGTTCAATGCCCAAGGTTACTGCAAGCCCAGGATTTTACATGCCGAACTTTTAGTTTTGGGGACCACATATACATGGATGGATGTGACGCCTATAGGCCGGTTTAAAACTTTCAGAAGCAGAGAACTAGACCGCCAACATCGTGCACCAATTTTTCAGTGCGTTGTCCATGGCATGGGTAAAGTAGATTGATCGGAAAATTATACTAGCTTGATGTCGCCAGTGAATGGAAAAATTGTGCCGTAGCGTATTTGTCAAAAGGTGTCACTCCTGTACAATAGGAATATAAAAGAGCGAAGGATAAAACCTTGTGTTTCACCACTGATTGAGTGGTTGCAGGTTGGAAATGTTTCCTTCAGTAGTGACAACTTGATAGTGATCATAGAGATGAGAAATCAACTAAGAATAAAACGGATCTACTTATCCATGGGGTATGAATTTCAGTAGAAATCGTTTATGGAACACGCCCTTATGCGCCTTGGTCAATTCAAGTGAAATATTTTTGGCACTTCCCCCATTTCCACTTAGAGTGGCCAGATCAAAGGAAGTAGTGTTATGCGCGGCATAATCTGTGATTAAGCAAATCATGCCGAGATTCAACAATAAGGTCACTGGTCGTCAGTAAGTCAGTGAAGTTATCCATGATGACCTCCTCAAGGGTCTGATCAAAAGTGGTCTGCGTTGTGTCGAAAAATGGTGTTAGGGCCCTACAAGAGCCATTTCTTTTGGAAAGGAATAATGAGGATACAAATATCGCAGATGATAATAAGATAGCAAACAGGTTTACCAAAGAAGTGTTATATCTGTTTCGTCAAGCGGAACAGCGATTCCAGGGCACCATCTAGGTGATACCTGTGCATCTGTTCCGCTAGCCTGGTGAGGATAGGCGAAAATGTGCCACAGTCGGTAAATAGGGCAGCCCCATCCCTTATCACTACCGTAGGTAGCAGATAAGTAGTTTCTTTGTTCTTGTGCAACTGTAAGTGCTGGCACTCTTGTCGTTCTCCAAGAGTCCCCCTTTACCTTGCAAACTGATTCGGCCAATATTTCATTTTGTTTTCTAAAGCAAAATCAAACTTTCCTGTTCGCTCTAGGACCTCTTCACCTTCAGGTTGACATTCATTGGTTCCCCAAGCTAAGATACCCTAAGGGCCAATTTATTGCTTCGGATGGCTCCTCCAAGGCCCGTTCCCTCCAATAATTGACCTTCGACGTAGCCTCTTCTGAGTTCCACTTCATTCGCTGCCCCAAGCTGAAGGCTCCAGAATGGAATCCGATTATGCTAACCCTGTGGACTCGCTTCTCGGCAATCTTTCCTTGGATCAGATTTTACCTCATTCGCGCAGCACGTTATACTATGTCGCATTTCGATTTTGTTCATCTAGCCATTTCGGACTGATCATTTTGCCGCGTGGCTTGGGTGTGGTGGCCTGCGCTATGCGCCATTAACCGATCGGCTTAACGTCACTTTGATTTTGCGTGTGCCGCCACTTATTCTTTCGACATCCTTATCTTTGCTCCGTATCTGTTGCATTATGCTTGCAATTTATCTTCTCAGTTCTCATCCCTTGCTAATCGCCTGTGTACCGGTTGTCCTGGAAGGCAAATATGCTACAATTTGCAGAACAGGTTAAAGCGCGCTGGTGTAAGGCAGAGATGGTTGGAAACCAAGTAGGCTCCTTTAAATTGGTCTTTGAACAAAGGAACGGGATGCCAGTGCTCACTTTGCAGAGGCTATTTCATGACGCACGGAAAGGCAGGATTTGAAAAATAACGGAAGTTCGCTGGAGACATCATATCTGGTGGGCGTTGTCAGTAGTTGGGAGTAAGACATGCAGCCGAATGCCCCGGTCATATCGGTATAAATAACAATAAAGTATTTTCCGGCATTGGGTGCCCTAATGACAAAGTTGAAAATCATGCTGCCATGTCGTGTGTGGTTGAGAAATTTTATGATTCTGTGATAAATGAAGTCCCAGTGTACGCCGCTTCAATAGTCTTTCAATAAGTCTGGATACGAAGACTTTTTTGATGAGGCGGCAGTGGGAAGTGTGGCTTATGAAACCCATTTTCCACAACGGGATTTTGACCAACGTCATCCACTGGGATATGAAAACGGCAAATTTAAGCAAAATGTTGAATAAACTGAGCGTTGGCGTTGCGATATCACTGGCGCTATTAGTTGCATACCAATGCAGCCGGCTGTTGAACGCGATGTAAGGTGAAGCATCCTCAGTGGCATGAGATAGAGGTAGCAGGTAAAAGCAAGATTCGTGGTATGAGAATAAGAGAAAAAAAGAACTTAGAGCATCGGCAATTGCATCGCAGAATAGACATGCCGGTCACTATGTTTTTAGTTGGAAGACTGTGAACTGGGTGATTACCGCTCTTTGTGCGACCATTGAGTTCAACAGACTTTTGGGGCATTTGTTGCTAAACGCTCTTTACTTCTGAACTTGCCGCCTTATCACTAGCTGATAGATGCTGACAGGTGATAAAGCAATAGCAAAAGAGAAAGATCGCCGAGTTTATATGCAGCTTGATGTTTCATGCACTAGTTTTGGAGACGGCCGTTGCAGAGCGCCGTGGCAGCAGCACGATGGTTTTAGTGTTGGTGTTCGGTGCAAACAATCACGTTGTTTTTATTGCACTCTGTAGGCCGCTGGTTGACGGTTTTGCTGCCAGAACTCAAACCTATATTATCAAATTAGAATTCTGTTAAAGATATTTTCTATTGTGCCAAGGATATGACTTGTTTGGGTTGCAATTCTACAGGGGTGTAGTGAAACAGCTGCAAGTTACCATTGTGGTTACTGTCAGGAAAATAGCCGAGTGTGGTAGTTGCCACACCGGGGGGACAAAGAAAAACTTCCGAATCGATGACATTATTCTTCCTGGGTGGTGGTGAAGACTGTTCTAGCCATCGTCCTGTCCCCGTACGGGGTATGAAATAAAGTATTGAGGGACAGTGATGGAATCTTGGCTAACGTAAGCACGTTAAATTCACCAGCTATCAGCCCAGCATGAACAGCTGTTCGACGGGATAGCTGAAAGCAGCGATAGTAGAAAAGACAGGAGGAAACTTTTGTGGGGTTCAATAAATGAATCCAGAGAAAGAAGTTAAATTGATTAATTGGAAAATCATCTCACCGTTAGTAAGACCAAATGACTCACATGTACGCCGTTTAACGACACTCTAAATGCTCCCCAATATTTTTTTCTAGGCAACTGATAGTAAATCAACGCTCAAAAGTAACCAGTATACTTTATGGCTTTCCAAACTACAGGCAGATGGTGCTTTCGAATTAAGCTCCATCAGATCATTTCCTCGAGCTTTCACCATGCGTTCTTCTGGCTGCCAGAACGGCGCCGTTGATCACAATATTAAAAGTGACGGGCTGATTACAGCATTTGTGAACTGCAACCTATTGTACCGCCTACATTTTACTCTTGACGTTTTTAAAGCCACCCTGTATCTCAAAATCTAGAGCGCTGGTTTACCCCGTCGCTGGGTAAACTCACTGGTCGCATTAAAAGCGGGAATCAGCAAGTTTAACGTCCTCTGCCTAATGCCATATAGTGACCGGCAAGTTTATTCTGCCGACGCAATTGCCGATGCTCTAAGTTCCTTCTTTTGCACTCTACTCGTATTATCCTTAAGAAACAACGTGTGACGTGACCCTGATTCATCACCGCGATAACAAAATCCTATCCAGCCATTCAACTGAGTTACCCTGCATCAGCTGTCATAGTTCATTTTGAATCAACCAGCAGGTGCAACATATACTGTCTACTATCCGGAGCAGTAGGATTGACTCCAGCCATACCCACTCTGGCTTCGCCATGTTTAGCTTGTTCCTCCTCTATAAAATAATTAGTTGCCTAGCAACTAACCTCTCAAAAATAAAGTCCACTGAGACCAGTTCTTACCAGGGTGATTGAGGGCTTTCACTCTGCCTGTTCTCTATACGGAAGGTTTCATAACTAAACGTTTCCGCCTGATCTACGTGAATCTGTGGAATTGATGGCAATCCACGTTAGTTATTTCTCCGCTATGCGTAATCCAACGAGACAAATGTAAATTTATTGCGCTCTATGAATCCACTTAACAGAGCAAAGTGCCCCTCCTCGTCGACGCTGCCAATAAAATCTATCCCTCTCCTTAATTTTATTGTCTGCCTCTATCAACGCACCATAAATCCCGTCTATCTTTGCAAACCTTCATCCAATGATTGATTATTTAACGTTTTATTGAGGCAGCTCTCCATTTTCAACTCTTCTGCCCTTAATGCCTGCTAACTACCCGCTCGCCCTCTGCTAGCAAGAAAACACGAAATAATCTGCGAAAGGTCCCACTGAAGTTTTAACGGTGATTCATTCATTGTCTGTCCCAATCACGCACCTTTGTATGATGATATGTGCGGCTCCAAATTGTCCTTTTGGCAAACTGTCCCAAAGAAAACTAACGGGTGAGAACCAAGCAAAACGCAAATTTCCCTATTTCAAATAGCCCAGGTCCAACAGTAGGTCACGGGGTGGATTCCGTTCTTCAGGTAGCCCCGAATATTTGCAGGTGAACCTGACACGAGAGTCTGTACTCGGACTCCTGTTTATGACTGCCGACTCGGCAATAATAACAGTAACAGAAAAATATTTCTCGAATGGGGCCGCAGGCATATCTGCATGCCCGCGCGGTTACTATGGGGGAACCGAAAATTGCAAATAAGCGCATAATTCAAGTATAAAAACAGGATGTGAAATCGTTTGATTTACACATGAGTTTCTAATAAAAACCACAGGTAGTATATTGGAGAACACCTCATTCATACGCCAGTGACATACTGCAAGCGAAAAATTCATTTGGAGAACAGCGGAAAATCTTATGATGATGCTCAACCCTTCGGGACATAAAGGGCATGTGTATTTGACGTGAAGCTCAAACTGCAACAACGGTGACAAGAAATGCCCCAGTATGAGGTGGAAATTTGTCTTACATGACAAAGGTGGTTGAAGGACAGAAAGTAATCAAACAATGGAGGCCCGCCATCCAAAAGTGAATGAAAAACCTGGGAAATCCAATATCAGTGATTCCCGCAGACAGAAAGCATGCAACAGACGTCTGGAGAATGCTGCAAGGTTCGAAATATTGATTATTAATCATCACGCACCGTTGTTTGGGGACATGTTTAAGAGACTTTAGCAGCTTCTGGACAGAAAATTTAGACGCCCATGAGTGCTTTTATTAAAATATCCAGTGCCGGCAGGCCGATGAGAAACAATAACGTTTTGGTTTTTTCTATGGCTAGCTGTCATAGAAAAAGCTGGAAATTTCAGGAAATGCTGGAAAAGCCTCAATTGAGAATAGGAGTTTAGCAATGGAGTCTGAGGCTAGAAGGCTGTGACCATATTTGGAAGAGATTTGGTCACATTGGTCAAGACCTGCCGATCCTGAAAATTTGACTCTATGGACAGGAGGGTTTGCCCGGACGCTGGAAGTAAGCGCTGCGGCCTCACGTAGTATGATACGAAGCGGGAAGTGCAGTTGCTGCTGGCGGGTCACTCGAATTAATGCCAGCACTGTTTCAATGCAACTTAAAAAGTGGATATTTCTAAACATCCGAAAGTACTGCATCTGATTCTTACGCCAAAGTGCTTCCATGATGCAAACGAGTTTGTGACACTGCAGCCAGAATCCAGAAAGTAGACCTCCGGTGTGACAGGATTTCAATTCCGCAGGCCTGAAATTAAAAGCCCGAGGATGATGGCAGTCTGGGGTTATTTTCGCTGAGGGTTTTGATGAGCGCAATAAAACAGCAAGGATTAATTGTGGATGAATCGGATGTGCACTTAGTGACGTATACTTTCCGCGCAAAATTTGCTAGGAATCACATTCCTGCATAGGGTGCTGTAAGGTAATGATAGTATAGGTTTACGAACAGCAGAAGTAGGAGTTAGGGTGTGCTAAGATCTAAACAATAATGGACTAACGAAATGTGGATGCACTGAAAGACCTGTGGGGTTCTGTTTGAAGAAAACAACCGAGTAAATAGGGCCTGTTTTTAGGAATTTTGATGCTAGGGGGTTCTGCATTTCTCAGCTAATTACACTATCATTTGTAGGGTGGACTGAAGCAAAAAACCTCAAGAAAAGCAAGGAATCCACACTCTTTATCCAGCAAAAGAAGCAAAACTTGGTGAAAAAAGAACAGAGAAATCCTAGCTGAGTGTGTACATTAAGGCGACCTGGAGGTTTGGCCCCAGGGATCGCCGGTGACTTTGTGATAGTCTGTGCTTACCAGCTAAAAGGAAAACGGCCTAAAGAGAAGTTGCGCAACACCAGCTTACCTGCAAATTCATGCACCCTGGGCAGGGCGAAAAGAAATGAAGTTCGCCACATGCCAACGTGACGATCGTGCATTATGAGACCGGATTTTGTGCGAATTCATCATTGAAGGGATTCTTGTTTATGAAATATATGAATAAACAAGGCCTTCCGATAACGTACTCCCTGAAGAAGAAGCCAAAGAACTTTGAGACAGTTGCAAAATTGCTGGAGTAACAGACATTGGGAACGATACAGGTGCACAAAAACCATACATTTCTCGACATCCGAGAGCCATGCGCAAGGCAAGATGAGATTCATACAAGGATGGCAAAATGGAGGCACTGTAAACAAAAACCAAACATAAAGATGCAATTTATCGATGCTCTCATGAACATAACCTGCGATGTGATAGGCTAAACACGAGTTTTCGAGCTTTTATCTCGAAACTAGATAAATCTTCGCCAAAACCTTCTGGGGCTGATTATCAGTCGCGCACCGAGAGTCAATCCATGTTTAAATTCATCGGAGGTGCGTACCACCGGTGCGAAATTTGGCTGGGAAGCAATGGCAGGCGTTGCCATATGGCCGGGTTCCTGAAAAATGGAGAATGTTGTATGGTGAAGATGAGTAAGAACATGGATGTGATAACGAGATGATGAGTCAAAACCAAACTGGATGTCATATAAAGTAGATATAGAATGGTAATTAACAACGTTTAAGAGTCAAAATAATGCTGAAAATGAAACAGC
>LUCM01006343.1:25898-38328 GCA_008360955.1 Fasciolopsis buskii
ACTAGTTACTGGTCTGGGGTGGGATGTGAAACCGTTTACTTTCACTACTTGACTTCTGGATGAAGGATAAGACGTGAAACATGACAGTATAGGGTCGATGATCCCATAAGAGTTCACCTCGTTTATCATATCCAAATGGATTATTAACACCGACTTTCCGGCGTTAGCAGCTGTTGTCATTGTATCTAGGCAATCAGCCATGCACGTAGCGCAAGGATTTTGGAGAAATCCATGTTGACTAGTGTTGACGATTTTGTGGCCAGTAAGATGTGTCGAGCTGCTTCTTATTTAAGCGCTCCATGATTCTAAGGACAATGGGGTGTGGTCGATTGATCTATAGTTGGCTGGGTCAAGTCCTCTGGGGCTATAATGTATGGGGATTATGACAGACGTTTGCCATCAGGAGGGAAAAATGCCGCCCTGGACAAAGAGATTGAACGTGTTATTCAACAATATTAAAATATCTCCTCCACCTAGTGTAAAGATGGCTGGAGGTAACGAGTCTGGTCCAGGGTGATAGCTGATCTTTGTTTTTCCCAGCAACGGAGCAATCTCTTTCTGCAAGAAACTGTTGAGAATGTTTCCCAGGTCAGGCATGGTAGATACGGGGTCGAATGATTGATGACAGTTGTTAGGGATGAGGCAAAACATCTGCCAAATGCCTAAGCGATTCATTGGGGATGTCAAGATAAGTGGTATTGCACGCTAGGTTGCGGATGGTCTTAGCCGAGAGCCTATTTTGCTTTGCTTTTGATTCAACTATTGGCGTAGCTGCTTGTGTTTTGGGATGGTTTAAAATACGTAGTTCCTGCATTTTTTTACGGGGGTCTTTTATCGTTTCTTATTATTTTGACAGGCGATTTATTCGCAGAAACAAAGAAATTCCCTGGTTCTTAGAAAGCTTTTCTGAAGTTTAGCTATTTTTTAGCTTAGTCGGTCATAGCTGCTTTTTTCTGTGGGCATCGGTTGAGTCTGCACTGGCTTGATAATGTTAAGGCGTTCGCGCAGAATTGAATAAAGTTTGTTAGTTGCTATTTGCACCTCACCTACTAGGGTGAAGGAGTCCCAATCAAAACTGCGTGTTAGAGTTGGCAGGCAACTCCATTTTGCCCCAAAGTAGAGCCTAGCGATTGGAAATGGCATGCTACTATGGAAGGGTAGTACGAATGTGCAGCTGAAGGCCAGATGATCGCGTCCAGGGAAACTAATTTGAATAGACGTGCGGACGTGCAATAATCCAATCGTAAGGATAACGTCAGGGATAATTCTATTTCTACTCGGATCGGCTAGGTGTTGTATCCATCCACTTTGCTAAATGTTAGCAGCAAAGGGGAGTGTTCATGTAAAAATTCGGACAGTACGTCGGGGTTTTTCTTAAAGGGAAAAATGTTAAGCTGGTTTGTGTAAGAGGCTAGGCTCTCGGCAGTACAGAATTAAGTCGGGTTTTGAGCCTCCGGAATTTAGAGAGTTGAAGCAGTTAAACATTGTGATGACGGGAATTTTACCTCTGAATGTTGAGGATATAGGAGACCACAGTCCACAAGGAGACTGCCGGAGTGACATTTTAGGGGGGTCGCCCGGTATGCCGAGGCTAATAGTGGGGAAATGGATTAATCCGCCAGACACCTGGTTGGAGGTATCTTGAGGAAGAACCACATGGGTTGTTTTACTCGCGGGTTGTGTAGAAGAGGGCAAGATGGTCAGATCCAGATCCAACGCAGGCGCTTCGGGGGTACCAGGTAGACGTATTCTACAATATCTTATGGGACTCAATAGTGGGGCAGTTGGAGAGTTTTGGGCTGTAAAAATAAGGGCATCACAAGGTTTATTTTTGCCTTTCGAGGAACCTCCCTATAATTTTAGTAAATGGGGCGTTTTGGGCGACAGTTTGACAACTGTTGATAAACTGTTTATCCGTAGACTCAACTGAAAATTGGAAAAGTAGAAGGCAATCGTAGCGTTGCGACTTTTTCCCTAATCTAATGCAATTGCCTTTGTAATAATAATGATAATAAAAATGCATATTTCTCTATTCGCGAGAGACATGCGCATGGCACGATAAAGTTTTTGCACAGATTATGCAAAAGTAATATGAACACTATAAGTCTGAGGGAGAGGGGGTGACAGCTACCTTAGGTAATTTGAAAGGTTTTTGTATATGTCTTGGCAGACGAGAGTTATGCGCAAGGCAAATTCAAAATTTTGCAAAGAGGACAGTGAAGACACGGAAAACAGAAACTAAACATACAATGCAATGTGGTTTCGCTCACAAGATCATAACAGGCAATGCGATTTCCCGAGCACGGGGTTTCGAGTTTTAAATCAAAGCTAGATGAGGATTCGCGAAGATATTTTGTGATTGATTACCAGTCCTGCACTGGGAGTAATACTATGTTTCAATGCATCAAAAGTGCCTATCGTGGGCGCAAAATACGTCTGGAGGATAATGGCTGTCGCCGCCAGTTGGCCGGGATCCTCGAAAATCAAGAGAGTTAGATGGTAAATATTAGGACCAATATGGATGTGATAATGGGAGGAAGATGAGTAAAATCCAGACTGGATAACGCATGAGGCAGTCTAAAACGCAAAATATTTGACAGCACAGTCCATTCAGTAAAGAAATCGGCGACAGAGGATGGGAATTGTGTAACCGTAAGACTAATACATAAGGTTTGTTTGGGCAACCTTGAGTTCGTTAAATTCAGGTTGGCCCAGAGATGAAAGTGGGGTTGGAAAAGAAAAAAGAGACCCGGAATAAAATGAGGCAATGTCTAGTGGACACGTTTGGAGAACTATTAAATGAAGCATCGGTCTATTGCCAAATTTCGCAGGCCGGAATAGAAGTTGATGAGAAATTACGGTCCTCAGCCGTTTTCGAATGTATGAATGCATTGCGAACGTCAGTTTATATCAGATCCCAATAAAAATGCTCTCCTTCGTGAGTCCGCCTTTTATGGTTTTGTCGAAAGTATTTTGGGAAGGAGCAAGAGGAAGCCAGTACAAAATGGTGCACGCGAACGTAGAAGCTAGAGGGCTGTTTACCACAACAGTGCTAGTGGGTGAGGCTGACCGAGTTCTGGTCAATCAACCTGATGTACACCGTTTGAGGGTAGACGCAGGAGGTGTAATCCCCTAACCTAGCTGCACCCGCACACAACTGCAACCGAACTGCCCGCCCAATGTGCGCCGGTCAAAGCGATGGAAATGACCGCGCCCCGGACTACTGTGGTAACGCCGGTGTACTCGTGGTGTGGAGGAGGAATTAAAACATGATGTAGGTAGTGTAATGGACATATCGTCTTTCTAAGATGGAATGGTCGCCGGAGCATGGGGTAGGTGTTCCCTTGCAAGCAGAACTACACTTCCTGGAAGAGAGAGAAAACGAAGGACGGCGGTCTGGCCTAGCTGCCAGTTGCGGCTTAAGAAGCGATCAATCTTGCGGGCAGCTCAGAGAAGGACGTTACTAGGACGCATAGTGCAATTCAAAATATATGGACGGTGGCTGAGAAATCCGGGTTTTCTTTTTTATATACATATATTTCTACATATTTGAATAGGTGGGCTGGCTAATCTAAGGTGTGGATCGTCTGAGCTGAGTAAATAGAATGATTCGGTATTTAATAGGACGGACAGGGAAAAATTCCTGCTGATATAAATAATTATTAAACTAAAAAGATAGATGCACTAGGTATTGAATTAATCCCACTTGGAAATTAAGAAATATATTTCACTCTAGGAGGCCGCGCCTTTCGAAACAGGGAATGGTCGGGGCCGGTGGGGATGGTAGATGTAAACGGTCACTATGGGGAGGGAAGACACCACATGGGACTACATTCGTGGAGGTAGTTTGAGGTCTGGATTTGCCAAAATAGACAGATATCGATGAGGCGTGAGAAAGAAAGAATCCAAGACGTTTGCCTTCTTTCGTCTGGAGGGCATCGTTTGGGTTCGTCAGAATCAAGGTGATTTCTGCGGGCCAGAGTCATTCGCATGAAGAGAAGAGTTAATGAAAAGTAAGGGTGAGGATGACAGTGAATTTTTATTTTGGAAGACGGTGGCTGGTTATGGCTGCCATCCCGTGTTGGTGGCGGTGTTTAAATTAGCAAGTGAGTGCGTGGGAGAGGGCTATGGGTGAGCTACCCTATACGCAGTTAGAACGATAAGGTTTATGGTGCTGAAGTCAGACTATTGAGCGATAGGCACCGACTTTGCATGCAGAGGAACGGTGAGATGCATCCGACGTGGAACTGCACGTAACTGAGTAGCGTGCGCTGGATTCGGAGCTCAGTTTGAAGTGGAAGAGACTATGTTGATTTCTAATGAGATATTTGCTTTCCTTTTAGTGATGAACGAAAAAATGACACCAATGCGTTTTTCAAAAGACCAATCCAGTTTCATATACTCGATTCTTAAGTGAGTATGGGTGGTATAGATCAATGAGAAAAGGTACAGTAACTACTTTACGTACTTCGTTTTTAAATGCAATAGATAATGGTGCCAGAATGCGCAGCTGATGGTGCAGTTTATTCCATAGTGACGACTAAAATTAAAGAAGTTGGTTCTAACGGAAGTCTTTTGAACAGGGAGAGTTATAATAGAATCCGCATTTTGGAGGGAGTATGGGAGTGGGTTTCTAACACGAGGTGCAGAGAAGCATTTGTCCCCTGTAATAATATTGTTAAAGAGTACCAGGTTTACTCTTTTGCGTTGGAGCCACAAGGGATCTAATTTCAGCGAATCACAGCGTTCCATGTAATTTAGGCTTGTAGAGTAGCCAATTAACTACTTGGTAAATGCACGCTGGACGTTTTCAATCGCCACTCTGTCGCATTGCCTCATGTTAGAGCAGACTAGAGAGCAATACTTCAGAATGGATCTGACGTGGGTCCTAAAAAGATGCAGTTTGCTTTCGTTCAACTTCAGAGTCCAGTGTAACAACCCCACTAATTACTTTGCTTTTGCCACTTGTGCGNGAGTTGGTTTCTAACGCGAGGTGCAGAAACAGCTGTACTCTGTGATAATATTGTTAAAGAGTACCAGGTTTACTCTCATGCGTAGGAGCCACAAGGGCTCTAATTTCAGTATATCGCAACGTTCCATTTAATTCGGCCTTGCAGAGTAGCCGATCAACGGTTTGGTAAATGCACACTCGACGTTTTCAATCCAACTCTGTCGCACTGCCTCATTTTAGAGCGGATTAAAGAAAGATGCTCCAGAATGGGTCCTAAAAAGATGTAGTTTGCTTTCGTTCAACTTTAGAGTTCGGTGTAACAGCCCCACTAAATTAGTTGCTTTCGCCGCTTGTGCGAGAGCATGCTCCGAGAAGTTTAAGGTGCAGGAATAATTTAGGCCCAGGTCGCGAACTTGGCAGTTGAATAGGATGGTTTGGGTTCCAAGCTTGAATTCTCTTGGTGGTTGAACGCATTTGTACAACGTGATGCTGCTTTTTTCAGCGGAGAATTTCATCCTAAAGTCTTGCGATATGTTACTTTTGGTGGATTCTAAAGCTTTATGGTGAAATGTGTACACAATTTTGATGTCATCTGCAAAGAGAAACGGGGTGCCGTTTCGAATGACATCGAAGACATCATTAACGCGCAGCAGTAAGAGCAGGGTGCCCAAGAGACTGCCTTGGATCACACCGCTAGACACTAATCTAGGTTCAGATATTAAGCCATTTACTTGCGCTGACTGCTTTCTAGTTGACAGATAAGCTGAAAATCACGGCAGCATTGGATCAACAATACTGTAGGATGCCATTTTACTTAGCAACCTAGGGTGGGATACTCTGTCGAAAGCTTTCATGTCTAAAAAGATTACCATAACTGGCCTCCAAGTACTCAGGGCCTCAGTGATAGCGTTCAGGCAGTCAGTCATGCAAGTAGCGCACGATTTCTTACAAATGAAGCCATGCTGTCCATGGTCAGTAAGGTTATGTTCCAGAAGGTAGGCTATAAGACTATTCTTAATCAGGCGCTCCATGATCCTGGAAGCTATAGGAGTGTGATTTATTGAACGGTAGTTTGCAGGGTCATAGTGTCTACCCTTCTGTGAACGGGTATAATCACAGAGGTTTTCCACTGTGACGGGAAGGTGCGGCACTGAATGGATAAGTTGAGGATGTTTGCTAACAAAATTGGGATATCGCTCCCGCCTAATGCGAACGCAGCCTGAGGCAATGAATGAGGTCCAGAGTGGCAGCCAAATTTGGTTTTTACCAACACCTGGCCTACGTCCTTTGGAAGAAATGCAAATGTTGAATACGACTCTGTAGTCAAGCAAGACGGGCATGGGGTATAGGGATTGATATCGTTTACCAGAGCAGATGCAAAGAATTCACCAAAAGATTCTGCAATCTCCTGTGGGTTGTTTACATATCTACTGTTTTGAATGATATACGGGACATGAGTAGCTGAGGACCCAGAATTAGTTCTGCATTTAGCAGTTTTGCCAGTGCTGCGTTTAAGCTTGGCTGGTTTAAAGCTTGCAGCTCCTGCTCTTTGCTTCTGTGGTCCAGTACTCTTTCTGGGGTTTTAGTTAATCGACTTAGTTGCAGAAACATTGAAAAACCTCTGGTCTTAGAAAAGGCCCTCTGGAATTTAGCGAGATTACGGTTCATTTGGTCACGATGAGTTCTTTTGGGTGGCATGCTTAGCGTGTGGGACGAAGTAATGGCTTCAAGGTACTTGTGCAGGTTGGAGTAGAACTGATCAGCGGCCGGCTGTACTTCTGTTGATAGAAAAAATTCGTCCCAGTTTGAATTACGAACTAGAGTAGGTAGGCGATTCCAGTCAGCCCTGAAAGACGACCTTAGGTTAGGTAAGGCGTGCCTATTCAGGAGGGACAATGTAAATAAACAGCCAACAGGCGAATGATCACGCCCAGGTAGTCTAGATTTAGTGGACGTTTGAACGTCAGTTAAGCTCATTGTAAACATCAAGTCAAGAACATTGAGGTTTCTTGTCGAATTAGTTACGCGTTGGGTTCATCCGCCATGAAGGATGCTTTCAAGGAAAGAAAGCAAGTAATTTAGGGCGGAAAGCGTGGACCAGCATATGTCAGGTGCATTGAAATCTCCAGCAAGAATCTTGGGGTCTGGTAGGTCAGAAGCAGTATTCATTTGTTGTGTTATCATCAAAAAGTCGTTTGGCAAGAACTAGGGGGCGGTAGATGCATCCAGCAAGAGGGCCTTCATTGCTCATCTTAGCTCTAACGCAGACGCAATCTTGGATTCTGCTTAGCATGGTATCCTGTCACAAAGTAGCTGGTATAGATTCTGTGACAGACAAGGCAGCTACCTCCACGCTGGGCTTCACGGCTTTTCCTGAAGGATTAATAGCCGGAAATCATTATGGCGTTGTCAGAAGTGTGGTCTTTTGAGCCACGTCCCTGTGATAAGTATGAAATCAAAGTTCAACGAAAGTGTAAGAAGACGGATGTATTTAATTTTCTTTAACATTGAGCCTGCATTTAACAATAGTAGGGAAAAATATTTTGAAGAGCCCTTTCCGCTGATTGGTGTCATGGTGAATTAAGCTCGGTTTCTTGTTTGTTGACCATCCTGGGGATAGTCAACTTTCTTGGTTTCAACCAATTTTGTTCCATTTGGGGCTTCCTCTATCTGGAGGAGTGTTGCATCATTTGAATGGAAAATCTTCGGCCCAGGGCAACATGACAGGAAGCGGACGTTAGATGACCTGTCAGGCGAGTTTGGCATGACTTCTGGTGGGTTGTTCACTCGTGGGCCGGGGGAGTGTAATCCATCCACGTTGTATTCAGTCACACGGGACATTCCCGACGTGGTCATGTCTGCCATCGCACATTCAGTTACACAACGAGAGTAGGGTGGGCCATTAGCATGGGAGGTAGGGCAGGAGGGGGGCAGTTAAGGGAGAAAAAAGGTTTGGCAGAACTGACACAGAGTTGTGAAATAGGGTACTGGTTAAGGTTTATGGGAGATATGGGTAATCAGAGAAAGCCAGCAAACTTGGTCTATAGTTCACATGGTTTCCAGGTTTGGAATACACTTCATTCAGTTGTATGTTGGGTGGCATCCATGGAGTTTGCTGTGGGGCTAGATGCAGCGGAATGGAGTGGTAGCTGACGATATCCCTAGATGGTGGAGGGGAGAGACGAGTTTGGCCGATTAGTTGTCCGTGTAAGGAGAAATGGGTGGCTGTCTTTGGGTGTGAAAGGTGGAAACCAGAGCACTTGGAGGATTTAGTCTGCCTTCGATATCATAATGCGTATGACAATCCAGGGGTTGTTGGTTTGTGTACTAAAGTGCTGCTGAAATTTGGGTCAGCGTTTCTTAGATGCTTGATACGAGATACGTGTTGCGGCCTCCTGGGCGTAGATAGCATTGAAAGCATCCCTTTCAGTGACAAATTTGGGGTGTATTGGGTGGGTTGTGGTTTCGGGGTGAAAAGAAGAATAGGACCAGCTTTAGGGCTGGCGGTTAGAGTAGGCAGACTGGATGCTCTTAACATACTGACCGCCTCATTTGCGTATTTCTGCTGAAATTTTGAATATGTGGTTGTAGATGACTGCAGTGGGGACTTGTGCCCTGAAGTCGATGGTTTAAGGTGAAATTTATTACGTGGAGGTTGGATGGAAAGTGAGGAGAGTGACTTATCTAAGTCAGCTTCATGTGTAAGAGCGAGTTTTTGGGTTTGTGGTCGTGAACATGGGTTCGGCGGTATAGGAGGATAAGAGGGGACCTAATAGTTTGCACGCTGGGGGAGGCGGGGTGCTCCTTTTTTGGAGACCAATACCTCACGTTGGAGCGGTGTTTTATCTTCCGCGATCATTATAGATTTATACAGGGTGTTTACAGCGAAGGTATTTTGCTTCCTGATGAATTCACGGGCGACCTTTTTGTCTTGGAATTGCATCAGGAGCGGGCAGGATTTTTGCTGCATCTTTTTTCTCAGTCTCACACAGTGACTAGGATGGTGATCCATGGTACACGCCTTCAATATGTTTTTTGACCATTTTCACTGATTGGCGGTCTGGAATATTGAAAATTACAGCATTGTATCTGTTTCGGATGTATAAGTGATTCAGAAGACACTGAATCAATGAATCGACTAGCCCTAGTTAGGTCGTGTAAGGAGGGGTTTGACGAAGGTTCGTTGTGGTTGCACAGTGGAGCTAGCTTGGTGATCGCTGCCTCAGCAGAAGTCAGCTGGACAATAGCGCTGACCAGTCGTTTTTCCAAGTCTTCAAATCTCTTATATATTTCATGAAATACATTAACTAGCTTTACCGAGCAGTTTCCTATTTGCGATTTAGGAACAGATCGTCGCAAGCCTGTTCTCGTGTTAGTAATTTTTACACGGTTTGACTGCGGTATGGTGTTAAAAACCAGTTTGAATGAGAAAAACTGAATATGTAGAAGAGGCAAAAGTGGCGCACAGGCAATACACAGAAAAGTTTCTGGAATTTTTCGGAACAAAACACAGGGTTTTCTACCAAAGAGTAAGTTGGTACATTAGTTAAAGCTAGGAAAACGAATTCAGGAAAACTTCAAACCGCGCGCTGACACTCACCGGGGGCAGTGTGATTAGGCATACCACAGGTGTTGAGAATGCGTCATTTCACCATTTCTGGAGCAGGAGATCTCGAACATTGAACACAACAGTGCTTCTACCTGCTGCAGTACGTTTTCGAAATTTGGTGGTGATTGAGTCCAAAAAGCGACATGTAGACAATAGGCTCTGATAGATGGAAGAGCACTGAGGTTCAGTGACACTTGGCACTGTTGCTAAACGCAGAAGTGTCTTCCATTGACCGAACCTTCATCTGAAGGTGTCTACCATCTGCTCAAAGTCAATGGTTTTTTGTGCGCCGTCGGGTATAAGTCTACCGGTGCTGCAGAACATGGGGTGCTTAAATCTGCATGTGGCCTATTATTACCGTTTGCTTTCAAGTGCGTGGTGGCCCGTTTTCTTACGTGAACTACTGGACGACTGGCGACAGAACCCCGGAAAACTTCATTTGAATGCATTTATGTTTTGTAGTTATTTCAGGTCAGAGCTAAAAATCTGACAATGCAAGCAATATAGTCAAGCACAGAGCAAGTCAAAATTTGATGTTCAGAAAACCTGAACGAATTTTTTTGACTGAGAACAAAGTTTGCTTTTTCTAAATTTGCTAGAATGACAACCTAGCAGACTAAAAAACCAAGATGTCAATTCACACGAGGCGTGGTGCAAGGCAGGAAATTTAGCCGAAAGGTTCACACGAAAAATGCGGGTATACTCAAACAATTAAATGGTGAGGTTCAAAGTGTGTCGATTTGGGAATGGTAACGTTTTGTTCCGGTTGAACACTAGAATGGTTCGACCCCTACGGTAGCAAGTGGGGTAACGAGAAAGAATGCATAGTAGTACATCCGACAGGATTTGCCTTACGTATGACCCTGATGGCCTGCATTCACTTCAGGTCTGCTCCGGTATCTCGTCAGAAAGCCTGCCAAGCAGAATCCATTTCCTTCAATGCTGAAAACCCGGACAAGTTGGGACATTGCCGCTGGTTATGTGAATAATTCTTATCCCGCTGCTCCTCCTGAAATAGCATTAGAGAAAAGGTAGGAAGCCTCAAAGAAATTGTTCCAGCAGTGGTATAGGTGAACCAAAAGTAACACGATCCAAATCGGATATCGTTGAGGAAACAACACCCAGGATGTCCAGCATATTGTTTGGAGGGCCATAAGAGTGCGTGCGTGCTGAAATTAATAATCAAGGTCATTGAGAAAGTAGTGGCAAAAGCAGAGAAACCGGAGCAATGAGAGGCAAACATTGCCTGAAAACGCTAAATAAATTCAGATATGGCAGGCGCCAGCCAAAAACCAAGCAGTCACTGAAAACCAATCTAAGTGAATAAGGATGACTGGTGACAACGTTTTAAACAGAGCCACACATGATACGAAGGAAAATTGGGTACAACTGCGCGCATATTTCTATGTAAGTATTCAAGCCCATTGCGGACGTCTTTGCCTTTTCGCTTGGGTAGAGTTTCAAGAAAAACAGGCTGATAACAATGGAAAAGTTAAAGTGCTCAGATTTGAAAACGTAACTGGCAGAAATACGGGGGAGAACATTCCAGGTCCGGGATCTCAGTTGCGAGCTGCGCTAGCCGGACTTCGGACAAACATGTCCAAACATTCATCTGATAATGGACGCAAATGCCAGGCATCCGATGACCATTACGACGGCCCTTTGACATAAAGGTACCCTGAGTAGCCGTCCATCAGGCCTTCACAGTAGAGCGCCGGCTTCAATAGACCTCAGGATGGTAGTGGTGATCCAAAAGCTCTTAGGAAGGAACTGGCCATAGCCATCTTATTCAATTTGAAATGAACTTGCACTGGACTGGGTTTAGTAATTTGGTAAGGACAATTTATAAAACTAAAAGCTAAGCCATATTGTGAAGAAGCCGAACAAAGAAACTGAAAACTACACGGGTAGATGGGTGACCCATTAAGACAAGTAAGAGTACTAATGGACACCTATAGGAAGAGCTGGTGGGACACAAATCCGACCGAGCGTGTGCAAAGGGGCATGTAAACGCAATTTGCTCATGAGAACCGACAGCTTGCGATACACCGCATCTCGCGTGAGTTGAGGCCTTGGTTGGTTTTCAGCCTACTGGTTTGCCATCAAAGCATTTTTAGAAAAGGTAAAATCTTTACCTTAGTCTAAAAAATTCGCCTAATTTTTCTAACTGCTAATTTTTGACTTCTTCCCCGCAAAAGCATTTTGCCAGTATTTTATCTAACCTTAGATTGTCAGATTTCCGGCTCAGTCCTGAACTAAATTTAAGCAATGTAACAACAGATAATTAAATTTTCTTTTCCAGCTTATTTGGTTCTAACAGAAAATGTACCCGTTTACCTGCCTACCAATTTCATTATTACACAACTATCACTCCTCGGCGTAGCATCTTGCTGCTCACTACAACCGGGAGAATAAGGCCGTTTCGGTTTTGACCAAATATCGTGTTTCCACTAATAATAATAATGTAGCATATATTTCTCGACATCCGAGAGCCATGCGCAAGGCAAGATGAGATTCATACAAGGATGGCAAAATGGAGGCACTGTAAACAAAAACCAAACATAAAGATGCAATTTATCGATGCTCTCATGAACATAACCTGCGATGTGATAGGCTAAACACGAGTTTTCGAGCTTTTATCTCGAAACTAGATAAATCTTCGCCAAAACCTTCTGGGGCTGATTATCAGTCGCGCACCGAGAGTCAATCCATGTTTAAATTCATCGGAGGTGCGTACCACCGGTGCGAAATTTGGCTGGGAAGCAATGGCGGGCGTTGCCATATGGCCGGGTTCCTGAAAAATGGAGAATGTTGTATGGTGAAGATGAGTAAGAACATGAATGTGATAACGAGATGATGAGTCAAAACCA
>LUCM01006344.1:0-138858 GCA_008360955.1 Fasciolopsis buskii
GTTCAGTAAGACTTATCTTTTGGGGAGCATAGTCCAAGTATGTTTGTGGTAAGTGTTTAATTTCCGTTTCTATCTTATTTGTACTAACAGAACCAGTAATAATACACCAATTCAGTATCATTATGGTGGCGCACAGTTCATCAGTTACAATAATCTCCCGACGAATGAACACTTCCTGTACTACTCCGTACTCCTCAAAGTTCATGCTTCAAAAGGAATACGCACCACTTACAAAATACCACCTCGGTAGGTGGTGAACAAAATATACTTCGTATTGGGGATACTCATAAATCCCTTAGCTACTTTTAAATGGTTAAATTCGAGCGAGGCAAATCCTCCAATAAGACGACACTTGTTTCTAAACTTTCCAAATTTGTTCATCAGGACAAAATCTTCCTGAAGGAAGCTTCACGGCAATGGTTGCCTCTGAATGTATGGTTTGCTGTTATAATCGGCTTGTCGTGAAAAATTCACAAATTTCGTGATATATAATTTCCCTTCCACCCTAAAGCTGGCGGAGTTGTTTTGACTTTTAGTGTATTTAACAACTTATCACGTGTACCCAAAACCTAATGACCAATGGGTTTATTCAACTGATCGACTGTCAAAAATGTCAAATTTAAGATACAGCCGTTGTCTCCTAGACGGGTGAAACCTATTGATGATGTGTCCATGCAGAACTCCTGGGTTACTTACTTCTGCTGTGATGTCTTCTCAAATGTTTTTAACGGAAAAAATAAATCCTAATAAACTCAGTTTCCAGGTCTTGACATGCATCTCATAAACGGACGATGTCTTGGGCTCTACCAAAAGAATGTTCGTTTGGTTGAAGTATAAAATCGCTGCATGTTCGGGACTGTTTTGGTCTAATCCAACAATTGTGCTACCTTAGGTAAGCTTCAGTAATGGCAGTTTAGTATAATAGTACTCCGTCTCTCTTTAAGCACTCACCTAGTCAGCTCCGTTTTGTCTTTTTATCTTTTTGTTTGCTTTATTAAAGAAAATGCAGTGTACATTATTTTAAAGTGGAAGCCGCAGCAAATGTCGGCTGTCAGATGGGAAATTTCACTGGCGCTAGGCGTATCCGAACCTGCGAATAGCACATCCGAATGGCACCAACTTATCCACTAGGCTTTGCCGGACAGTCATCCCTGGCTGTCGTGGATATTCGCTGAAGTTATCCTCTCAATTCAGTTATTGTGGTTCGTGTCCATGCTTCTGCTCCCCATCATGTAGTACTCCAAGTATGAAAGATTTTCCCAGCATCTATATACAGCCAGTCGACGGCTATTCCATTTAACCTATTGCCAAACCTACGAGGAAACTGTCACAAGTGTCTTACTTAGATGGGCGCTGAAATTTCTTATCCTCAACAGCCAATAAATGTGTGAAACTTCAAGTAGAAGAGAAATGTTCCTGCAACCTGAGGATGGTCCATATTTAATGCACAAAATCTTTTATCAAAATATCTGATCAAATCTCTAATAATCGAAACTTAACGTCACAAGTCTGTTTACTATTCGATGCCGTGGCGCCGCGAGTTTTGTTCGTCAACGAGCAAAATGTCAGTCGGTTTCCTTCAACTGAAAAACAATTTTGACTCCACTGCTTGTAGACGATTGAATTCCTAGCTCCCTGCCTACCTAGTTCCTGTGTCGCTTTAGATTTACCTCGTGACGATCGAAACTTTTTTAAAATAAACCTGTCGTTTACGTGAATATTGTTTCCTGACTTAAGAGGACACATTAGAGCCCTTGGTTTTTTGTCCGTTCCTCTTTGTTTTACATATAGGAACAATTACCATCCGTCCTGGTTCGCTAAATTGTAGTTGATACTCGGTATCTGTTTTCTGGGCTTCGAAAGCTTGCTATGACACTCCCGTTGATTAATGGAACAGTGTCAGTAAGCCACCAAAACAAGAGGAGCATTTGTGAATCTGATAGTCTCTTGCAATCAAGAGTTTAAGGATAGGAAAAACCTTGTGAGTTCTGTTTTGTCAAATTGCAAGCCTGGATTAGGGATTTATTACTGCAGCAGCAGATAAGACTTGGTGCGCGTTTCCAGCTCATTTAAATTTGCGTTATTTTATCTTACTTGCCTTACTGAATGATGGGAGCACAATATGCAAAGCTGTTTTGCTCGGGTTGTGGGAAACCTCCAGTGCCAGTAAATGTAAATATCTAATTATCTTTAAAGGCGACTTTAGGGCAGATTTGAACTTCTAAAAGTCGGATTATTTGCCAATTCAGTAACAACACTGCGGGATGTGATGCATTTCATTTCATAGAGATCCTTGGTATTTGCTGCCTCCCGGAAGTCATTGTTCTCTGCAGTGGTAGCATCCCTTCCCAATTACTGAAATCTCTAGGGCGACGAAGGGTGAAACTCTACAAATCCCGTAACATTTGGCGTGTCTTTGCCTCGACTTCCTGCCATCTCAAACGGATAGAGTCTGCTTTAATGAAAAGCTTTCGTCCGTCCTAGAATTCTTTTGACTATCCCGTTCGAGTTGCTTAAATATCTAACAGCATCACTTTTGTTGTTTTCGCATCCACTGTTCATCTTGTGTAAATTTAAAAATTGCGACTGAGCACAACGGGAAAATGCAAGCTGACGAACAAGCCTGTTTTCAGCGATTCCTACTTATGCCGTAATAGCTGACAAAATAATTCCATACATTTTCGACTTATAAGCAGAACACCATCAACCCCTTTCCCACAAGTGTGTTTTAACTGAGCAATATAGTCTATTTAGATTTTTCATAATGCACTGTGATGTTGCTGAAGTCATTCGAAGTGGGACTCCGAAGGTGTCACCGATACCGGAAATGACTAAGCCCCTCAGTCGACAGAATAGAGAAGGCCTGAGCCAACAACCGCAAGGGAAAATTGTATTGCATAAATGATGGCGCCGACGAAGCACCGATAGGACAATACTCGCGATTTCAAACCCCAGCATATAGGTGCCGAGTGGTTGCGATGATTCGAAAGCGAGCGCCCTGGAAAAGCGAAGCGCCGGCGGAGACGTACAGATCCCGTGTAAGGTAGAACAAAAATAACTGAACAAACGTCAGAAGGTTGAAATCAAGTTTCAAAGATCTTGCAGAAAATGACGTTCGAAAATAATTGATTTTCTCAAAAGGACCGATGCCATTACAATGGCACGAGTGCGCAGCACTGAGAACAGGTTTGTTCGACAACTTGTGTTTTCTGCATATATGTGGGGGTTTGGATGCCTCGACGAAATATGTTCACTGCACTCGCTAAGAATACATATTTACATTTCCCTCTATCCCACGGTGCACTCTCTTTTACAAACTGGAAACATTCGGTTGTCCCAGGCACGTATTAATACAAATAGCTGATTACTGTACCAACATGACCCACGCACGACGGAGTGCGATAATGTCACAACATTTGGTTATCTACTCAGGGGTACTTCAGGGGGTCGTTCTCCTGAAACTTTTGCTTTCTGCACGCATCAACGTCTTATCAAATACGGTCCTCCCTGCTGTTTATTTAGATAGGCTGGCGATGTTATCTACTGTTAAGCCGTATCTGGAAATGGTAGTAAAATTGCCTCTCATTTAGGTACCTTAAATCATTAAAATTTTTCGAATGCCTGTTCTTCTTTCCCGATCTGCTTACCCGTGTGATCTATCTTTAATCAAAACAGAAACACTTCCGTTCAAAGTTCAGGAATATCATGCAGGATTTCAAGGGAAGAAAGCCCAAGACGATTTCAAAAATCGGATAAAGCACGCCCATAGTGTTGAAGTAGCAGATCAGAGTATGTAGACAACATTTCTGCACTGCAATGTGATTGATCGTTATATATGAATCTTCAAATGTTTTACTCTTTATTTCCGCTTGTCTAAATGTGATCTCGAGAAAGCATATCAATCAGTTGTTCCATGAGTGGCAGAAAAACATGGGACTTCAAATAATTCTTCAGGAAAGTTGGTGCAATTAACCTTTTGATTTGTGATTTCAAAAAGCGATTTACCTTAATAAATACTTCTGAGGAGAATGGCATTACGGGGCCGTGGTATTAGCTTCTTAATTGTTCAGAGAAAATGTATTCTGAAAGAGCGCTGAATAGTTTAAGCGACTTATTCGGTGTTAAAGCAAGTTGTAGTACCATGGTTGATTTACGTCTTGTGAAAAAGTCATGAGGCTTTTGCCTGAATGCAGACAGACAACTTTGTATTCCCTTGTATTTTGAAGGTGGGCACTATGCGCTGAGAATCAAAAGGTGTGAAATGTCATAAGGCTTTATTAAGTACTGAGTTTCATATATGAAGTGGGTTGCCGGTTTCACTAAAGTAGACCTAAATTCAGATTGTACCGCCCTTGGAATTTTCTTTGGTTTTGAATCATATGCATCATATGGTAAAACAGTTTTGAAACGGCATGTAATGTTGAAGGATTCAGCTCTAGTAAGGATTTATATTCAAATTGCCATTACTTAGAGATTCTTTTGACTTCAACGTGTATACTTTGGAGGTTTATGAGAGAGGGCTGACATTTTTGTGGGCTTTTTGTTTTCGTCATTTGGGCTAATTTATTATTGACAATTGGGTCCCTTCACGCAGCATCTCGTTGGTGATTGGCTGTACGTTATCTCGTCGCTGGTTTGCTTCTTGTCCATGCTGGAAAACGGCAAGAGAATCTCATGAATCAGACCAATGCAGATCTTACAAAACTTCTCCCGATCTGTTAAAGTCTATTTGGCCCATGACGACAGAATATTTTGTTCTTCTGTTTCCTTCTTCCATATGGCAAACCTGGCGCGCTGGTGTCCCCCATGACATCAAAATGCTACTGAAGAGAATGGTGGAAAAAACCACGATGTGCATCATTGTCATTTACAGTTACAGGGCCTGGCTGCTGCGCATTGGGGTTTTTCGGTGGCTTTTTGTGTACTCGAAAACCGACGCCTCCGGAGCACTGCTCGAAACTAGTGAAAAGATCGCGTGAACAGAGATGAAGAGCGATGTCATATTTTGGATGCAGGCGATCGTTCTTTGTCTGAGACAATAGCCCTACATCGTCTTCTGTGGATTGGACGTTTTACTTATGTCTACACACTGTCTGCCTTTCAGTACTTTTTTGTACATGTTGAGCAGCGTTGGAAGAAGCGGCGCGACGACCAGCCCAAGAAGTGACGCACAGGTAAGAAACTTTGGCCTCGGTGTTTTCATCTAGTGCTTCTCGCCCTCCTGGTTTGGATTCAAGAGATAAGGATTGCCTTCGGTTAGAATCGCTGAGAAACTAGATTCAAAAAGGTATTCAGTAGCGCGGATATTGCAAGGTATATCTGTTAACCACGGCGTCTACATAATTAAAGACTGAGATAAGGTGAAAACGTTGTGTTTTCGTTTTTCCCAAGTAACTGCCCCCGCTTTGTGAAGTTTTTTGGTGTTGTTGTGTTAGCATCGTGAATATTCGGAATTCAGTGCGAGATTTATATTCTCATGAAGTGATAATTTCACTTCTCCCATTCAGGACATATTTGTCACACTAGGAAAATAGGCGCTTCCACTTAATCTGCCCGTTAGAAGACTGAGATTACAGTCGAAGAGCTCTAAACAAGTTCATTTTAGTTGACCACTTAGTGCTTTATTTTGATTCGACGTCCGGCTATGTTCCAAAGCAACCTCCTGTTACTTAACCACGTATTTCATGTGTTATATGAAACATAAGAAACAATGTGATTCGGAAGAAACTCGGCATTTTTATGTTCGTGATTAAGTCAAGAGAAATGATTTTCCTTAGCAGACTCCACCCGACTTAACGAATAATCATCCTGTTGCACCACGTAAATAATAGAATGGAAAGACTTTTCGTTCTAACTCTAAAAGCATTCCCCCCGCGAAGACATTTATGACTGAAGTGAGAGGCTTGTTTGAGGATAAATAGTAATCCACCTGGAAATGTTAATTCCAATTTTGCTGAAAACAAAAAACATCACACTTTTGGAGAGGCAGATGAACAGTAAATTCTCGTCAATATTCACGACTTTTCAACATACCAGTTGAAAGGTCTCATTATGTTTCAGTTCAAAGCAATCAAATGTACAGCAAAAATTACTGGAATCTTTCTACTTTCTTTGTTTTTCATAAGGGAACCTACGTAAGTTTGAAGAAACGGACTGTGTTGAGTTGCAAACCACTTCATGGAAAGAATGAAAAATTGCGACATTCGCTTTAGAAAGCCGCAGTGCACACCGCTAAAATAAATTGAACCAAGTGTGCGAGGGTTTTCAGTCTGTTTATCAACAACCACTATACTAATTTCCCTCCTTTTCATCTTACCGTTTTGTACCATTATTAAAGGGTCGATTGTTCGCTTATTTCGTACACAAACATTTGATTTTGTTATTTGCGGACTGATTTTTGTTGCCTTTTACCTGGGATAAAATCTCAGGCTAGGATAGTGATTAGCGATAAGTAAATTTATTCCCCTCCTCGTTCATTGAGTGGGGGACTCCGCCTCTCCGTTAATTCTGTGTCTCAGAATTGAGACGCCTGGAAAGACAGGCCCATTTGCTGGACTGAGATGAATCGATCGTGATAAATAAACCCCAGAGCCGATATAAATAACTCGGAAAGGTGAGCGAAATGGTATAAGTCTTCTTCCCTTTCCTCGGTCTCTTCTTCTGTATATGAATGTTCGTTCGTATTCAGAGCACTAGGTAGAAAAATTTCCGATCACAAATTAGAATATCACCAAGGTACTCGTAGATGATGTAGTTTTGGGCAATTCTCTTAACCGAGATGGGGGATAAATAAATGCCTTGGTAGTTTATTTGCCAGAGAAGCACCGTTGGTCAGTGTTTAATGTCGATTCAACCGTATCTTCCTCTACTTAGCGCTGAAGTGCCTTGTTTCTTTTGGACAATTATACGATAATGGATTATTTTCATCCACCTTGCGGTTAACCCAAAGTACTACACGTGCTCGAATTTTCGGCCCATATACTAATGACTTAATTTCACAGAGAAACTCTTTATGGAGTTAACCGAATGTTGCTGACTCAACAGCTACTTCTATTATTGAACTGACTGATGTAAAAAGTGAAACTGTTTTTCTTTTCAAACCAAAAAAGTGATCCATTCAGTCACTTACTTTAATGCTTTCAAATTGAAAGTGTATCACTCCGATAAGTGGGTACCTAACCAACTGAGTAGCAATTTATAGTTTGTTTCTGAATCGTCGTGGAGGGTATAAGTTCATAATTGAGTTTGCTAGGTCATAACAGTATGCCAACTCAGCACCGCTTCTGGAGGACAAGCTGAGAACCAGGGCCGAGATCATGTCACGCCTGGTCATATCCTCATTCGGTGGCGATAAACTGCCCTAGTTCTTCTGACTGAAATACCTTAAATCTCTTGGGTCAACACTAAAACCGAAGCAAAGTGTTATTTTCTTTCATATAGTTTCACAATTACTTGCAAATCTAGAGTGGAGCTGTCGTTAACACATTCAAATGGCCGCCCTTCGCAGAATACCCTTCGTGCACAAAACTCAGATCATCCAGTCACCCTTACTCTCGGGCAACACCGGATTCAGGTTTCGCTTACTGGGGTCAAATCACTAGCGCATATCTTTTATCACACTCAGTATTTGTACCCGGATCTTTAAGCTGGAAGACGTGAGTTTCCACCGTGTTACCAGCTCTTTTTCAGACTGATCATTATTAAATCACAGTCCTTTGAAATAACGGATTTTCAAAGTTCAGTTTGTAAAAGAGAACTGTTGATCACGAAGTAAAATGAAAGCGGACAAAATGATAGTTTCAAGTTAGGACTTGCAAGGAAAACAGAGATTTCCTTCTCAATGAATGGAACGTTGAGTGGTTGCGAACGTTTGACGGCGTGTTTATGGATACCAAGGAGTGTCACCTGGCGTTCAATTAAAATACATACTCGCTTTTTGGTTTTGATGATAGGAACCGATATAGATTTGGCAAAACACGAATATAGGGGTACATATTGGTCAGCAACCTCCCAATTACTTTTAATTCTCGTGTAACTGAGGCTAACCAGCAAAACAGCTTATTTTATTTCAGACCCTGTTAAGGTAAGGAATGCATTCATTTGAAATTGTTATGGATTATACCATCTGGTTTCCA
Source organism: Fasciolopsis buskii (assembly GCA_008360955.1). Classification (NCBI taxonomy): domain Eukaryota; kingdom Metazoa; phylum Platyhelminthes; class Trematoda; order Plagiorchiida; family Fasciolidae; genus Fasciolopsis; species Fasciolopsis buskii. Next base: position 8,136 of record LUCM01006344.1, read on the forward strand.
GCCCGTTTTTACACTGTTAAGCAGGATAGTTGCCGCCATCGCGATTCATGTACCGATGAACATCTATGCAGATACACGCTTTATTTAAACGAGTATTTGGTTACCGTGAAGCACAGCTGACACTCAGAGACTTGTCAATTTTGCACCTTGACTGGATAGTAGTACGCAGTAGGGGCTCGGAACTAACAACGGTGAACGATAAGAATCCTTGTCTGTGATTCAGTTTTGAGTGCAACTAAGTAGGAAGGATGCACCACACTTTGCTTGACAGCAAAGAATAAATGAAGAGTGAAAATCGGGGGGGGGGCTGATTAGTGATATTTGAGATCGAAACTGAAGCGTCTAGGTATCGTTGTTGACATGGGGGTATTTGATCAGCCAACAGCAAAAATGTGAAAAAGGCTAGGAAATAAAGTGTGACTTGGGGTATCCGGTTGTTTACTGGGGTTCTGGCACAGCGCACCAGTTTGTAGGTGAATTTCTGTTAACTTCTTTTGGACATTTTCCATAAAATGACTACCTCATACCTTATCTCAGTGTCTGATTCCAGCTGCTTTACAGTGCTTTGTTGCAGGACGTAGCATGGCAATAGACTTCGTCATAAGCCCAGTGCATTAGGTTCTGAAGAAACTTCGGGCAAAGTAAACCGCTGAGTGCTCGCTAACACGATGACAACTATGATTCCAGTAAGCTTTCTACCAGGCGCACCCTTAGAGAGAATTTTGCAATTGGAAAAGTAAACGAATAAAATGTTGCTTTTGATTAATGACCATGCAGTAGTTCTTCCCGTGGAATGGAACACTGATAGCGTAATATCACACGATTACAAACTTTTTCAACCTGACCGATCAAACATTTTTGGAAATCACTCATCCTGGGGAAGGGCAATAAACCAAACATAAATAAGGAAATAACTATCAAACCACCTTAATAAACGGCCGGTTCTGTATCTGCCACGTAGGCAAACTTGCTGGATGCACCATTGTTACATAATGACGTCGTGTTTCGTCTTTTCATGTGCAAATCAGTTTCCGATTAGTACACTGATTTTTGCGTACGCATTTACACAAATCTGGTTGCGGATTCATCACCTGTAAAATAATGGTGAATGAGAAAATCAATGCCAGGGAATAAGAAAATGAGCCTTCTCCGCACGGTGCACCACTCCTGGCCTGTGTAATTCAAAACCTGGCAAATAGTTCTATAGCCGTTACACTGCTGATTGCTAGAATCGCAGTCGGAGATTGCCCAACGGACCCAGACCGACAATTTGATCAGAATTTCTGACCAGGGGTGGTCAAACGGATGAGGTCGTGAAGTTTGGACTTGAGGGTGGCGGGTTCAAATCCTCTGGCCGGCAGTCAAATTACTCACTTGGTAACCCACTGTTGGCTGCGATACTCATCCTGAAAAATGTACACGTTGCATTAATGAAGAAAGTAAAAAGAAGAAGGGATTTTAAAGCACTAGTGCGAAATACGAGGCTTACTAATCACTGGGAGCTGCTATCCGGTAGTTCAGTTGATACGTCTTTCATCTCAGGGCTCCGGCTCTCACTAGGGGTTAAAGCAAAACCGTCGACTAAGGAGTTCGGTCCTTATGCTTCTGTCCAATGTGCACTGTCTCAAGGGCAGAAAATAGTCTGTCGCTCTGTTGAATAGTATGACATATTTGTCATGTCTTAGATCCAAAGACGAACTCGCAAAATTGTTTTGCTAAAGCGCTCGGCTTAGGGAAACGCACTGTTCTCGACACTTCCGCCGTGTCCACAGGGACTTATTTGGCGTGCATGGCTCATTATTCACGGCTAACCACAGATATGGCGGTCGTTACCCATTCGGCAACCTGGGTACATGCCCAGCATCATGCAGCTCGTGTGTACGGACTACTAAAGGCTTCGGACAATAGTCACTCGCACTGATGCCATTCCCAGACTCTGGAGTTACGCCACTAGTAAACCTCAATGAAGCGAAGATATTACTTTCTGACGCAAAGTATTTACGTCCAAGTTTATTACTTGCGATATTCGCTGCAAACTGTACATCTTGACAAGAAAGCGACGAAAAACGTCATTTACGAAAACGTTCCTTTTGGTTCTTGCATTTTCATGGATAACCAAAACATTTTCGAGAAACTGCATGTGGTGATGATTATGATGGGGTGATTATTGTAAATAAATGTCGTCTACGAGATGGTTGTAAATAAAAAATAAATCCAGGCAGTTCTGCTTGATGCTATTCACCAACTAAGTCGGTGTATACCCATCGATCCTTATCGACTGCTGACTTATCGCCTTATCTACAAACTGGCGAAAATGGGAGAACAAAAGAAAACGCATCAAATGCATTTTGCCAACCATTCACGTAGATATCAAAAGCAATAAGGATTTTGCTTCGTTATATCTTTCCTTTGGTGAAAAATTTTTCTTCGAGTCAATCTAGTTTGCTGGCCATAAGCCCACAGAATGTTTAAATCCACGGAGTGGTTTCACAACATGAGCGGAAACGGGAGATCCGATATAAGTAATTTTGGAACTTTCAAGACGGTTTAAACGACGTTTGTGAACGGACTACTTTGTTGAAGTTGGCGTGCTTCGGATGGACTAGAACAGTGCAGTTTCTAAATGGTCATGCATTAGTATAAGACTGACTTTTGATTGATGCACCAACATTTACTCGTAGAGGTGATCAAAGATAGTTGTTATCTCGCAGTCTAGAGAAGATAACTGGGGAACAACAATGTAGATCATGTGCTTTGGGACACGCGCGCAGAAATTTCGCAATGTATTCAGTTCAGCTTAATTCATTTTACTTACACCAGCGAGCTTTGGTTTCCGCTGCTACCCAGTAGCACCATCTAATGAAATAAAAAAGAAGGGTGAATAGTGAACATTGACGGCAAAATAGTAAGTTAATGAACTACACAGAAGAATAAAAGATTCAAACACAAGAACCCCACTGACTTTAGTAATAGGCCATATCAGCTGTTGTCTCCTGCCATCACTTCGGAATCTCATTGATCTTAAAACAGTAGTCTAACTGCACACAAGTTAGTCAACCGGTTAAGGCTTTCATACTTTTCCCATGTCATCAGCTGATCACTTCGAACCATATTCCAACCACTACCTGCCCCGAAGAACTGCGTACAACGAGGCGGGTTTCTGTGGACATGCATAACCATCTTAACCTATTCCGATTCAGTGGCTGTTGTGAAAAGTAAAGCCTATTAGCCGGTATCTCCAGCCTAATATCCGATTTACGTAAAATAGTTTCCCACCGTATTCCACCGATACTACAAACACAACGGTGTTCAAACATCGAAAGTCTTCGTATGTTCTCCGCTCTTAACTGCCATGTTCCGGAGCTATGTAGCAACATTGGACTAACTGCTACTGCTTATATTCAGCTTCTGATCAATAACCGGATGTCATGCTGATGAATACAATCATCAGTTGAGATGCAGCTGCCTATCTAACTAAACCTACCTACTTCACTCAATGCTTCTTCCCAAGAACAAAATTCGGTTTTGAGCCACTCCAGTCCTGCAACAGCATTCTCACTTCTAAGGTGCAAAACGCATACCAAGCATACCTACATTATCATTCAAGCAATTGAGGAAAATTTTGCAGCATACCTGCGTATTCCCTCAGTACCACAACATCCTCCGTATATTCGAAGTGAGTGAGAGTGACTTCGAACTGAGCAAATATCAGCCCTACTATTACCGCATATGGATAGAGCTACCCCCATAACCATTTAGATGACGAAGTTAAAAAAGAAAGGTGAAAGGGGGCAACCCTGTCAAACACTACTTCTCGTGTTGAATTCGAAGGAAACGTCGCCATAAGCGCGAACTCAGCTTCGGTTGTTCGCATACGGAGTGGATAAGTGAAATGAATTTCCTTGGCACACCTTTCAATGGAATTTATCTCCCTAATTACCTCCATTTCGGATGGGGGCTGGTATCCACTTGCATTGGTTCACTTGTAGACATAAGTGGAAGGCCCAATGTGGCCATGGATCAACCAACCAACTCCTTCACATGTTCCGCCCTACACTCCATCTGACGGTTTTTAGAGTGAATCAGTGTGAGTGGGCAACATTTGGATTTCAGTAAAGTGAAGGGTCTTTTCGTTGGAAACCATAACATATTAGCCTTTGAAGACCAAAAGAAACTGAGGGTAGAGAAGCAAAAATTTCAGAAATCTAGGATTTGTTGCCAAAACTGGAATTTGTTATTCATAAAATACCGACTAACCTGCCCAGGCAACATACAAGTGGCTACATACCATATGGCATCCCGATTTGATTTCTGAAAAGCATAAGCAAATAAACATCCAGTTTGATCAAAATCACTAACTACGGGAAATAATCATGTACTTGAGTATTCATAAGAAAAGACCTTTGGGATAATCATATTGGCTCATTTGAAAACTTTGTTATCTCCACTGAAGATTTGGTAGACAAATTAAGTTATCAAGTCACATCATTACAGTTCGGCTCTTGTGAGTGCATTGCAAAGATATTCTTGTGTTTTGTCCGGGTATGCCGCAATCAAAACCCATAGTTTGTGGGGGAGGGGGGGGTCACGTAAACTGACGCACCACATTTCATCAAGGTTTTGCATCAGTGCACTCACATTTTTGGTCTGTCGGTTATACTATAGTGAATATGACCAGCCCTAAGTGTACTGAATCAAGACCAAGCCAGTCGGTATGACTTCTTTCGTCCGCGTGGTGCGAGGGGCTTCGCAAATAAAGGGCTAACGGTAGACTTCCGGAACTGACTAGCCGCTATGAAAAGAATCACCGTACTGAAATGGTCACCATAAAATACCAAGTTGACGTTTCGGTTATAAAAGGTCAAGCTCAATAAGTCGGTACCTCGATTAAGGAGCCATCTCAATAAAAGTGTCAATGGGAAGCCCGTGCAGCCCATAAAAAATAAAAATATAATCTCTCCAGTGTCTGGTAACCCATAGTCTTCAACCTGCAAAGTACGAATCACCGCGAACGGTCATGAGAATCTCATTGTGATGTTGACACTTTCTGATAAAGCCAAATCGGATGGCAACACATTAATATTGCAAACTGTCTTGCTTATGAATTTCCTGATGAGTGACACCAGATCTCGTTGTTCCCTCTTCGTTCATAAAAAGAAAATGGATTCCAGCGTGGTTCGTTCATTCAGTCATGAACTAAAAAAAAACAGGAAAATCGCTTGAGCAAGGGCAACTAGGTAATCTTGTTAACCTCGAGTGAAGAAACGATTAAGAGCACCTTCATTGAATCCTGTTCCGTATGGTGTTTTGAGGAATCTGCTTATAAATCGGGTCTTCTTGTAGGGAAGCGGGTACATCTCGCATCAAAAATGGCAAAGCAAGCCACATAATCATTCTTTTAAAATGTAGTGGGTCTTAGGCTGGTGTAGATTGTCTGAAGACTCCTGAATAACTCCCATATCAGTGAGGCTGTGCATTGTGTAAGGTTCTGTGTCTGCTGGTCTTGGTGAAGAGTAAAGTTTTAGAAGGCCGTTTTTTCTATCACTAATCATGCGATGGAAACTGAACAGGACATTAATTAATCCGAAAGTTGCGCCTTCAAACGGGTCTATTCAGTAAAGAATGGCAAAAATACACGAATCGATTGCCAGTTGGTGGAAGCTGTTTCAACTGAAAATTACCAACGGTGCAGTTGTCACATGAGGGTAATTCTCAAAATGCAGTCATCAAAAGTCTGAATTTCAATGGTCTCGATAAAGTACGAGATTTGTCCACATTTTCGGGGTTAGATGTTATAAAAATTCAGTATTTGCTTGATTGAATCAAGGGAAAATTTGTAGTCGTATTTTCAATTTGGTATTCACATCTCAATTATCAAATATCACTGAAAAGTTCCGCAGCTGAGAGGTGCAGTAGCTGTTTGCTGACTTCTGCGTAGCCCCGTCTAGTTTATGGCCACATCTAACTGCCAGTCACGGATCCACGTAGATTTGGTGGTGGATAAATAGCAATTCATTAAAAAGGAGAAACCCAGCCAGCTAAACCTGTTAGACATCATCCCCTATCGATCGTGGTCACGTTGGTCACGGTTGGCAAAGTTTACTTAAATATACTTTATGGAGATTCAACATAATACTTTGGAAAGCGACGAGAATATTAACGACAAAAAATGCAAGAAAAAATTTTAAAGGAAAGAAATCACTTGAAGACAAAGAGAAATGTAATCAACACAGCTGACACAAATGATGGACCGTTTTGGGAGGGATGCAGTGCCAAACGTCTGAGCGTTGGCATGAAACTGTTGTCAGCTCGGGTCGTTTGTACGTCAAATATTTTGGAAAAATAGATTCAGTTTTTCTAGAGGGCGTCGTATGCAGCGATTAAGAGATAAAACACCTTGCCTTTCACCATTGTTTCTTCAGTTCGGATTGAGGAGCTGAGTTCACTATTCGAAAGAAAGGCTGAGATGCATTGTTGCGGAAGAAGGTCAGCGGGATACACAAGTAAGAATTTGGTAGGAATCCCGCTTTGAAAAATAGTCAGCCCGGAACTTTTCGATGGAAATTTCGCAGGTACAAAACACTGATGTTTTGCCTCGAATGATACGCGAACTAGTTTCGAAGACGACTTCTCATGTGAGGATGCAAGCTAACATGACATATTGCTTTATTACTATGGCAGATTCTCCGTGAACAAGCATAAAAAACGTGTACCGAAGAAAGTCACAATCACTTATTCTTTAGCTTGTTTACTAAGCGGAAATTGGTAAATATATTACAGCAGCTGTTTCAGGCTTTCGAATAGTAGTTTTATTAATAATATTACTTTGCTGTTTTATCAAAGCTGTTATCCAGCCAGTGTTTAGTTTTTCACCTAGAATCAAATTGCTGACCTCCACATTACTCACTCTGTCACTCCATCCAATCCTGGCAACGCTACAGAGACATCAGTGATTGAAAACCTATGAGCAACGAGCATCTACAACACGCATACTCTATGTTCCGCACCTGCACAAGAGAACTGAGCGCACTGCGGCACAGTACACATGACCTTTCAAATTCAGTGAAATATCAGGCCAACGCCACAAGTACCTCAGTCCAGCGTCAGCCGCTCGAGCCTTGGATATACGTGTTTACCTCCACTGCCGAGCCACCATCGTTCGATATGCAGCTACCAAGGTAGGTGAAAAGGTCCACCATCGTCAGCTCCTCTCCATCCAGTATCAAGTTCGGCGCTGCTGTCGTCCAGTCCTGTAACAGTACTTTGCACTTTGAAGGTGCAAATCACATACCAAACCGAGCAACCGATCTCGACAGTCTATCTAGTGCCCGTTGTGCATGGTCCGCAGACTCGAACAGGCACACGACGTCATTTGCGTAATCTAGATCGCATGGCTTCTCCCCAATTCCCAGTTCGATCCCAACATCCCCAAGATCTCCTAAAGCATCTTCCATCACCTCGTCCATGACGAAGTCGAACAGGAATTGAGAGATGGCATGCCCTTGTCGAACGCCACTAGTCTTTTCGAATGAACCTGATAGTTCACCGTATCGTCTCATGCAACCATAGCTATGCGAGTACAATGCTCGCAACACGTTCACGAACTTCACTGGCATACCCTTCAGGTGGAGCACTGAATAGTGCTGTTCGACCCACGGAGTCGAACGCACCTTTCAAGTCGAGAAATACTACGGTCGTAGGGTAGCGTGCATTTGTTGTACGCTTCGAGTAACTGCCGAATAGTGAACATCTGGTCGATACAACCTCGACCTGGACGAAATCCGGCCTGCTGTTCGCGAATGTTACCCTCACGAACTGGTGTCAAACAGTGCAGGATTATCGGAGCTAAGACCTTATTACCTATCGTAATGAAATTAATGTCACGAGGATTGCTACAGTCACTCCGTGTGCCCTTCTTGAAGACGGGTACAATCAGTGACTCATCCCACGATAACGCAATACGTTCCTCGTTCCAGCTATCACGAATCGAGAAGGCAATTGCTTTTATATGGGCTTTACCCAATTTGAAAAACACTGGGGGACGCTCATCGAGACCGGCTATTCTTACCCTTTTCAGAAGTCGAATATTCGACACTTCTTCCATCAATAGATAGGCAGACATAAATATTTTTACATTGTTGGATAGATATATTGTTATTTAGCTTGATTGATAAATTATTCTATTAACTGAAGGGTATTTATATTAAGTTTTTGACAGATATAGACATAACTGCTTAAATACATACATTAACTGATTGGAAATTATATGTACGTGGTTTGATAATTTTTTGCCAATTGTCCCTGCATAATTTCAATTACATATATGTATATATATTTTATGGCTTTTGGTGATGCAAAATTCGATATTTTCACCAAGATTTTCTGGATGTTCTTTCTGTAAAGTTTTATTTTAAATATATATACATATATTTCTAAACATACTTTTAAATTACTCTCAGTTAGACATTGGCGATATTCATTTGGAAATGCTTTTGCATATTCTTAATTATATAGCAGTCATTTTGTCAGTGCACTGTTAGGTTATTCTATGGAACGATACCTTTCTAGTCATCTAGATCGAATTTAGATAATTAAATTAATTGACGGCCTAATTTTTTTGCTGAATATTGATAAAATGTAGTCGGTTGAATAATTTAATAACATTAGAATATATAGTTATATTATTTGGTTGACAGATAACATGTCGATAGATAGATACGTGGATTAATACCATGATGAATATTAAGACTTATATGTTTGCAGATGAATAGTTATGTAGACAATTCAATATGCAGATTGATAGATACATGGAAATCAGTTTGACTGATAGATATTTACATCGATATGTAAATTGATTGATTGGTACATATTTAGATTTGCAGATAAGTAGATGTAACACCTACTAATTTTACACATTTCCATAAATATGTCACTAGATTGTTCGGTGTAGTCTGATAGAGAGATATAAATGAATGGATAGATATTTTGGTTGGTAATTACGTTCACATATGCTTAAACACATCTTTATTTTTATTCTTGTGCCTATTATTTATTTGATATTTCTCCGCCTGGGATTCACAAAATATGTAATCGGTTACATGATTGAACTTATTGTTGGTAGAATTCATCATTATAGACTGCTACGTGAGGACATAAATATAAAAAATGCTAGTGAGAATAAAAACCCATACTTTCGGGTCTTGTGTCCCCTTCCTTGCCTTGTCTTGCTTGACGGACGAAAACCCTCCGGCGAATCACTATGGGATTCTTGATGGGCTTACCATCCATTTGCGCTGCTAACGGTTCGTGTGAGATTGTGAGTAACTAAGAAAGGAGTGCACTTGTATGGGAATAGTTGGACATGAGAGTTCCAGGTATGCATACCTGAAGAGCGGCAATAACGAGCCATTTTTTCTACTGGGATTCCTTCACAAAAAATTTCGTCTTTATTTGCCTAGGTAGAATGAGAAGGTGGCTTTCGCACTAGCATGTTTAGCGCAGATGTCGATGACCAGAAGAGCAGGTGGTAACGTATTGCTACCCGTTTTCGCCCGACAGGTTTCCACACCTGATCTTTTAGGGCTCTATGTGGTTCTGCACTACCACCAGTTTTATGGTCACAGTTGGCGATTTACAGCTCCCTTGTTATAGACCCTCGCATATATAAGGAGAACTGCTCCCACCGCGCTCATACTTCAGTCATGCACAGAGAGTTACTTACAATTAATATAACTGAAACTGTTTAATACATGGAAGTCACTCGTGAGTAACAAACCAATGGTAAGCAGCATCATGTGAGCGGTGTCGCTAAATCGCTCAGTTGTTTTATCCCCACCTTACCTGTTTGTTTTTCTCTTGAAGTTTAATTCGACATCTGCCCACAAACGCCACCACTGGTTTTTCATCATGTCGCTTGCTTGCTTACGCCACCTTGGTCCCTCCGGTGCGGAATAATCAGTTTATACAGTTACAACAGTTATATAGGCAGTTGCACACGATAAGTACTTGTTAACTGTACCAGTACAAAAACGAACAAATACCTGTATGCATCACAAAGCCAGGGAAAAATTAAATCCACCCATCGTTACAATGTTTACCTCTAAGTATAAGATTGTACAGGTTTCCTTCCTCATTTTAGAAAATGCGGCAGCATCAGCAAAATCAAAAGAAATTGAGATGAGTTATAAAATTGGACTCTGTCCGTGACATGGTTCGACTATGATGGAAACAGAATATGTGCATTTTAACAGATTACCATTTGTGAGAATTTCCTAAAGCATGGTCTTATCAACTAAAAAAGATCTTATTTCTACCGGATTTGGCTCTAACAAGCAGGGAAATAGTGAGACGGAGAAGTACAAGTAAAAACTGTTCACAGTTACCGTGCACGTTTAGGTGAGAAAATATTTATTTTGATTCGAATGTGCCAACCCAAAGTTGGAACTAATTTCTAGTCAGACAAAGTAAGCAGTAACGTACAATGTCAGCTGTTTCATTTATTCAGTTCCGTGCATACTTGTTAGTCTGCATCGATACATTCGTATGTACATGAGAAAAATAATGATTCACAAGGGATAATGTGCGTGTAGGTCGACATGCAAAACTAATTCACGAAAACTTTGCGACGGCGATATCGCAAATCCAGGGATATGGTGTCGCGAGGGTACTATGCGTGGCGAAAATGAATCAAATTTGTGTGGCTGAGGTCAGATTTCCATTTATAGCATCCAAGATTTCACGACTATCGCTCATATCTTGCAGTTAGGGACCAAGAAGTGTTGTGCAGCTGAAATAAAAGGAATTTCTTGAGCTGCCTGCCAATTTCCTTTGATACTCAAGATAGTGCCAGTGGATACAGTTTTATGCATTCCTTCTGATATGTTCTAGTATGGGTTGAGTAGAAGGGAAAATTTAATCACGAAGTTCAGAAAAACTGCGGAGTCCGATCAGTTGTTCTGCTGGTTCTGTTGAGATATTTTACCTGACTATCTCTTAAACTAAGTAAGGTCTTCCCATAGAATACTTGGGTCGACATTACCGTGCATTGTTGATGGAGAATAACTCTGTGCCAATTGCTACCGACGTTTCCCACCAGAAACGATCATTGTGCGGCGATCTTCCACTTTGGCGGTGAAAGTGTTCCTGGATGGCACCGGCTGACCACAAGAACGAAATAGTCATTTTTTGCCTGGTGGGGATAAATTTTTCGACAGTTCCATGTAGCCGAAGTTGTTAAAGTTAACGACGTTGGACAAAGAAGGATGGCTGGTTAGAATCTCAGCCACACGTCGCAGCCCTTTTATTCATTGTCAGTTTGTCCCTCGCTTGCTCACCCGGTAGGAGATCTAACTTCAGGTGAACTAAGAATGGTTCACTGCGATGTGATTTTACTACAGAGACCAAAGAGGTCGAAACCGCTAAGGTATTAGGCCTTGGTTTCTCATGGATATTTCTCGCGTCCTGTAGTAAATGAATGGATGAATTTGTTGACTGACAGACTTTGGTGGCTGACTAAATTACTGACTGTCTGCCTTTCTCGTAGCCTGACTTACAATCTGCCTGGCTGCCTAACCGGCCTTTATATTTACACTGCCCAAGTAACTAACGTGGTTTTATATTGTTCTAACACAAAACCGATTTATCTTGTCTGTGGTTTTTGAATACAATGCAACATGCAAATGATTCACAACAAATTAGTGTTTTAATCGTGATTAGGGAAGCAGAAAACTGTCTGTTTCGTGACGGAGTCCGTTTGGCAAAAGATCTGATAAACTATCTGCCTGACAAATGTCAAAGGTTGTCCAAATTTTTCAGATGCGTTTCATCCTCTTCTCATTGTGAATCGAAACTAATCAAATTATCATCGAATTGTTTGCCAAAGTTCAATTGATTTATGACGGAGATCTGATTGCCTATTTTATTCATGGTCAGTTTGGTTCTGAAAAACTAAGACTAAAAACCCTTTACTGGGATGTCGATCGATATACGATCCGAACTCTTGCTGCTGACAGAAGTGTTGTTCGCCTCCAAATACATATAATGGAGAGATATTGGCAGAACTGAGTGATCGCAAGTGTGGAATCCGACAGTGAGCTGGAGTTCACTGCGTTGAATTTTCGATGTTCGAAGTTCCATTTGAACTCTATGGATCTTACACTGAAGTCGGAACGATAGATGAGATTTCAATCGCGAACCAATGAAAGGCAAGTAACCGTTGTCTCAGCATATTGTTCATGATCAAACAAACTATGCTTTTGAGTACCCCGCTTTCAGCGGGCAAATACGTAGGCGTGGACCACGCAGCCAGTGGGATAAAACTGACGCGTCAACTCATTATTGATTTCGCAATGCAGACAGACTGCTTGTGACAAAAAATGTAATGTTGCTGACGCTATTTTTGTTGTTTTATTTTTTGCTGTATGTCCAGCTGTATTAACAGCTGCTGGTGGTGTATACTGACTCTGGGTTCAGGATTATAAAAATCATATTTGCGTGAATTAAAATTGTGATTGTAGTGCTTGTTGCAAAAGTTGTACGTATGTTTTGAACGCTGGAATCGATTCAGGAAACAATAATGTCGGGAAGTGGATGGACAAATGCAACTCACTTGGAGGGAAAAATAACTGAGGTGCAGTCAACTGGCCTGGATGCGGTCGAAGTGAGGCTGGAGGGACGCGCGATAAGGGTCAGTACGGTGGTAGTTAATATTTGGAGAATAAGTTTGACACCGTGGGTGTGTTTACACCTGATACGGCTGCAGAATACCACGTGGTCAACAATAGCCATGATCATAGAGAATTAAAAATTGATAGGGAAAGGAGGCGGAAGAGAATGAAACAACGATCTGGAGAATCATATTGGTATTGTGTGCGGTCACGGCTAATTTTATTGAACAATACTGGTTGTCTATGTTTCATGCACTAACTGACAGTATTCGAAGAGATTTGTGGTTGATAATGCGTTCACGAAACCTCTTCTGCAACGAAACAAATGTTGTGCAGTCGGACAATGGTACCTTTAAGTCAGCAAATGTTAAATAGGTTTATCATAAGTCCCTAAAGCGATGAACTATAATAACGATAATTCAGCTTCCGAATTTTAGTCACTGCAAAATGATCACCAACGACGGCACTAAATGTACTCCTATAATTAACACTCGAGAAGTAAGTTTACATCCCTCCTCCTCTGCGGCTCCAAAATGCAATACAGGACTCCCACACAGGTGGGTCAGGACCATCGAGATCGAACACGTTCCGCCGTTCCGCTGAGGCATATGCGGTCGAAACTTAATTTCTGTATTGAGGACTAAACTGAGACCTCTTCGAGAGGGACTATTTAGTTCTTAGTAGTTGGATGCACTGCACCACCTCATCTAGTACCAAAACCATATAGTACTGACGGATAATAAGGCAGATTCCACTTTGAAAGAATTATGAATTTATCAAAAGCAGCATTGCCAGTGGAGTTAGTAACGAACGAATGCGTCAGTTACCAAAGGCAACTTGCCTCAAAGGGTCTGGATCGCCTTGTGACAAAAAACCATTCTCACCTTCTGTCAGAATCAAACAGCATGCTGCTTATGCCAAACAGCCATCGTAATGGACGTAGTGTTTCCTGCAGTTATTTAAATCTAAAGCGTGGTTTACGAAAACTGTAATCATGTTGTTTAGCCCCCTTTAATGAGTTTTAGCTTTTATTCATTGTTTTCAGACGAATTAACAACTAATTTACTGCTTAGATTAAAAAAGGGTTTTAGAATATTTAAAAATTAGGGATTTAGCTACAAATGCGAAATTCATATTTTATATGCCTAATTTCTTGAGACCACTTTCAGTAAATGCTAGAGAATGACTTTCGAAATAAGAGTATTGAACAAAAGACACATCGTAATATGCTGTTTCGAATGGTAGCGGGAAATTGATAAGGGTTACTTTTATTTGTGCTTCTTTCAGGCATATTTAGTAAATCACCGCGACAATCTGCTGGTTGATGTTGAACTGGAATTTCCTGGAGGTTTTATCAGTTCCCTTGAAGAAAGGAATGTATGGCAGCAGGTATCCAACCAATCGTCCCGTCTTAATATTGGCCGGATTAATCAGTCTATTGATCGGTGCATTGCCAAAAATAAAGACGGTCACGGTTAAGAATACTCAGGAGGATTCACGCTAGCTGACATTCTCCGATGTGGAGGAGTTTCATTTCTTTGCGTTATTCAGAAATCAGGAGCTTGCTAAACCAACAACCTGAACTACAATCTACATTAAAATTTTGAACCACAAAAATTAATATGATAATAATAGTTTTATTGTGAATGATATAATGTTTCACAGACAAACTTACCTAGAAAAAGACTACCCACGGCAGTCGAAACTTTGACGCACTACATCTACCGCCAACGCTGTGTTATCAACATTACATCCTTCACAATAAAAACCAATACATGGGGCATGGGTTTTTCAATACACTCCTTATGTCATTTGTTTCTAATAATAATCTTTATTTGTTGTGCAACAACTTTACAGAGTTTCTAGAAATGAGCTATGGCCGTCCAAAGGCTGCCGAATGAGGAAGGAACCGGCTTTCGACGGATTCGAATTGGCCACCTTCAAGTCTAAACACCATTGCATTAATTATGCAAATATCACGGGTCATCTACCCAATGCTTAGCATTTTCCCTGTCTGCGCTGAATTTCGGACTGCTCAAAAGGGAATTTACAGCCAGTTGACTATTTAAGCAAACTTGAGTCAATCTTTTCAAGAAATGTTCAGATTAAAAAGATTTAGTATAATGGCAAGCCGAAAAAAGGAACAAGCAGATCTCCTCCAATTTCGCCTTTAAAGGGTCAACAGGAATTTCTGTTACTAGTACCTGATTTTGCTGATGTTTCTATTGTATTTTGCTGCATTTGAAGAACGTTTGACTTGAGTTACAATGCCGATGAAGTTTCACATTAAGAATGTTTGTTCCGAAGAACTCTGCTGATGAGGGAAAGTTAAATCCATATGAGGTGCTGCTATGGTCAGTCAGACTGCGCATTTACTTTGTTGAGTCACATGAATTAGTCTCAAAGCTTAGGCACATGCCATAGAAACGCACAAAGATCGCTGGCAGACGGGTCTGAACCTCAACTAGTCGAACAATACGAAATGACAGTTATTTTGTTCACCTGAAGACCAGTTAGCCATAGGTTCTTTGATGTCCGAGTTAAAATGGGAACAATGAAGGACTAGATGAGCGTCGTATCAGACTGGCAGGAATATATTCGTTAGTTTTTCTACCGGTCACACCAAACCTGGCGCTTGTGTTGGATGCACTGCAATGTTCTGGATGAGGAACTCGAAGACCCAGTGATTTTTTCATATACCTTACTGTACGCGATGACTGAAGTGGAGCCAATTCTGGGTTCATAGTACCACAGTCATCAGCAACATCACCTGGTTCATCGATCATAGAACACCAGAGCGGAACCGGAGGCGGTCGATTCGACCCAGCTGACTTCGTCTCGATGAGCACGGAGGTCTTGGAATTAAGATGTCTCGTGTTTGCCATTCCAGCTGAATCCGTTTGCGGGAAACCAGGAAGCTCTTTTTAGAAATCGGAACTGGGTCTTGAAAATCCGGAGGTGGAGTTAGAAATGTTGGAGATTCATCCAAATTCTTGTTCTCCGACTGTTCCTCCCAAGGGCCGGCTATAAGGTTACCGTCGAAATTGAACAGAAGATGCACGAATCTCCATATTCCTCATTAAAAGATATGCAGAGTGGGATTCAAACAACTAATCTACATGTTTTACTTTAGTTAAGTTACTTTTGGCTAAAATTTAATGGTAGGCTCGTTTTGGAACAAAATATCGATTCTTCCCTTAAAAACTTGGATTTGCGCGTAAATGGGAGCTTATAAAACCTTTTGCTTGAGGACTCTTCCCTATTGTGCCTTCTTGTCAAGAACCACGGATTGCAGCAAAACGAAATTATTGTGATACTGAAAGTGTTCACTGTAAGCCATTAATACATCTTTGGCGTTTTGAGCTTCAAACACCATGCACGTTCTACAGCATTCCTATGAATTATCCGACATCATGTCAAGTGGCGAAATGGATAAGCTCAGTGATATTGCTCATCGTTGGTCGACTGTTTTAAGGCTAAACATATACTCTAATCAATAAATCCCGGCCCAATTAATATCAGTTTGATCTCTGTTTACATCCTCTAACCTGCATCTATTAATTGACGTGCAGACAAAAGGAGGTTAGATGAAATGGATTTTGGTGAGCTCCGGGTTAATAGAAACAGTTATGTCGTGATTTTTTATTCTCATTGAGTCTAGTTTGTACTGTTGTTGTGTTGCCGAGTTCGGTTGGTCTATGCACACACTGAAGCACAAGACACAAGTACTCGCAGTGCACGATATCACAGGAGCACACAGCCTGTAGTCTAGTAGGACACGAACACACACACAGAGGTTGGAGACACAAAAAGTTCAGGCTCAAGACTCAAGGCCCGTAGTCGCACAACGAATGAGACAGATCTGCTGCTCCCTTGAATGAGCAGCCGCGCGGAACAAGCGGCGCGAAATACGAACAGCTAGCCCAGCCCGCTAGCGGAAGAGAGAAGACGAACACAGAGTACTGCCGCGCGTTTATTGGTGACCCACCAACACAAGTCAGAATTCAAGTGAGCTCTGTCGTTTATATAGTTTTGTTGGGTGGTCTTGATCGATGTGTAGACTAGCCAATCACAGAACGGGCTTTTATGAATCTTTTTGCGGACATATAAAAATATTCAACCGCGCAATGTTTAAAATAACGTCAATTTCGAAATATTAAGAAAAGGATAGATTCTTTTGGAAAATTAGTAGCAGAAAATGAAATCTGCGGCTCCAAAACCTTGGAATGGTCATCGACCATAACAACTGTTTACGAAGATGTAGCTTTTGTGCAGAATTAATGTGTTCCATTGTCCCTTTGTTTTATTATATTCCGAACAGTTAAGTCAATAACAAGTGTAGATAATTACAAGGAGTAATGAGTAGACAGGATGTCAGATCGGACTTTTTCAGGGTGGTTCGATTGTTTTCTGCTAGTGATTTAAGCGAACCAATGTCATTCATCTCATTCGGCGTCCAGATGAAAGAAGGCGAACCAAGTGAGAAGGAATAACTTCCAATATGTGTTGGAATTCTCCCCCAATTTATCCTGACCAGTCGTGAGTATGGAAGAGGTTATAAAGCTATTTGGATTGTGTTTGGTAGCTGCAATTTGCCGAGTAAGTCGATCGATTACCAGAATGAGTTTATTTTGATGTCCTTTGGTTGGCAATAAATCAGGAAAAAAAATTGGTTGGTAAAAGATCAAGAAGAACAATTTAGCAATAAGACTCATCTTTGACATGCAATGATGCATGAGGTGAACAAATATATAACCTGGAAAATAAATTTACACTAAGGGCCTGCTCCGTTTTAAACGGACATCGCGATAGTTGTCCTGCTGATATTTACCATGATGATGATGCTGATGAGGATTTCTTTGGACATCGAAAATAATATTTATCCCTCAGATTATTGGTAAAATGTGGAATTTAGTCGTTAACAAATCCAACGTGATAGATGTTCATGATTGATGTTCATTAGTTTTTCCTGGATTATATTCTATCAACAGAATAGGTTAGTTAGTCCGCAGTTGACAGAAAAAAAATCGGGTCAACTTGTATTTCACCGTAGGAACTTGGAGATCATGATGGAGGTTTTTCACACACGCATGTAAGTTTTCGTTTTCCAACCAGTGAGTATGAGGTAGGTTTTTTATATGCACCTTAGCTTAAGCTGCTTGCATGCTTATACTTTCTGTGCTTCATTTCAGAATAGGATTGAAGGGGCTGAGTCCATACTGTCAGAATATTTCTTGAAGCTGCAGGCTAGTAGCAGTTCGAATAACTGTTTGACTGGGAAGTGGGAATTATTGTTCTATTTCAATCATCTGTGACACAGAACCGAAACAAAATAAAGAACAAGAGATGAACAGGTGATGCGCATCATTTCATGATTTGCGATTATGTTAGCAAGATGTCATCATTTTTAGTCAGATATAAAATGTCATAGTGATTTTTGAAAATTTGTATTGGTTATCAATCAACTTACCGGTTTCCCCGAATTTTCTCCTGAATACGATTTGTTTAGATCGTAAACGTCTCGGTATCAGTCGAATTGACGTTATCATTCCGTGGGTGCAGGCAGCGATGCACCTGTTTTTATGGTTTTGTCATCAGCCTTGACCTTGGAGCTATTTGACGACCTTGAAACAACCTCTACGTTTTTTACTTGACTTCTGAAAACGTAACCCTTGACCCTACGGAAGTGACGTTTGATTTGATTAGTTTGATCGTTCAGTCTTGCGTCACTGGTCCCAATTACACTATGTGAATATGGTTTAGTTTCGTGGATGCATGCCTATGAGTAATTCAACTTTATGACTTTGGGTAAGCATGGACTGATTTTCAACTTATTAACATAGGTGAACTGTTTGCTGTTCATTCGTCTATTTACAAGACCACTTGTTGTATGCCTGTTAACTGAATGATTTGAAACGTAGCAATAATATTCTAGGAACCGCTTTTGTCCCTGTAGGTTAATTGATCAAAGATGTCACCTTCACTGGAAATGACCTTGTTTCTCCCTCATTATTAGTGGAGAAATAGTACAGAGAGTGGATTGTATTTTCTTGTGGCTAAATCGGCGTTTGGTTCGAGTGGTCATTTTTTCCTTGTTAGAATGATGTATTACTTGTCGCAGTCCATGCTCTTGTATTCGCGTGAGACTTTTGTCTTTCCGGTTTGGAAACTAGTTTTTTCTTAGTTATGGTCATCCCACAACCACAACACTGTGTCCACCAAAAGAAGCATGCGTTGTTGGAATGCTGTTTTACCCTCGAAAATAATTCGTTCCAACGAATTGTACGCGTGGTTTCTAATGTTTTCTCCATCGGCTACCAGCACATTTAATAGCTACTTAACGAAGCTCTTGGATGTGCTAAGTACATCTACAATGGTAGCAAAAGCAAACTGTAGAGTAGAATAAGTCAGGTGGTTTATCTCGGATTTATAGTAACGGTTCCTACACGTCTCTGAGTAAGTACGTTTGTAATAAAAATGGGGCTGATCCACTTTTGTGCTGATTTTTGAAAAACCGTTGCTCGACAAAACCGCGGAAGAAAAACATGCAATAAAGTTAAGATTAGTGGCTCTAAGTAACCAAAGTTTCGGTGCAAGGTTTTTTCCTGGGAAGTGTTTCCCGGCCGACCTAGAGGACCATATGCTGGAACCCAGCCTCTTTATGTAAGTGTAATATTGTAGTTCGGTGTTCATCTAACAACGTCTCGGGACATTTAGCTTCCATATTCTTTTTGATAGCAGAAATACTTCTCGAATTTCTTCTACAATGCAACTGAACAATCCGAAATATTTGTCTGGAGAATCCTCGCTGGGGATGGAATTCAGGCGGGCTTTTGTCTTTCTTCATAGATTATGACAAAAGATCTAGAACATCCGACTGTGTGTATGCACTTCTGTATTCTTAGCGCTCTATTCCTAATGTCAGCCAAACAAAAACATTCATAATAGAATCATTAAATTGATATTATTCTCTGTGGTTTTTCAAATTTCCACGACAGTTACTACTGTAGGTATGAAAAAGCATGCTATGGAAGCTAATATTGTGGTGATTGAAATGTCTAAATTCACACCCATTGATTATATAAGACTAACGGGTCAGAACACCAGTTGCCTGGTACAATTTCTTGTTCTTCTGTGGACTCATGTGCATGTCAGCCATCTGCTTTGGTGAATTCTTAAAACCAGTATAGTTAGGTATTGCTACTGCCATGTAACTTTCACAATTTTTACATTTCGACAGAGGGTTTCAAGTTGATAAGTGATCCTATTTATGAAGTGATATTTCAGTCCCCACGAACTTCGAACACTTTACATTTAAAAAATTCAACTTTTAGCTTGGTTGCCTTTTCCGTTCAATGTTTGGAGTATCTCACACATGGTTAAGTGTGAACGTTGAAGTAGGTTTATGTCCCAGAAATCATCGGCAACAACTAGTGTTCTCACCTATTAGTAATAGTGGACGAGCAGGATCTCAGTCACTCTGTTTGTTAGTTTTATTTTAAGAAGTCCAAATACTCCATTTGGCTACCACAGGCTTTTACATCAATATTACCATTACAACAACAACAACAGCAACTACTATTACTACTACTATTGCAATTAACAGTGAGTATATTTAGGATTACAAGTAATATTCATTGCTGTAAGATATGTCTACAACTCCGTATTGCAACAGACGCTCACATCAGTGAGCAGGGCAAAAATCAAGCAGTTGAATGCGCTAAATGCCTCTATCTCAACCAGTCCTATTGAATGCCGGTGCCGCCAAGGTTCTTTATTAGCTTCCACTCTGTTTCTTACAGTTACTGTAAATCGTCCGTCCAGTACATCCAGTCCAGTTCACTCGTTTGCCGATGACGTCACCCTTCACTGTTCGCTTTCCTGCCTCCCTGTCCGCCAAGCACACCAACATCAACACCGACCTCGATCAGTATGTTGTCACTGTCGCTTAATTCTGACTTTGAACGTATCTCTCCCTAGGATTCTGGTAATCATGTTGAGTTCAATAGTTGGAGAAATCTCCTTCTTTCTCCTTCTCCTAGAGATCGTTCGTTCACCCCTTATCTCCCTTTTGATTCAACTGGTCGATGCTCCGCAGATTCTGTCCCTCTCCTTGGTCCGTCTATGGATTCTTCGTTAAACCGGTCCACTTTAATATCTAGCCCAGCTTCTCGTGCTGCGCGCAAAGTTTTTTATTTCACACCAGATGTATTTCACTCTAACTCATCTGCTGCTATGGAAAGCTGAAATACGACCCGCATTTGAAAACATAGTCACGTGTGGATAGGGACTTCGTCCACTTCTCTTCCTCTACTTGATCAGATTCAACACAAGGCCACCCAGCTGATCAATGTCCATTCCTTGAAATCAATCTGCGATCATTTGTCCACAGTCAGGCAGCTCCTTCATTGTCTCCTTTCTGTCGGTGCTACTATGGTTTCTGTTCTTCGGTATTTGAATCGTCAGTTCCTCAACCTTTAACCTTCGTCCCCCAATCCCGTTCCCAGACCTCCGGCGACCCTTAGGAAGTCTGCTTAGAAGTGGAGCTCTTCTTCCTCTCTTTCAGTCATCTTTTCTCCCCAGAACTATAAATCTGTAGAGCACCCTTCGTCTATCTATTTTTCCACTCACAATCCACTTCTCTTCAAAAGCGGAGTCAACAAACTGGTTCTTTCTTGAATGCACTCCCAAAATCCCTCCATTAAAGTAGATCACTTGATAATGTGGTAGACTGCTTTGTTTCTAATAAAAACAGATGATACCACCTAGTAAGTTACTGGTCTAAGCTGCAATCATTCAGATCAACCAGATTCCATAACCGATCTAGTCAGCAAAACTTGCACAATGATTGTTCATTTGTTGTATTTATCATCTCCAAATGCCTCAAGGTGGTCGGAAGCTATTGCATCGGGTTCCAAGTCGGCCACTCGCCCTGATTGCCTCTCAAAACGCACCAAAATGATGACGCACCTCAGTAACCCTCTGTTGAGGAAGCTCCTTAAGCTGCGTTTCTATGGTGGGGATGTTTCTATAATAGTTTGAGGACGATGAACAACTTGGTAGGTGGATTAAACCCAACCGAGGATGGCAAGGCCATAAAGTTAAGGCTTAACCAATGAATCCCAATTGCTGTATAAAGTAAAATACTTTACTGATAAACCGAAGTACTTTGGGCCCACAGGGATCAATGACATCAAGTGCCCAAACTAAGTAAATTTTGAACCATAAATCTAGTTACTGGCCCGAATGATCGTCGAGACCGTTGAAATTTAGGGAGAGACTCAGTCAATGAAACTGGGTATCACGGAGTGCAGAAACACGTAAGCCTACCGAATGAAAAACTCAAGCCTCATTCAAGCATGCTAAGTCATCCTAACCGTTCAACTTTGTTAGATCATTCAGATAATCTGCTGAATAATGAATTCGTTGAATTAACTTTATTAATGAATAAAGAGGTTATTGGTAAGGATCTGGTTTCACTATTTGTACATCATTATCAGATGTCATTTCTACTGGAATCCTTTTCGTTACAAGTTCAGTCAATGGGAAAACCAGTCAGATAAAATGATAAAATCTTAGTGGAATGCGAGCTTTACAGTAATTATCGTTCGTGCGTAAATCGGAATGGGGACAAAATGTCAAAATGTAAAAGTCACATTTATCAGTCCAATTATCAGGATAAATATGAGCATAAAATTCAAAGCATCTAAGGGAAAAGAAACTCATGAAATCACCCAGTTTAGAGATCCCAACTTCTTCTAAATCTTCCCAAGTGTGTCTGGCTCTCTGTTCGAATGCGGTTAGTTTCTGTTCACGGAAAAATGGCCAATATTTAGCCAGATTCAGCTGAGCTAACCAGTCGCACACTTTTACCTAGGATGGGAAACAAAGCGACGAGAATAGGAAGACAGTTGGGGACAAAATGGAATAATTCAGGTCGAATTTGGTTTCTACCGTCTTGCGTGAAATTCAAATTGGCGCTGCTTTTTCTCGGAGCTTGAAAACACATCAGACTGTGCACTGGATGCGGAAGGCATCAGCCGCGTCTAATCATTTAATCCGTTATGAAAGAAAGTTAGTTCATAAAGAGTGAGATTTAGCAGATTTCAGTGTTTCCTGCGTGGCACTAAGGTAGCGATAAATCTTGCTGTCACATAAACTTCAAAAATGCCTTGGAAAACACTGAATGATTGACATATAAAAACTCTGTCTCATAAAGTGCTATCATCCCAACTGTCGCTCTCGATAGTCTTGCTTTGAAGGAGGCGGTTTGAGTCACGTTTAATTTTCGATGTGACGGGGATACGAACGACTGGTGCAACCAGTGGTTATTGATTGTTGGTAGGTGATCAGGTCACCGCTTCCCAACAGCAAGATGCGATCACCGAATTGGCCCCAGGAAAGAGAGAATGGGGAGTTTGATGTGATGAGAGATATATGATAATATTAAAGCTGCAGATGGCAACGTATCTTTACTATGGCCAACAAACGAAGTATTATCTAAAGCACAAGACTAGCTGACATCAGTCATGCCGTAAAATAGTAGGCAACTTTGGAGAAAAAATACGACCTTCAAGGAAACATGATTTGACTACTAACTAATGGACGTGAACAACGTAATGGCAGTAACCAAAACAAAAAATGCTAAGAGTTGAGTTTGCTTTTTTGAAAATCAGTGTATCATCGAGTGGGCTAAAAGACTTCATGGAAAAAAATACCGATCGAAGAGTAAAATTATTGACATTAACAGTCAAAGCAAAGAATGTCCGATATGCAAGATTGTTTTCGATTTTCACGTGAAAAATGCACCTGGTCGGGTACGTGCGTCTTCTTTAGACAAATGACCGATGCAAGAATGATGAAAACCCGAAACATTAGTAAAACTTAATACCACATATTGTTTCCCAGAAATGAAGGAGCATTAATTGGATCCGATCAATCGCGCCATTCGACGCACACTTGGTGTTACGAGTGGAAGTCAGCTCGTTGATTATTTAATGAGCATGCGCAACCACTTTGGTAAGCTCATAATAACAACGAACTCTTTAAGTGCAACCAAGCAATTACAATGAAACAAAAATATTTTTCTGCTTGTATTTTTCTAACCGTAAGTCAGCTTTCTTTGAAGCCTTATTTACCCAGTCACCATTGAAATTAGACCTAACTTCTGAAACACTGGTTCGCTGGTATAGAAAAAACCATCGTCTATCACCTACAGGTAACGTGTCAGGAGTTACGTCGGGCAACTGGAGACGACTCAACTCTATCCGCATTACGTGCCGATTTTTCGGATTGGTGACGCCACACGCATTCAGTTCTTCCGGGGTCGTGCGCCATAGAGTCCATAAATCGAAACCGGCCGATGTAAGTATCTCCTCCAATTTGTGAAATATCAAGAAGGAAAAGGGAGCGACACATAGGACTGCTGAACAGAACTTATCATTTCTCACTTAGCAAATGGATTTGTGCTTTTCATACTTTCTTCGGTCAAAACGACTGGTTTGAAAATTCGCTTCACTAAAAGGGCAATTCTTAAACAAAGCCGGAAAAATACCAGTTTAGTTCTGGGACGAAAGATTAGTTAGACAGGTTGCATTTTGCACGTCTAGATGTTCAAATGATGTCACAGCTGATTAGCCCGTCCCTGAGTGCAGATGAAGTCACTGGATAAATCCGTTCGCACCTTAGCTTTAAGCATGAATCCCATTTGTTTCAAGTTTCCCTCAGACACGAGGAAGTTTTGGGCAAACGTTCACAACACCAGATGGTCTGAGTACCCTAAAATGTTACTTTCCAAATCTGTATGAAGATTAATCATTACTGTGAATGGCATCCCAAATAATTTCTAAAACGTCATGCAATGAGGTCACTGTGAATGTTGTCTAACGTAGGTGGGAAAATACAAACACAGATAGGCAGAGGAGGCTTCTCCGATCACGAAGATCACTACGGGCACTTTTAATCTCTGCTAGAAATTAGGGTTTAGAGTACATATCCATCAAAACCATGATTTTTTCCACCGCCTGATGCAAGTTTGCGGGTAGCTGGAAGGTCATTTCTCATATCCTGATGGGTCAAATGCATTGTCAGGGAAAGGCAGTAGTCGTAATCCTGAAATTTCATCATAACTAGTCGCACGTAAAGTTCTAGTACGAATGGGACACAAACGGATCTGATGTGAAAGTTAATCTGGTGCATATGTAACCTAGCCCAAATGGCGTTCAGTTCTCTGATTTATGAAGGAACATTCTGCAACACCCTCCTCCAAAGGTTCAAAAGTATATCGGCACCAGGCAGTTGCTGCATGGTTATTTACTCGTCATTACGGTTCAGATTCGATCGTAATAGGCTGATGTTTTGGTGATTAACTCATAATCATTCGGGTTTCACATTCTTCTTCCAAGGCACCGTTAACTAAGTGAACTTTAATCTATTCGATTAACAGGACCCAACTGTTTCCTAAGGACCTGACAAGCCGGCGGTGGCCGAGTGGATAAGGCCGTGCCGTTTGAACGTGAAGGTCGCGGGTTCGAATCCTTCCAGTGCCGGTCAACTTCCTCACTTGGCCACCCTCTGTTGGCCACAGCCAACTTCCTGAGAAATGATTTACACTGTTATTTCATTAGAAAAGAAAGTAAAAAATAAAAGATTGTTCCCATGATCTATCGCTCGTAGTCGTTGACCATTTTCACTGCCTAGAGAGTTTCACTGGGAAATAGATGGATTCAACTCAAGTTAAGGTTGAGGACTAACGCCGTTCCGTTTCAGTCAGGCAAGAAGTAGAATGTGTATGTGTGTGAAATTTGTAACCGTATACAACCTTCAAAGAGATGCGGGCGTGTTGTAGAAATAGAAATATGTCAAGGAGGCGGTGCGTCATGGCCATAATTAAGCATCAACATCATTTCCCTTGAAACCCCTGGTGAGGGTTAATAAACAAATTGCGCAGGCTCCCGAACTTCACTGTCTTTATTCATTTTCCTTAACAGCTGTCCAACCATTTAACGCTTGGTACCATTTCATACACAAGCATGTATACTTTCCAGGACTGAAAGGCATAGACTTTTATCATTATTGCTAAATTTCCGTGCCTTCTTTGTTCATTTGATTGCATAACCACGTATAGCTCGGAGTTATACCATCGCGTACCTGGAAATTATGTTACGCTGGAACTATCCACGACGAGTTTTCTCCCTTATTTGCCTTAGGCAATGTAGCAGTGGAAGGTGCGTGCCCAGTAGCTCTCAGAGCCTATTAAATGGAGGAAGGGGAACAGACAACCAGGACCCTGAAATTTGGAGTAGTGTGAACCCACCTAGTAGCGCGATGAACGAGTTCCCCTTCAAGTGCTCACTTCTATATCAAAACAAAAAATGTGATCAACAGGGGGAATTTGGTGGGATCGGAACCTGCCCTCTGATATATGAGTATGTGTGTGTGATGCTAAACAGAGTGCCAAAACCCCCGACTGGGCTGATTTGTCCGCAAATTACGTAGCTTTGCATATTGGTGCGACCGGGAATAATGGAGAATGAATTCGCTTGTCACACTGCTTTTTCTGACGATATTCCGCAGGAAGATCGGAAATAATAAAAACCTGCATCGAAATATTCACCGCAATTAAATCTGCTTAATTATTGCGCGAAGCACTGTAAAAGTTTGCATCTCTTTAGCGAAATGATCCCTTTTAAAGTGAAAAACCCAACAATTATTGTTGTGATGTACCCCCCTGGCGCCATACTGGATTAGTCTCTAATACCGGTTTGCCTAGTTGCTAGTGGAGGAGGGTGGACTGAAGTGATTGACCTTTTGTGCGAATTGGGAATTTGTAAAGGTCCATGCGTGTTCTGCTTGATCTTAACGATCGGATACCACACTGCCCTCTGTTGAGTCGGGCTAAAAGAGCCTCAATGATAGATTATGCGATTCATGTCATATTTCCATTCCCCCAGACATTTAATACAAAACTGTTTTTGCACTGGTTTTTGTGTCATATAGCTGGTAAGTGAACACACTAAGGGCATGATGCACAAGGGAACAGATGACTAATATCCTTAATTATATTTTCATCTCGCAGTATCTCGAGATGACGTTAGCAACACGGTATTACAGTTTGTGGAAAATGCGATTGCATTATTCCTGTCAAAAAGCCGGAACGATGTTGACATCCGAATAAAAATGATGGAAGTAAAATTTTCATTTAGTAAATATTTTCATTTTTTGCAAGTATCGATTTGCTCGCAGTCGCCTATAAACATTTTGGATACGTACACCTCAAACCAATTCTTCTTTAGCTTTCTCGCGATTTCGTTGTTCTTCATATAGCCAGAGGCAATCACATTGTCACCCAAGTCGTGCGGAATATGCCCTAGGGATTTTATTAGCGCCAACGCTAAAACTTCGTTATCTCATTTCAGAAATCTTACTGTTTTGATCACCTTTGCTGGAGAAATGATTATATCTATCTTCATTGTTTCATAGTCAGCATTCTATTCAAGGCCCTAGTGGAAGTCTGTCGGATTCCTAAATCGCCGCATACTCCGTGTTCTAGGAACAGTACAGACGATCAGTCGTTAGAGGTTGACTATTGTTAGTAAGTGCTTCCCTCTTCATTTGCCAACTTTCCTTATCTGCAGATGCTCGAGTTTCTCGGTAGCTGTCAGTTTGCTAACATACAGTGTCGGGCCTGCTCTGACTAACCTAGTGGAAAATTTGTTTACTTTGACAACGGAAATTTCAGATTCAGTCTTAACTATTGTAGTACAGTAATCCAAGTCACGTCCAACAAAAGTACACAAAGTCATGCAACAAAAAGAAGATTGTAAAGTTGACTATGTCCATAGTTCGATTTTGGTGCTAACATGGCTAATGAATTTAAAAATATCAGGACCGAACGACGAGGGTGTGCATCAAAAAACGATGTTCCACCTACTGGTTTGTATAACGTAAACAACACAAGGTTGATGGTAGATGTAATTCTCCAACGTTTCGACTAGCAAGGGTAGACATTCTCAAGACAAGCTTTACAATCAGATAATTGAGGGAACGTTCACATTAATGTTAACAGAAAACAAACGTCCAATACGTTTCACAGTACAGAATATTGATGACTGTCTGAATCATTTGGTCGCAGCGGAATTCCTCAAATAAGTTCGAATCGTTATTGAACAGCGACGACTACATGCGTTTAAAACATGCCAAACAAGACAAAAACGCAAGTTCGCAGAATTAACCTCGCAAAACACGACTGAAGACAAATCAAAATCAAAAGTCAGAAAACCTACAATAACAAATGCCAAAAATATTGTACTGGACGCATGCAGCAGACCGTTGACATCTATAGAGTTACAATTACTGCAAAATGGTCTGAATTTCAATCTCCAGAGAAAACCGCCGATGGTCAAAAAAATTTTGCCAAAATTGGAACAAGCTTTATCGAACCTTACGGAAGAAAACGCCAATCGAGCTAGACTGAGGATGTGCAATATTCTTCAGTACCAACAGCCAGCTGCACCAAATATCAATGGAGGAAAGGAAATCACTGGCGAACCTGAGGCAAGATCGAGCAATCCACGTCACAAAAGCAGACAAAGGGAATGATACAGTTTTTCTCAACAGATTGGATTGTGAATCAAAGGTCGCCGAGCACCTACGGGATGGACCTTATGGGAAAATAGAAAAAAAGAAAGTGAACGCATCACTCAGCAAATCAAAGACCTATGCGACCAAGTGCCTATCTGGCTTGAAGTAAAACTCGGGAAATCTTTGTGGTTCTCATTATCGCCAAAAGATTTTACGGCTTGCCAATGATCCACAAACCGGATATACCCATTCGTTCAATTGTAGACTGAGTTTTTTGTGGGACACAAAAACTGGCAAAATATTTCAGTGGAAGATCGTGCCATGTCATATCAATGACGCCTTCGAATTTACCAATATAATGACAGACTTTGAAAAAGATAACAGTGAAGTTGCTGTGAGTTTTATGTGGTCTCTTTATGCACGGGTGTACTCGTTTAAGACAGGCTGAACTACTTAAGTTTATTGTTAGTATCGGACACTCTCTTGAAAGAATGAATTGTACTAGCTCCATCAGGGAATAACAGAGGTATGGAACTTTGTATCATGTCAACATGATTTGTGCAAACAAATGAATGGTATGGGATCGCCCAAATCCCTACTTGTAGCGAATTTTTTCCTATACCCGGTTGAATCTAAAGCCTTGGTGACTTTTAATCGCACCATCCCGCCAAGATTGTACGTACGGTATGTCAATGACACGTTTGCAATCTTCAAGTCAGCGCAAAAGGATAGCTTTCTTCAGGCCCTTAACCAATGTAAGTCCATTAAGTTTACAATGGAGTCAGAAGACACCAATAAGGTCACCAGCTTCCTAGATTGCCAACTGAAAATTCAGTATCAGCATTCACAAATAACCGGCACACTGTGACAAATATTTGGATTTCAGTTCAGCCCATCCACGATGCGTGAAACGGGAACCTATTTCCTAGCTAGCTAATAGAGATGAAAAGCTGTGCAGTAAAGATACCGAATGCAAAGAAGAACTAAAACGTTTAAACGATGTCTTACAAGACATGGACATAGAAAGAAAAGAAGAAAACGCCCTCATTCGGAATTCGCATAGACCAGGTCCTTTAATCTACACACCTTTTTCCGGATGGATAATACTTTAAAACGTCACCTATCAAATTCAAAAGATCAAGTTAGTGTGCATCTACAAAATCATTTGCAATTAATGACCAGTAGAATACACTAGACAAATCAACAGACAATTGAAGACAAGAAAACAGAACACTGAAGGAAAGAAAAATGCAGACATTCGTACAAGGAAGCCGTATCAAAACTTGAGCGCGATTCAGCAATCGCTCTGCACGCCATGGCATATATTATGAGAGCACTTATGCACTCCAATTTGGATGCAGAACGTGACTTTGCCGAGGCTCTTCACTTGCATCAATCGGAATGACGGGGCAGAGAATTCAGAGATGCAACCTCATTGAGAAACAAACATTCCAAAGGTTACCATGTTAGCTGACCTCACCACTACGGCGAAGCACGATGTGAAGGACAAGTAACCTCTCACCAGTTATATCACTCACAAGGCCTAATGATCCCCTGCGTTGATCTGGTTGAGTACATCTCGTTAAAGCTTGTGGTTTCCAGTATCACAAATGAGTTCAAACAATCCAAGATGGACCAATTTTCCTAGACGTTTTTATTTCATTTGGCTGTTTCTGGTAAGCATAATGGATGCGAGTGTTAGATGCATAAGAAAATATCTGTTTCCAGTGTGCTTGAGCTATGTGTGCGTTCAATTGAGCCATATGACTAAGTAGCCTGGGTTCCGAACAGTGAACTTACCATCGTTAACGTGACTATTTGTGGCCATGCAAAGTTTTTTTAAAAATTGTATCCTGGATTGTCACTTAATGCAGTGAATCGTGGTTAACAGAATACAGCCCGCAATAAATATGGCACAGCAGATCACTCCAAAGTATCAGAGGTTCGAAGTCCTGATCCTTTTGTTCACTTTGAAGGAAAATGTTACTTCTTTGTAGTCCGGGTCGTTACCACACTTGGCTTGCTAAAACCATATTTGGTTCCACGCTGCTCTAAGTATCAGAATCCTAGTTACCTGTCCCCATCCCTGAGTAGTGGGAATGCTGTCGCCACTATAGTTACGCGTGGTGCCGGTTATAAAAAGGAAAGACTTCGGAAGATGAAGACTTGCATGAAATAAATGGTTTTAGTAAAAGGTACAAAACACCTCCGATATCAAAGACGTTTGCGGACGCCCGTGGGATATTCGCTTTCAGACATGATGCTCAGTCGGGAAAATCAGATAGGACGGAGGTAATGGGTATTCTATTGAATGTGCTCAGAAACGGAACACTTTACCTTCTTGAATTCAGCACCAAAACTGTCTATTAACAGTTACCCGAGGTCGAAATGCATCAAAATAACTCCCTCAGGAAATGTTGTCTACATAAATAATTCATCAGTCAGATTATGTACGAAGTGATTGTCACCAGATAGATGCTACAGCATATACGACTCAAGTTTACAACTATACAGTGCATTTGTGGGCACCATTTATTTGTAAAATGGCCGATTGTATTCAAAGGTAAAAACTTTGCAGCGGAAGAGTGTAAATGAGCCAAGTGCTGATTAAAGATAGGGGAATTTTTATGTTTGGAAGTCACAATAAGAGATAATCATCACAGCTTTTGTTGGCTAGACAACCAGACAATAGATCGCTCACCGACTTTGTCCAATCGAAAAAGCCACCGTGCCAGTGGATCCGGAGAACATTCTGCACGACGCTCATAGTAATCTACCACCGGTCGATATGCGAGGCGCCGGGCATGATAAGTCTGATTAGACGAATGAAATGCTGGTGGCTGCGAATGGCGATATTCCATGTTCGATATATCCGTGTACGGCGAAACAATCTGAGGGTATGAATTGTCGTTGATGAACCTGCATCCAGTCATTGTCCCCGTTAGTCGACGAAGGTTAGTGATTGTGGGCATAAGTACGGCCGTCTGACCGGTCGCCGCTGCGGACGGCAGGGAGTTACAGATGTAGGGGAACCCGTATCGAGGTGAGCTTTCGCTCAAAGGGTCAGCCGAACTGAGAGATAATTTGCCCTCAACCACAGAGTATCCAGACCCTGATTCTGCTGTGGTTGGACTTGAAGCGACAAGGGAATTAAATATCGGTGGACTTGTGTGCACCTTTGTATTACTTGGGCAATAGCAATGCGTCACAGGAGTACCGTGTACAGACAGTGAATCCATTTTTTCAATGGCGTTCGATAAAACAAGTGCTCGACCAAAACTGGGCTGAGGTGAGCGTACGATAGCACCAGAGGATGGATGCGTAGACTGGGTCTGAACAAATATGTGTAGCATTAAAATAGCTATTTCTTCAGATGCTAGATAGTTCTAGATTAGAGCATGTCAAACTCGCGACAAGGACACAAAAGTGAGTACTCAAGCCGAACGACATTCCTCTAGTGCCGAAGGTCAAGTAGACAAATGCCAAGTAGTAAAACAAACATCTAGGTACGAAGTCAGGGTCATTGATGAGCTAAGAAGCCAGAGATAATGATATGACCTTAAATACAGAGGAACACCAACTGCGTACACTCAGTGGCCATGTCGCCTCGACTGGTAATGAAACGTTTGCCATCTAAACGCCAAGCTCAGCTAGGAAAATCTCACTTTCTTTGGCACCTGGCCGATATGGCATAACGCTCGCCACTCTTCCTTCTGAGCAACTATTTTTCAGTCGCGTGTGAAAAAGCTTTTAATGCGCAACCTCGACTCAAATACATTGAAACAGTGATCAGTGAAAATGGGATCAGGCTATCCCGAAACATTGAAGTGGATATTTGAAGAACGCCGAGCCGACTTATCCATCGATTAGTCGTCGCTGTTGTAGGATGATGGTCAAAAGTTGGTACCAGAACCGCGGCCAGAGTTGAGTAACGCAACGTCTTGTCTTCCGGTAACAAGTAGGGGTTGTCATGAGCTAATGTCAACCTCGTTAGAATTACAAATACCCACAAAGAATCACAAAGTGGAAAGTTGAGCAAATACATCGCAGTTTTACGACTATCCTCGAAAAATTATCTCCAATGTATCAAAATAAGTTTCGGAACTGTTCTAGAGAAATGGTTATAAAAACAGAAGAGTGCAAAACCCACATCAGTGGCCACTATTCCCCATGATGAAAAATGGTCAAAGAACTGCATATAAGCAGAAAGATTTCAAATGCAAGAACGTCACGAACTTTGATGCAAATTTGCCACTGTCTCCAACCACCACCTGGAAGAATCCCGCAGATCTACATACGGTAGTCTGAATGAACCCCTAACAAGACAGTCCGCTGATTGTGGCTTTCAAGTCTTTTCACTGCCTGGCCTCCTCGAATCATCTTCCAACCTCAGAACAGCAGTGTTCTGTGGGCGCGAGCAAAATACATCTCAGCCGGCAACAAAATGCAAAGGTGTTCTACTCGCAATCGTTTGTCTGGGTTCATATCCCGGTTAGCGGTGGCGGATATGCAGATATACGTAGAAGGCATAACAAGGATAACACAGCTGTGCAGTGCATTCATGATTTTTTGAGGTTTATTGAAAGCTGATATCGGATGGTGAATAATTTGTTAAACCTCATTGCTTCAATAAAACTGAGCGGCAAACAACTCCCAAAGCCCAAACTTTAGTGAGCAAGGCATGTGGCAGTGGAACAGGAAGTAAAGCAGCATAATATTATTAGATTGTTTGTTACAAGCTCATGGACAGAATGGAGTTGCTAGGTCATTATCAGCCGACTTAGAGGGGTAAGAATACTCTCCATTCTTAACAACCGTTGCTGTCCCTGGTTCATTTAGGCCAAAGTGAAGATGGAGTTAAAGTGCTAACGATCAAGAATAGCGTGAGTATTGTTATCTTATATTGCACTGCGCTGCATCGGATCGCATTTTGTCTCGCCAATTTCTTTGCCACACTGACATTTTCAATTCAGATTTGCGGATAATAACGAAAGCTGGTAATCGGTGTCAAATGCATACACTACAGCATTTGAACCAACGCCTAACCTCGATGCGTCTAGCCTGTGCATTTCCGTCACACGCTTTTATATACACATGCATGCCAGTCAATTTTCCTTAGTTTTTGACGCTTTTGCGTAAGACTAAGCGACCATTAGACCCAGAATAAGTGCCTCAAGCCACTTTCAGGAACAGCGAAGTTGATTGGACCGCGTACCAACACCATAGCGGGTTTCGATCACTAGCTTTCCAAACCAGTGGTTCACTGGTGTTCTGAGATGGTTTCAGCTTGATTATCGTTTGTGGAGTCAGACACAAGTGTAAAGTGGACGAATGAATAAGCATCTGTTTGCTCAATGAGAATACTAGTTTAAACTCCACCATCAAGAGCGCCTCAGTCGTTAGGGTCTAAAGGATTACTTAAGAGATTTTGGTGAAAGTAAATTTTTTCCACTTAAAGAAGCGGTTGCTTCTCCCGGGATTGGAAATAAGGCTTTCAATAGATTATTGATATGGCAGACTTCCGAGTTCGATTCCTGGCGCTGTCAAACGTACGTCTGCTCCGGTGCCATCAAGCAAATGCGCCAACAGTCCGGTGATGATCCCTCCTACCGGTTACTGATTCAGAGAAATTGGAAGTCTGCCATTACATGTTCTGAATATGAATTAATTTTTTCTCCCATCAAACACACCTGTTTTGACTAAGTAAATAAGTGAATTGGGATTGTTGTATTTATGATCAAACTTACACCACTTCCTTCGCTACTGCCAGCATAGGTCGAATCACGCCCGCTATCTAAACTGGTCGCACTGTGACGTTTCTGATTCTTCCAAGCTGGTGTCATTGTCTGTGCAGTGGCGTGGCCTGTTTGCAGCATGACGCGAGCCACATTCTGATCGCTAGTGGAAATACCGATACTGGCCTGGTACAATTTAGCCATGGGCAAAATTGTTGTTCTCACATTTGCTGCGTTCATGCTACCCGTTGTTCTTATCGCTGTTACCGGCATCATCATCATTATTTGTTAAATCGCTGTGATCACATAGTTTGGTGAATCACATGTGGAGCTTCTGGATGGTTTTAGTTCAACTGAGGATGGCATCAAATGTGTTCATGGGTGATCACATCTAACTGTTGTGCCAAGGCGTACAGTGCCACGTTGTGTCCTATGGCGAGCATCATAGCCGTAAGACTCATCTGTGTCACTAAAAACTCTTGCCAAGGTCATCTGGAAAATCTCCCTGAACCTGAGAGAAAACGATGATAAGATTATTTTCATTAAAAGTGGTCCCTTTTGAAACTAGACCTATAGGGACAAGGCATATGTCAAAGGAAATGTTTATAAAATGATTTACCGATGCCATCAGCCTATCGCAAATCCCAACACAGGTGATCTATTAAATAATTGCAGAAGTCATATATCAACGGCATCTCAATAAGTAGTATTCAGAATATCGGCGAACGATCATGATTTAAACATGGTGAACTTTAATATACATGGGTAGGACCGAAGTGATCCATGGAATGTCATCTCGAGACCAGTTAATAGGACACAGAAGCCACTAAATTTCTCATATGAACTATTGGGCTATTGCATTTCTATTACATACGAAAATGTATTAAATAGTCAGTATACTCCACTAAAAATGATTTCCTGACCGTTATAGCACATACGTATTATGAAGGCAACAAATATATACAGTTAACTTTGTGGCACCAGAACACATTGTGAAACAAACGTGACGAGTGTTTCTGGTCTCATGTTACTCCATGTTCTGTTTCCCTCCATTGTCCAGTGCTGGTCTTGTTGGTTGATACTATTTGCCACTTTTGACTGTTTTGTTTAAGCAGAATTGACTGAGCGTAGTATCGCGCCAACGATTCGTTTTCTTCCTTATCGACCCGGGGGATTAACTCAGAGTTGCAAATCCAACTGTGACTTAAATCTATGTACCGTGACTTCACTGAGACATTACTATGCCATACGTGTAACCACCAGATGTGAAAGCGGGCAATGAAACGCTTTAGACTCTGTTTTAAATGAGTCGTTCTGTGAACATTAATTTAGTCAAAGGAAAATCATGCATTTCCTTCTATTATGTCAAATTTATCACGGCATTTCTTGCTAGAATTGTTCTACGTCAAACAAATAATAGATTTAGCCAAAAAGTTACCTTGTAGGCACCACTAAGAGCTACAATGGAAGTAGAACAGAAAACAACCGAGGGACTTAACCAATCCGCCTCTGTCGAAATTCCTCTGCCACCATTTGTTAACTAAAACAAGAGCGTAGAATAAGATCGGGAAAACAATAGGAACATGTACGTGGAAGTAGCCAGACTTAAATTTGGACTGTATCGGGGATGTGAACGACACGCAGGCAATTTGCATCACATAGAATGGGTGATTTTTCACAAATCTGCGAGTGATAATCTCGCTAAAGTTAGGTGGAGGAGTTAACAAGGATAACTGAGACAAAACGTTTGACGGCGTAGCGTCTAGACGCCTTTCCTGAGTAATGCAGAGGAGATGACGACAGAACGATAGAGCGAAATCTGTGTATCAACGAAATGCCCGGGATAAATAAGAATATTCTTCCAAGAGCCAGACTGTGAACGTGCAAGAATTGGAATTAGCAGTTACCCACGTTTTCTAGGAATTGCCTGATTTCGAGAATCCCAACATTAATCGTAGGACCACTGGTTTTGATAGATGTGAAACTTTTACAATTTTGCACCTTTATTACCGGTGGGACAAGGCGCTTTGTCTTCAAGAACGGGATCACCATCATTTGAAGACTAACAAGTGCAAACGTTGGCCGGCAGGGAGTGGATTCTGATCAGCGACCTTCAGGTTGAAAATGTTATAATATCGATCGTGTGGTCATGGCAAGTTTGTGTATCAAAATAAAGACCAAATGGACAGAACTTCTCTGAAATCTTCTTTCTCCCCCAAGCCAACGACAAGTGAATTTACGGTTCATGTTAGGTTCGGCAATTTGTTTCCCGAAAGCTAAATAGCAGAGAAGTTTTGATTTTTTAAGTGATACTGGGAAGTTAAGTAATTTACAAGTTATTTTTGCTTAAACAAATAGGGATTTTTATATCCAACCAGCATAATTCCACCAAGTAGGAGCAAACGTGGACGACAGTCGCTATCCCCATATAATTTGGCCAGAACTTTGGTACCGGCGCCATTGCCAAATTGTATCCAATAAGCGAAGCACAATGACTTTGGCCAGGACAAGAACCGACGTTTAGGTTCAAGTGTGCTATTCAGTGTGTACTTCATTAAACGGTCCAGCAACAGCTCTCAAGCAAATGTGTGACCTAGGCAAGCATGATACATTGGAATGGCTTTCGGCCACTGGTATCGATAGCCCAAAAAGTGTCACAAAATTTCTGAAATTAGTAATACACAGTGTAATACCTATTCTAGAACCTTAATTAAAACATTATTGAGCTTCCATCTACCGCTCATGCAGCCACTTTACTAGCTACGCGATTGTTGTCCTTCAGTTTGTTCATCCGTGCAAAACACTGTGAATATTTCATCTTTGAGGCTGACTGATTTCCGGTTCTGCAGTTGAACCACAATGCTGCAGGCTGGGAGCTTTTGGGTTAAAGATTTATGCTGGTATTGTTTCTTCTACAGTTGTTGACTTCTGATTGACGAGGTCTACAAGCCTTGCCAAAACCCATGCAACAAGCAATATTTGAGCAATTTCTGCATACACAGGCAACAGCATTAGGAAGCGAATACTTGAACTTGTATTCTTTTAATCCAGCGAGAACTGGGGAATCTTTCAGATAATACGCGGCATGCTTCAGAGTCATTAAGTGAGCAAATAGGAGAGGAATTCAGTTGAAAT
This sequence comes from Fasciolopsis buskii, assembly GCA_008360955.1. Taxonomy (NCBI): domain Eukaryota; kingdom Metazoa; phylum Platyhelminthes; class Trematoda; order Plagiorchiida; family Fasciolidae; genus Fasciolopsis; species Fasciolopsis buskii. The sequence continues at coordinate 45,253 of LUCM01006344.1, forward strand.
CCCATTTTGGCCACCGTGTGTCTATCACAACCACGATGCATCACGAGCTAGATAGAAAGAACAAACTGAGATTAGTTCACACACTTTCGCGTGTATATCGCTGAAAATCCAACATTAGTTCCAAAATATTTAGTAATTTCAATGTGATACCCAGCAAATTCAAGGTGAAATTGCTCTCATTTCATATGCCGAGAATTTCGAAGTCAGTATCTACTAGTTAAGTACCTCCTTTATCTACCACGCAAGGCACGAAACGTACTTGGGATAGAATCAAGATTCGGACCAGGGTAGGATTTTATATGAAGCATGCACACCATCCAGGTGTAATTTTATATGAGAAACACCCGAGTGAATGAAAGCCACCGTGCTCTGGAAAACGTGTTCACAAAATTCTGGAGTAACACAGTTAGGAACTTCTTGCGGACTCATTCCCGTTTTTTATGTTGGTTGCTTCCTTAGAATGAATGGAATATATCCGTTACCACAACAACAAATTTCCCCCTGTCCGGATTGCATTCCCTCTTGATCCGATGGTAAGGGTTCTCTAGTTTAATTCGTTTGAGAGTGAACATCTTGGACGGGAATAAAAAAATGGGACAACTTTGTCGGAAATTTCCTTCGAGAAGTGTTCATTTTTTAAGCATTTTGCAGCTCACCACATGCCATTCACCCGCTAACAAAATCAGAAGATCCTTAGATCAAAACGCTCACCTTGGAGCGTTTTAAAATTATTCAAGTTCATCTGAAATTTTAACAACAAGTTGGAAAAGGACTATAGGAGAGAAGTTCTGTCGTAAACTTTTAATATGAATTTAAGTAACTTTGCAGTTAGTTTTAGATATGGTCGATTTTCATCATGAAAAACATGCTTGTGACATAGTTTATCCGTTAAATACGATGCAGTTGGTGACCTTGGTCAGGATAAAACACTGAAAAAATCAACAACAAAATTCTAAATTAATCGATGTTTAGAAATCAGCTTCTAACACTCTAAACTGCTTTACCGAAAGATTTAACTGTTTCTTGCTTGCTGCTTCATTGCCACGGTAAAAATGTAAGCGATTAACGCAGCACCCTTAAATGGCATTGCCTCAAAGTCAACTTTGATGCAAACCAAGATCAGTCCTAAACGAGAAATTTTCTCTTCGTGGTCGACCGGGCGTTTTGGACACCAATTAACGCAACATACCCTAATTAACAAATAACTGTCTTCAGTTCACGAATAGAGAAGCAATATTGGGTAAAATACTTAATAAAACAAGTCCCTTTACTAGACAATCGAGTTTGTTTTCACTTATGAATTTAAACTGAGGTAAGTCATAAAATCCTTCGAAAAAACGCATAAACGTTTCCTGCTCCAGAAGTATTTCATTTTTCACGTTCGGAGGCGTTTACCTGAACAGCCAACATCGGCCATGTTTGACTGACCTTGCTGCTGCCTAAAAACAGACTTGATTAAAGAAACATGCAAAAAAATTCATGGTGTTTGCTGATGCATTTATACACTTAGCAAGTATTAGGGCCTCATGGATAATAACAGTGGAAATTTTTCGGATACATGGCAAACGTCGACACCTACACCTGATAATTCCTCAGATTTTTTACTCCTCCAACATCCGCCTCACCAAATCTTCACCGATTAATGAGTTCATATTATTTCATTAAATATCCACCTTGAAAGTCTAGTATTCTCATTTGTTCCCCGTGGAAAATTGTGGCAGTATTTTGATTCAGGACTTGAAAGCCTTTATCAGTGGCCGCTTCACAGGATGACATTTATTTCTGACTTCAAATTTTTTATTACTGCTTTTTTCAGCCTCTTACCACACGCATGAATGTTACGTATCAGAATTGGCCCATTAAAACAAGTGACGCGCCGTAGTTTTGATTGAAATTAAGGACAACCGAAAAATGAGGTTTTCAGTGCCTCAAATGGGGCAGAACATCAAGCAGCGCACAAAAACACCAATGGGCCTCAGTTGGTGGTAATATTCAGTTCCTTTTCAGTTTCCGATTAGGATATTGTGAACTAAGTGATGTAAAATAGTTCGTGCTCAACTGCACTATTTTCCTCATAGGCTGATACGGCAGAGTGGTGGGGTGAACTAAGAACGCGCCTGGATATCAGACTAAAAACGCCCACAATTATATACATCGCCATATTAACCGGATGCAAACCACTCGGGGTCGTATAGAGGTTGGACCAGTGCCTATTAAGATGTGATCGTAAATACCCATTGATTTTCAAGCACCAACACAAGAAAATTTCAGCCAGCAGTTGTTCATGAACCGATGGGAGAAACACAATAACATTTCGGGTTCTAACTATCGTATTAAGCATGCCGAGATTAGACTTAGACTTGCGAAGAGCACTGAGATTGTGTACCAAGGTTCTTAAAATGCAAAAACTAGTTCACCTATCACAGATACTATTGTAAACCTGTTCACATGCGTGCGTGCTTGTGCGAATTCAAATGGAGTCAGAAGCATCCCGACGACCGATGAATGTTCTAAACCTCCTTACAGTGAAGACAGGGAAACTGTCTGTCGCTCGAAATGAAGGGCCACGTCCCACTCACATGGAACCTTCTGTTGAATGTTCAAGTGTTTTTCGTTGTTCACAAATGTGAAATGAAGCAGGGTAGCAGAAGGGCTTGAATAACTATCGTTCAAGTCACCAAATTTGGGATAGTCAATGAAAATGGCTTCAGCTTCAACAAGTTGAATGCTCTTGCCACTGCAAGCTTTCCTATTAGGAGTAATGGGCTTTCCGTAATCACTGACGCACACAAACACACTGGGTTTTCGACTATCTTTATTGCCTCCGAGATCGAACAACCCAAATGATTTTCGGACAACCCGTTTGTTTAAGACCACGTGTATGAATGACGGTCAGACATCCCATTCTTGCATCTCACTGGATAACAACCATTCCCAGATTTGCAAAACCTGAATGTCCTCTAAATAAACACTGGCCATCCAGGTTCGGTAATTGAAAGTTTCCAGTCTCTCACACTTTCACAGATTTTTCTGCTGTTTAAGTAGTCTCTAATCAGTGGCTAGTTCCATCGGGCTCCCCTTAGCAGTCATACCTCGGCTGGAATAACCAAAAATTCACTGCATACTTAACTGTCCTTCGGACCGCTTCCTTCTCGAATAAACCTCAAATCATCCGGTCAACCTTACATTCATGCTGCTTCAGACCCAAGTCCAAATCCGATTAGAGCTCACCAGTGGTCCATATCCTCCAACGCGCGAAGGGCTTGAAACTGGGCTTTCCAAATCGAAGGCGCATATGTTACCGCTGTTCCGCCGAAACACGACCAGGCTAATCAAAATTACCGAATGAAGTTTGTTTAGAGGTCGTTCTGTATGACGCCATCCGTTCCCCACTGGAGTAAACGGGGCATGCATTATTACTCTTCGGGACTAAGGGACACTGCCAGCTGTCACAGTGGCCGACCTCTGAACTAACGCAGCTAGTTAATTCTGATGAGCTTGGTCCTGGATTGGTGGCCCAATGGTAACACAATTTCCATCTGGAAAGCTTGGGTTCAAACCCTTCAAGGAATGAAGGATATGCACCAAGGATGAACTCTAGTAAAAGCAAAGCTCAGGTCTGATACTGCGTGAGTGAAATGTTGGCCGGATAACCTGAAGACAATGCTTTAGAGGTGGAGTCCTGGAGGCAGACAGCATAGAAAACACCGATCCCAAACACTGCCAGCAAGTAATTGTGAACTCTATATATCAAATTTGTTGGCCGAAATTGAATCAGTTGTCAACAGTCATACCGGATTTTACTGCCACACTTCTGGATCATGAATTAATTCACCATGTGATATTATCGCTCAACTCGCCATTAAGAAAACCATGGAAGCACTGAACTTCTGGATCATACAGTTCAGACTTGATGTGATTGTTCGCTGCGTAAGTTGTTCTACAATGTGGGTTTGTTCCTATCCAAGTCGTGGCCGTTAAAGTCAACCCAACGATAGCAAATGATCTGGTCATTTGTAAGTTCTTCCCTATCACCTGCTTCCCAAATATTCAGCAGGCTTTATACGATTCCAGTCACACAAATGCCTCGCTGTGGGCACAAATAATGACCTGAAAATTGTATGCAAAATTTCTTATTGACCCACAAGAATCGGATTTCCTCACAGAAGGGTGGATTTTGCCGGAAGGTACCTGCCTAACAAAAAATAAGTTCGGAAAACATCTGGACAGCCAATTCAATTTTGTCTGAAAGCACCTTAGGTATTAACACCCGGTTAAGAAAAAATGTTCCCATTTGTTCCCGATTTCTGCATTTTAATGAATTTCTTTTCTCACAGTTGGTGAACACACCTGTGCCATTACTTGGGTACCGCCTATAACGATTGCGTAATTCATTCGCCGTATGGGGAGACAGGGTGCGTGAAAAAAGAAAGAGGGCGAAAATGATTTTTCAATGTTCATACTAAGTTCAGTCCACCCAGTAATGAGTGGTACAAATCTACCAGAAAATTTGACAGGTTTGCTGGTTCAAGTAGGCTTAATCGAAAGGTGGCTTCAAATTTCGTCAAGAACGTACAATTGTCAGATAGTTCGTTTGGTGAATTAATCCCTTTTCTTTAATTAAATTATCTGGGAGCAAGTCAAGTTAATGACCTCGAAATGGGGTATTCTTCTATTTCAAATACTTGCTCACTGGATTCACTATTCACCTGGTTCACCAAAAAACCAAAATTTGTAATGAATTTGAAACTCGAATCTCGAGACATAGTAAGTTTGTATTGATTGACAGCATTAATAACGATGAAAGGAATTCTGAATTGTGGTGAATTTCATCCAAACCGACCAGAAATATGACTTCCTGGGATTTCGTTATTTGGCGAACAGAGTCGTTTCCAGTAAGTCAGATCCGCACAAGTCCCGGTCAGCTGTTCAAAACAGACGATGCATTAAATTTGCCCTCGTCATAAGAGGTTACGTCTTAATGATGCAAGTAGCAATCCATCCACATCCAATTTAAAGCTAAAAATGGTTCAGTATGAGCGAACTCAATGCGCCGTGATTCTCATTCTTCATGGTTTGCCCCATTATTTTACTTTTTGATGGTTTCACTAAATTTTTAATAGTTTTTTCTTTTTTTACTGTTTTCTTTATTCTTGTCAAGTCAACGGTTGTTCTGTGAATATTTTAACTAATTTTGATCGACTGAATCTCACCTTGTGCGTTAAGATCACTAAGACTGCTTATCCACCATTTTATTGGGCATATGACCACAGAAATTATGGCTGGAAATTTTATAGTTTGGTGGCAAAAGATGTCGCTGATATGAAAAACAATGAATTAGGGGTGAAAAGCGATGATCATGGTGATGAACTATAGCATCATGTACATTTCTAACTCCATTTCAGTTCCAAGATTTGAATGTCTTAGTCAATTCAGATGTCAACTCAAACAGTGTCAGAAATGCCTACATTAAACAAAATTAAACATTTACTAAGTGCATCACCACCAAGCCTACCTACTTGAATCATTTGCAAACGATATCATTTCCGACATCACTTCTGGTTTTACCGGAATCATTCGGAAGAGTCATTCAACTAGATTTTTGTAATCTTATTAACGTAGAAGTGATACGTGATCCACCTTAAAGGTTTGTTATGGTATTATTTCGCAATTTGCGACCAAATGCATCCTTGCCAGATTTTGTAAAAGAGCATTGTCTATGGAACATCAAAGCTGTTTAAGCTCCGAGCACCACGGAGGTAACGGAATGGAAACGGCAGCGATTAGCAGTTTCTCAAACTTGACAAACATGTTGGTTTGGTAATTATGCCTGCAGAATCCTATGTAGTCAAGATGAGCCCGACTTCTACAGTTCGAGCTACTTAGCAACGTTTTGGCTATTAGAATGATGCAGTTTTTTCCACTATACGGTTCGGAGATGTAATGCGGGCTGCTAAACCCAACGGGAGCTGAGGGACTGTATCAGCGGCGTTACCCGAGAGTCCATAAAGCCGGAGGTTCACTTAGGCTAAGCTTAAACAGAAAAAACTGGCCCTATCAAAAACTTAGAGTTTAGTCATTAGGTATCTAAAATGAAGCTAGATATCCCGATGCCTTCATTTGTAAAATATTACTTGGAAATATCAAAAGTAGTAGGGAATCTTCAACTTAATCCTTAGGAGGTGTATTTTATTGACGTGGACTTGTTATTTTCAAACTTATTTCTTTTTCGGGCGATGGAATTTTGAGTGATTTTATTCCACTTTCACATATTGATCTTCCGATTTCGATCAAATATATTGGACACTACATTTTGCGCCGATGCTATTTGTTTAGCTATTGAAGGTGTCTTGAACAGACAAATTAGTGTACCAAAAAGCATTCCATTAGGTCCAGCATTAACTGATGTGTTCACATCCGTGCTTGCAAATCAAACGCGCGATAACACTTCTCAAACAATACTACACAAACGCTGCGTTGATGGCACTTCAATTTTTAGAGATTACCACTTCTTTAATACAGTTTTGCAAAATTTTGATCCATTCACTTATGTTTCCTTTTCTTTTGAAGAAGAGGTGAGTAGTACTTCCGGATTTTCACGCATCAAACTCGCGAGGTAATCAGATGGATCATCGCAATGATTCATCAAGATAGAAGCGACAGACGGACAACATCTAAACGTCTTAAACTTCACTTTGTTCACTTACTGATGCAGTTTGGTAAGAACATTTTACTATCGGGCCAGAAACAGCTGCCCCCTGTTACCTTAAAGGTTGAAGAAATGTTTCTTCGGCAGTCAGTCAAGCACAGAGAAGTCATTTCGACTCATCAACATCCACAGCCGAAACAAGCTAAGCCAAGATCCAGTATGTGGAGCCCCAAAACAATTTTTTAACTTGGACTGGCCTATAAGGATGACCGTCTTACGGACAAATTGTCGTAGACTTAGGTCAGCGTCAAATCTCACGGTCCTAGCTACTCAACTACAGCTTCTGGGAAGGTGAACTTAGAGGACAATAAAAGTCGCCGCTTGACACAAGCGCCGGAGCAATTGGTTCAAATGAAGAAAGGAATCAAACAAACAAACCAACGGACTAAATATGAGGGTTCTAATTCCATGTAGAGATGTTTGTGATATTAAATCGTAGTATCACAAACTCCGAGCTCTAGAGACCATGTACCTTAGGTCAAACATCAGCCTACTGGACGTCGAAAAATGCAAGATCATACAAACAAGCCACGGTTATTTAGGTCACAGTCAAATCTAAAGATGAGGAACCTGTAAATACAGAATATTGTTCTCAACTTTGGCTAGTCATTGGCGATGTTACATGGACCGATTATGAACCATTCGCGATCTAAACGCCAATCTCAACGAACAAGAACTTGTGGAAACCATCAACCTGAGATACTGCCCAAAGCAATTTTCAAGGTCACTGAGATTTTGCCTCACATGTTTATCTGTTCGTATTCAGTTGTGGTGATAAGTACATCAACAGAACGAACCGACGATTTTCACAACCGATGTCTGAACGCATGCCGAAGTAACCATAAAGATGATGGTGCACGACTTTTCTGGAAGCCAACACAACCAGGAATTCGTATCCACCAATAATCAGCCATCTTAAGAAGGGCAAACACGAAGTTGATGCAGCACTCTTTCAAAGATTTATTGCGTAATTTTGAATAGAAACAAGTAGCATGAAGGGAGGCACCTTTTATTGCATCTCGTAATTCAGTTTCATAAGCACTCAAAATATCGACGTAATTATTTTCTTTTCCATGGAGTTTGTCTTAGTTTTATGGCTACAGAGTCTCCCGAACTCTCATGCTCCCCAAAAGTATCCGTTCATCAGATTACCATTAGTAAATTAATGTCATATAAATAACAGATTATTTTACATGTATGGTTGAAACGTGTAGTAGCAAGTGTTGGCATCTCGCAGCGGTTGTCTTGCTAGTGTTTCGACTGAAAAATTTTCACCCTGTACGGAATACTTTGAAGTTAAACTCACATTGTGGTAAATGGTTTAGGGAATCGTCGCAGAAAGCCCCTTATTCTCAAGAACCACAACAAATTGGTCACCACTGAGTAGAATAGGCAAGTTGGTTTTGAAGATGTATCTACATTTTCCGCGGGATTTCCTGGTCTCCGGTTCAAAAGGATCTCGGCAAACCATAATTACTTTCCGGAATGCCGTGACGCATGGTCTGATAAATCCTGTCCCTGTTGATTATCAATTTCCATAAACCTAATATTTCCTAGGAGGGTTAAATTTAGGTCTCAGAATTTGCATTTCCTTGGCTGTTTATTCTAACGCGATCATCGGAAATCCAGGAGCTCAAAGCAAAACTCATATAAACAACTATAAGAGAGTTTGTACCTCATACTCTTACTGACACAGAATTAAACATACCATGGGTGGGATTTCGACTAGTTATTGGTATTGAAGGGATTATAGTTGTCAACAGCGGACGATCATATCGTATCGGATGTGCAACAGCGCAAACCGATCTTATTTGTGCCGAAGAGGAAAGAAATAGGGTCACGAAAGCAAGATATTGGAACTAATTCACAATTATGCAGATTTCCGGAGGATAAAACTAAAATTTGTGTATTTATCCTTTATGTAAGATTATCCCCAATCGGCTGAAAGCATCTGTTGCACATTATATACTCCCCACCCAGAAAAACCGGATTAGGGTATTCAGTGCTACCTAGTTCCGCACACGTCCTTCTTAAGAAACTGAAAAATATCAAGACTATTTTGTCGAAAGAGTTACAAAACGCAAAGTTAAAATGGATTTTGTTTCAGCTGTTTCATTTATACTCAGTCAGCTGCTTACATAAACTTGGTGCAGCTTTTTTTCAAGGATAGAAGAGGTTAATGATGGCCTTGAAAAGGAGTTATGTAGAGTCACATGAAGCCCCAACGGTTCATGTAGAGTAATTACCCGGAAGACAGCGACAGGTCATCTATCACCAGTATCCGCTTCTCTGTACCGTTCAGTGCTTCACCAAGATGTTTTTAGGATGACTGATTTGAAGTTAGAATCGTGACCACCCATTATTGTGGTTTGGTATTGTGAGTGTTTGTTCCCACTTGACTGCCGCTTGAGGTTCAGTTGAGAATCATAATGCAACTACCGGTTATACTAAGTGTTGCACAAGAACGATTTTATGAATTAAGCGACAGAAAATTCCATAGGTTCTTTGGATTTGAGGAAAAGCTATCCACTACTTGGTTTAAAATCTCATCGCTGATTGAGTTTCCTCCTGGGAAGTCTGGGCCTTGTTGCTATATACTAATGACTAATGCAACACATGATTATAACTACTGTCACTGAGGATAATACTAAAACAGTGGTATTATCGATAAACACTACAACCGTAGTAATTACTGATCCCACTATTATTAAAAATACTACTACTATCACCACTACTACCATCAATACTTTTTCTATCAATACCATTAAAATTGTAGATCTGGTCCCCATGTCACTACTTTGTCCAAATAGACTGATCGATATTTTCTCGTGCCACTAAGACGGTCAATTTTTAACCAATAAAATTGCTTATTAACTTTCCAGTGATCATTTAAATTTGGGAGTTTTCAAGTTAAGCATTTAAAGTTTCTTTGCTAACTGGTATTGTTTCGGGCTGCCTCAGGAAGAGATAGCTTGTTTGCATTTTTAGCATAAATTTAACTCCCAGCACAACAAGGGCAAAGATCAAGGATTCATACAGAAAACGCTATGGGGATACTTTAAAGGGCAGACATATATGGGAGAGCTCACTGAAATTAAGTCGTCCTCATGAAAACTCAGTGCATTCAGAATGCACGGATCATGAAAGTCCTGAAGTGCTTGAGCCAAACGCGTTCCAATTGTGGGGTCTGCACAAAACATAGGCAGTTTGGATTTTCTACAATTCAGCCGGAGCTACAGTGAAGATATTTTAGTTTCTAAACTAGTCGCTTTAAATTTCCATATAATCATGTACTGGTGGGAAAAATGATAGTCTCCACTTTTAACCCTAGTAATGTGAATCTCAGTAACTCTGTTCTGCCCAGCCCGAGTCATCTGAAAACGTGGAAGGCGGATTTCCATAGAAGGCTACGATTGACACAATTGCAAAACTCAAAGTTCACCTAAAGCCTGTCTGAGCTGAGTCACACGCCGCACAGTAGACGGGTTTTGGCAATTGATGTTTTGCCTTTCTAGCTGCAGATTCAATGCGATCAAGCAAAGTAACGTTATCTTTTCAAGTAACACGAGATTCATGGTTTTTAACGCAAATTCAGATTACAGCACGCTAGAAGAAACAGCCTATGGTTAGGAAGATATGTGATTTCACACTTTCCGACTTTTGCCCAATGTAAAACTAAAGTAGAGGCATTGTGAACGCCAAATCAAAAAAGTGTTTATATAAATGACAACAAAACACACCACTGCACCGTGATACAAGCATCTCGTTTCGAATACTCCGTACTATTGTGTAACCTAAAATACTCAAATCGCCCCGCGTAGTAACAATCGGTGGATGGCTTCCCACTTTAGTTTTACTCGTCAGATGCCATGTGCTTCATTCGTCAACGTATCCGACCTGTTAGAAAGATGTACCGGCGCAACCCGATTTAGTGTAGCAACACAGCTGTCTCTCTGGTGCCCAAGGCCATTTACCCTGTTTGCGATTTGTTTGAAGCGCACCGAGAGTTGCACCGTGTGAAAGTAGACAAGGAGTTACAGTAGGGGTATCCATATTTGTAATATAACACGCGATAATTGTGAACACACTTTTTAAGATGAAAATCGAAGCTGAGGAGAGCATATTTCACAACTTGTTACATTTAATATGGAATTATAAATTTGATCCTGAGCTTCCCATTTAGGAAAACAAAACATCCTCAGTTGAGAATCGTTATTAAGATGTGTCTTCGAAGATGGGACATTCGACGGAATACTGGAAAAATGAACACTTCCATGCTTTCCATATAAATGCCTTGCTTATCAAGAACAACAGAAAATCGAACATCACTGCACAATTTGAGCAAAGGAATATATTCCAAAATAAGTAATTAGATCGAGCTACAGCAGCAGACTTTATTACGGCAGTAAGAGGGACGTACACAATTATTTAGCAGAAATCCATTTATTGATCACTTGCCAGCAGTACCATAAAGAAGAGGGAAGATAGTGAACGGCAGACGGGAAATAAAAGGAAACGTTGCAGAGGTAGCCACACGTGTTTTACCTCTATATCATCGGTTATCCTTAGTGAGCCCTGGTTCCTTCACAAGCTACTACCCGGTTGCCAGAAAAAGAAGTGGAGGAATGATTTGGGGGATCCTACCCCTATCCATTGACCGAATGGTAAAACCTACAAGGACCCACTGGGGCTAGTGATTGATTGCTTAGTTAATCTGCGCTCCGGTTGAAGCCAGACATGCTGGATGTCCAGTGCACCCTTTCTGCAACAGATGCCAGTGAACATGGAACTGTGTTTAGAACACAACCCGTAGATGAATTAGAATTCAGTTTTAGTCGTCTGCTCTTAGATGAGCAGCAAAGACCAGTTCGTCTTCGTCCTGCCTGTGATGTTATTGATTCCACCATGAGAAGGCCATGTGAAATTTGGCTGAGACGAGAACTAATTTGGGGGAGATAGGCATTCAGGGCGAGCAGCCAAACAGGAAAAATAAAAAAATGTATCAAGTAATCAAGCTCTGTAGGTCATACCCAAAGCCTTCGTCGTACTTAGGCTACCTGCAGAGAAGTCATCTATCAGTAGGGGTCGATCGCTGTGAGGTAACGGACAGTAACCGTGCAAACCAGTGACGGATAGGTGGAACATCATGTGGTGAAGTTCAACAAACCGTTCAGAGCCTGCCCGGTAGCGTAATGGCTAAGGCGTTCGACTCACAATCGTTCGTCCCGGGTTCGCGTCCCAGTTGGGGCGCGGTGGATATGCACTGCTGATGATTCCTAACAAAGATGAAACAGCTGTACATGGGTTCCATGGTTTCTATATGGTGAGTTGAGTGATGATATCACATGGTGAATTATTTCATGTAAAATACCAACTCCCGATCATATTCACATATCTGACAGCTGCACATGTTGCATCTATACAAGTGGTCGGCACTGGAGACTGCAAACTGGAACAATCAGCGTCATAAGAGTAATGTGACGTGCATTAGTACATAGCTGGTCAAGTTTTGCAAATATAAGAACAAACTGAACCAGACTAAACTGGCAGAATCAACCAACAGGAAGTACTTGATCACTGAGTAAGGTCTATCAGCCCAGTTTAACGATAAAAGTATGACAGTCACTATCCGTCAGTCAGTCTCAACTCGGTATGTTCGCGAGCAGCAGTTTGATGCACTTCCATTTACACTATTAACCATCCACCTCGTTTGCATTTACACTCACATGTGCGTAGACGGGTGCACATACTTCTATTCAAATATCGATCAAGTTTTACAGACGCACCTCACTCTGCGCGTACGAACATGTGTTACGTTCAGTGATATAATTTTAGGGGGGGGGGTTGATTGATTCGACCGTATAAATGGGCCATTTCAAGCAGATTTCCTTCTATAGTAGCCAGTATTGGAAGCTCAGATTTGCACCCCACATGTTTTTTAACTTCAAAATGGCTGCGTTTATGTCGAACTGCCACTACCTGCTCAGCAGAAAAGGAAACAGCCATGGACTTCATTCACTCTAGTAACACGGGATTAATTCATTTACGGTGCAATTCCACCTATTGGGATACACCAGCAGCCACAATAACGTCACAATTCACCGATATGTGAATTCCAAGAACTGGAAGGCATAAACGACGTGCTGTTTTTGGACATTGTAATCTCCGGGTTAAATAGTTCACTTAGTTTTTGTTTAGTCTAATTTGGACAGTAACTTACTAATCCACCAGCCGGGCTTCGAACACGCGGTTGTTATGTTCCAGAATGCTTAACGCGATTAGATTAGAATTATTAAAGAGCATAGAAATTTGCACGGAATTTTGATGTTATAAATTTTAGCAGTCAGTTTCATTAATGGAAACCAATGATCAATCCTGCAATTTCCGATAATTCTCGAGCGGAAACGAACGCATAAGTATCGTGCCCGGAGTCCACCGGAATAGTCGTGTGCAAATTTAAGGGCCGCACCTCGACGCGTAAAATGCTACTTCTTTGATTTCAAAGGAACTCCAATACGGAAGCAAATGAAACCCATGGTAAAATAATAGGCTTCCCTGTCTCGGATTTTAGTAGCTTGATAAACCAACAGCATCTTGCGTAACAATTGCTGTATGCGTCATGGCTTTGCTAAAATGAAAATAATGCACTGAAGTTATTTTTTGCTCATCTCAACCACTTTCACCAAAAGGATCAGTTCACAATCCCTATTTGAACCCATATGTAAATGTATGAATCACCGTATAGAGACAAACAGAAATAGAACAAAATTCTCAGCGTTGTACATGAACCGTATACCTTTAGACCGAGATAAGCAGAGCAATTTTTGATTGAAGAATGCTTTCTTAGTCTTATTACAGGTGTGACGCCATCTAGGAGTTGCAACCTAGAATGTCAAAAGTGACCAAATTCGGAACATAGGCGTTAGATTCGCTTTTGCTGTGAGGGAACCAACAGCTTATGTATGGCCTGAATGCTGTCGACGAAAAGTATGTTTCGGGGTTGGCTTCGCGGCATGCGTAATGCAATGTTACAGGACCCATAGATGAAAATAAAGTAGACTATGGTAAGACTGGAATTCACTCAACTCCCGGGGGCTGCACGGAAATGTGGTTTCGCCATCGTCATGCACATTTTCGGCAGCCGAAAATTCAAGTTAAATTATAACCAGTTTACGAAGCAGACATCAAAACTGCTCCAACCTCAGAGGAGTGCTGATTTGGTTGGTAACACTGAAATATACGCACTGTTAATTTACGCCTTGGTGTTGCCTTGTCGGTGAATCAATCGAAAGTGATACGTTGAGGTAAAAGTGAGAATCCTGCTATCACATATCGTGTGCTTACTGAATTCCTGAGTTTCATGAGACTCAACATAAAGCATACTTGTTCACATGTTTTATGGAACGATTTCAGATCAATGAATTTCATATTAAACCCGTAAAAGACCACAGTATTAACAGTGGTTTAAAATATCGGCCAGCACAATCCTCTAACTGACAACTATAGATATCACATTGACTACGCATTGACTACGGCTGAATGCTATGTCCTGATGAAATCTTAAGGTGATTTGTGGTATCTGATTTTTGCAAACTGTCCTCTCGCCATGGTAAACGAGGCGTCGGATCATATAGCGAATTCCCCATTTTTCCAAAATCGATTGGGAGCTTTGACATCGTCAGCTAGAAATCTGCTTTGTTTGTGAGAAAACCTATATATATTTTTCGTGGTCAACGTGGATTCAGTCAGTTGCAACGGCTTATATTGAAATGCTCATTTTGTTAGGCTGATAACCCCAAATGCCATCCGTTGATCAATAATTTTCCAACAAGAACTGTCCTTGGTTGATGCAACTATTTGAAACACAATACATTTGACTCATTAGGTCTATTCAGTTACTGGGTGGACAATTTGAACAAAATAAGAGTTGTTAGCTTACGGATTCTTTCCCGTTCTTCCCCCTGACAAAACAAAGTTAGGGACCACAAGACAGTAGATAGATGCATTGGTGGACAAACTGTCCTCATGCAGGAATTGCCCCGGAGGAGAATAGCTGAATTCAAGATAGCTTGCGTAAGCTGCCATAGTGACTGAATTAATCCCCATCCCTCATGTGACTAGCTGAAAAGCTCAGTCATAACTGAAACCTAAGCAGAACACAAGTAGTCTGATCCATGGGCAGCTAGGAATGGAACTGCGTGTTACCCTGAGAAACGTAAATAATTGTCAGTCGTTGGTAAGCTGTCGAATTTTGGTTAGATGCGTTGGTCTGACACATCTGGAGCAGTCAAATCACCTGGTCCTTCGCTTAATTGAACCATTCTTATCTATTGGCAAAGGTGATCACTTGGCCAAATGTTTTGGAATGTCCCCAGTTCGTCGGTACAGCCTGAACGATACTTTGCGCATTTCACTTTGTGTTACCGGCATCAGGGGAACGAAAGGAACGCTGGTTGCCCATGGACAAGACGTGAGAGTACAAGGCCTTAATTAACCCAATGAGAATTATGTACTGACGGAG
This sequence comes from Fasciolopsis buskii, assembly GCA_008360955.1. Taxonomy (NCBI): domain Eukaryota; kingdom Metazoa; phylum Platyhelminthes; class Trematoda; order Plagiorchiida; family Fasciolidae; genus Fasciolopsis; species Fasciolopsis buskii. Next base: position 60,483 of record LUCM01006344.1, read on the forward strand.
AGGAGTTCTAGTCTTTCACTAATAACATTCGGAGACCAAACATTTTGGAGATCACAGCCTTGTGAGTGTCTGAAAAAGTTCGCTGTGGCCCGCAATAAATGTGCCCATTATGGAGAATTTTGTCCATAGTGTATGGACTGGGCCACTTCTACCTGAACCCAAAGGAGTAACAGAAGAAATGAATGGTGCATTAGTTTGCAAAAAGCTTCCCGAAAGCGTGGAACACCATGAATGTGGTAACGACATCTCTTCATTCACAGACAACTGGTCGTTTTTCTCAGCCTGACCAATTTGAGTGCCCATTCGAGTTAGTTTATTTTGTTTAAAGGTGGTTATTGAATAAAAGGCATTTCTACTGAATGAATGCGTCTGGCCAAGAAAGACATTCATTTTTCAGCAAAATGCGATGAACTGTCAAAGTTTGCTTAAAATTTTGCAATCGGCACAACAAAGTCCATGAAGAGGTATCGCAGTACTGATTTCCACAAAGAGTAAAATATGGCCTCCAGGAAGTTAGATGGACGGAGCAGAAAGTTTTCTTTGGTCACTTTTGAGCGATTCCTTAAAACCTGTTCAGGCATGTTCTGTGTGTGCGCTTATGAACCAATACCTTGATCGAACCTGCATGCCGAGATACAATGTCACTTGAAGAAGTCATAGCCAGTTTGATGGACTGAATGAAAAACAGTTCTTGCTTAGAGTGTGCAATAAAATCACTGAAGACCTATATCCTTCGACAGTGCTGCTTTCAACTATCAAACATTTTCTACGCTGATGTTCAGTCAAAAAAGTAATTTATAAATGAATATCAAGTTCGTTAAGGTTTATAATCATCTATGACTTTTCTCTTGAAAATCAAACATTGAGAAAAGCCAAATCCAAGTTTGCATCTCTGCTTAGATTGTTGCATGCTGATAAGCAAGTTTAGAATAAGAAAATTCAAATGAACCATCTTTTGACCCGACAAAATAAAACTACCAGTGGGCGCAATTTAGCTAGTATACCGTATTGCCTTGCCGGCTGGTGCGATAAGTCCATCATGATAAATGAAGAAGGTATCACTGTTTCACGGATTCCCTTAAGTTATCGCAGGTGATTAGCTGAGTTCCGTTTTTGCCGCCTGGAACTACAAAGTTTTAGACCCCAAAAATTCCGGCTGTGTTGATAGTAGAAAGCAATTCGCTATCACTCGGATAATGATTTCTCGTATCAGTTTCCCACGAATCCATGTATGAAGGCTATGGTTGCTGGTCCTCCATTTCAATGCATTGTGTACGGTAGGTTTCAGCTTGTGCCCTTCCACAACCAAATAATTAACCAACCATATATATAGCAAAGGAAAACATGAACTGACCCCCAAACATGGCACGGATGAAATGACTCTAGATGGCCCAGTGACTGTCTCGGGTTCCGAGTCGGCTACCAACCATGAACACCCTTCAAAATGCTCCCACGTGAATTGCCACCTAAATAATCTTTCCTGAGGAACTCCTACGCACTGCGCTGTCGTGGCGGTGTTAACACAGTTTGCGGACAAAGGCGAACGCAGTTGATCCGCTGACTGCAATGGTATCCGGCAAATCCAAAGCACTGCAGTGTTATGGCATATGTATATATTACTGTTTTGTTCTTTGAGCTGGTCGGTTTGATTGTGAATATTCCGTCGTCAGTTGTAGTGACATCCTCGGGACTATGGCCTTGTGAGGATCATCTGCTTGGTATCGTCCGCTGGACTCGGTCATCTATCGTCTTTAGTCGGTGCTGGCTGGTGAATCTGGTTGAAGTGGTAGGAAAGCATCACTAGCCAATAGTTTTGTTCTTCCTTGTCTACCGCTGACATTTTGTAGGCTGAATCACCGCCCCTTTATACTGGCTTCTGCGGATTAGTCCGATCGGATGGATAGGTGTGCGTGATCCGGACCGACGAGTCTATTTATTAATCTTTCCGATGAGTGAAAAGCATCGAGAAATTCTCTCGAATGCTTTGTTCTACCGTGGGCGACGATCCTCACGTTTTCGAATTCGTACTGTGACCTTCTCGGTATTCGTCAGTTGAAATTAGGGAGAGTGGTTCGTGCCTTTTTTGCCAATGCGCGCTCATGTATCCGAGTCCCGAGTTTTTCCGGTTTATCCCGTGTACTTTTTTCGCAGTCTTTGCAATCGATTTGATAGGCGACAATATTTCGATTCTTGTCTACTGTCGATTATTCGGTCTTCGATAGAATATTTCGTATTGTTTTTGTTGACTTATGAGTCATTTCAACCGAAAGCAGCTTGTGTAGTATGGCTGTCATTTTCGTGATATGTTTGAAGTACTGCTGGATGGTTGCTGTTTTGGTAGCTTCGGCATATTATATAATATATATATATATATATGTATATGTCGTTTGATCTATTGAGGTCTGGAATGAAGTAACAAGTCACTTTCTTTGAAAACCGTGGAAGGGGACATTGGCTAGCTTGATAGTGTTCAATAAAGGTCGAAACATTTAACTGTCCTTGAATCTGTTTTCTGGTTTCTTTCTTAACGATTATTTTAGTTTTTCATACAACTAATCCATCAAGATACTTTTTTATTGCACTTTTGACCGCCACATTCAACTTGGTACTGGATACAATTTCGTTCACTATGCCTTTGAGCACTTGCGGCAAGTTTTCAAACTCTACGAAATGGGCTGTGCTAGGTGACGTTAGCATACATCCACTTTTGGATCTAGAGACCAATAGCTAACAAACTGCAATTAAAACACGTTGCAGTGTATTATCTCTCAGAGTTTTCAGTTTTCCGGGGTAATTTTCGGAATGACAGACAGCATCATTATCCACCCGACTGTCTCAAATCTTGCACAATTTAGAGTTTGTTTAATTGTGGCCAATTTGAGTGTCAGCCCGTATTTAATTACAATCAAGATCAGCATGCAAGCCCGATACTGCATTTCCATTGTCAGTGACACAAATGCCCATGGAGGGTAGCCAGACGAAATCAGTACACTTTAAGCCGCAGGATTTCATGTGGTGGTCAGCAAACTAACATCCGTCATATTGAAAAGACTGAAAACTTGAATTTGGAGGTAAGCATCCGCATGTGCATTTATTTTCTGAGACTTTAGTACATAGTCAAAACTGGTAGACTGCAAAAGCATTCATTTTCATGATCTTGTCGTTTACTTCTTTCGGTAGTAGGACGAAAAAGCACATCAATTTTGGCGAAGAGAGTCGTCGCCAACCGACGGCTGTCGTGCTCTACACAGTTAATGGACAATTTACGTTTCATTCAGAGGAAGGATGAATAGCGAAAGATATTTAAGGTGGCTTTGTGTTCGTATTTACATTTTATCATTTCAATGTTATAGGTTTTCTGCCTCTAGCATACGTTCTTACCAACGATTTCGTATAAAATACACAAACGTTGAGGTTTTGTTCACTCCTAAGCTTTAGTTGTGGTGCAGTACAAAATGCGAAAGTTTGTAAATGCTCATGGTCACTCTCTTGCTTCTTAACAACAGAAAAAATCGTTTTTGCTATTTCCTATCTAAATGCCAAAGCAAAAGCAATTTCATTGTAATGACGCAGTCTCAATTGACGTTTATTTGATGTTTGCAATAAATGCATTTACCAGAAAGTTTGAACAACCTGCTTCAAAGAAATAACACTGCATATTGGTTAATTTGAAATTTACAACTTAGTAAGTTATTAGGAGTAATTTATTTATAGGGACTTCATTTGTGAGATAATAATGGGGAAAATCTGTTCCTATCAAGCAAGTGGTTTTCCTACATTTATTGGATAGAACCAAGGATAATTTGTCACGTTTTTCTTGGCAAATATATGTACTTCACTCGAATTAGATGATATCTGTCTTTCAATTGCAAAGGAATTTAACTCGTCAACGAGTGCATTACAACTATTCCTTGTTGTGCATGCACCAAATTTAGGAAATTTTAGTTCTCCGAGGCTTTCTCACAATCTTAGGAAGTAGTCTAAAAATATATCGGCGGACAGAATTTTGCTAATGTAGTTTCCAGGAGATCTTTACATTTAATCGTTTTTACCAATTTTGAATTAAGTTGTTGCAATGGATTCATTTGCGGTATGACCATCTGCAGTGCCCTAAATAACCATTTCCTTATGTATAAATGAAAAACTGATACGTTCGGATGGAATCTTCGTCATATCCAGTCATAAAGTAACTCACTAGTATAGGACTTTATTCGGTTAAATTTCTTTTACTTCCTCCACTGATAAAACAACAATTTACATCTTTTTCAGAAAGGGAAGCTTTCCGGAGGTGGAAGTATTCAAACTAGTGTACTCCAGGTCCAAACACGACTAGCCCATCTGCTTGTCCACCATCGGCCAAAGAGATTCTGAAGAGATTTGGTTCAACTCGACAGAAAATTTATACGACGGAAGACGAAAAAAGTAAGTTTCGTTGACCGCTGAGACAGTCTCAGTTGATCTGAGCAATTCGGTCTGAACACCATAACAAAACGTCTCCACACATCTTTCGGTTCATGCCACCGTGACTTTATTGCCAAGTCCATGACAAATCTAGCCTTCTGGTATGTTATCAGTCAAGACATCACAGTTACCATATAAGTATAGACCCTTGGCTGTCGGTCTGTGTGGCCACAGCTGTTGATTTTCTTCTCCCATCCTCATTCAGCAGAATGCTTTGCATTTAATTGGTCTATCCAAATCTACGTGCAAGCGACGGTTCACATCCGAAAAGTTGCTAACACTGAAGAAATACAGACCGACAATTTTCGTGATGCCTGCGGTTTTACTCACGATTGGGAGTTTGAACAACAGTCAACTGACGTTTCATTTCACATCTCTAGGACCGAGATCTACGTGTTTAGGCAGAATTAAAAATAGTCATGTTAAAATTGTGTGCATTGTATTTCACTAAGTGACCACTTTGTCAAAATAATGTGCTGGATACGGTGGGAGTTACATTGCTGCGCCATCTCAAAACTTGAATTAGCCCGATCCCATTTTTGATGAAATACTTTCACATACCACAAGAATTCAGGTTTTCACTTGTTCCGAGGCACCAATGTTATAGATCAGAGTCGGAATATGAACTAACTACGGAAACTACAGCCCAAAATCCGGCTAGCTGCATTTTTAAAAGCCGAGATGGCCGACTGTGGCCAGGTGGGACAGATTTCGTAACTCTATTGTCGCTGCTCCGGGTTCACCTTGTGTTCCCAGAGGTCTCGCTTAATTTTGCAACTTTCGGGTGAAGATGGTTTTTTCTTAAAGTCAGGAGCGTTGCTTACCAACCAATTAAAATTAGTGAGACTGTTTCCCTTTTTTGGCCTTCCACTATTCTTTGGGCTATTTTGTGAAATCATCTATTATAATCCCGGCACATTTAAAATTGAAATAATTCTCCCTGTGACATAAAAGCTCAACTCTGCATTAATAAACCATAGAGACACTGTTTAACTGTTTCAGCGCCCGAACTTCCCGGTAGCGTAATGGGTAAGGCGTTCGACTGAGAGTTGTTCGTCCCGAGTTCGCGTCCCAGTTCGGGCGCGGTGGATATGCACTCACTGCTGATGATTCCTAAGAAGGATGAAACAGCTGTACATGGGTTCCATGGTTTCTTTATGGTGAGTTGAACGATGATATCACATGGTGAATTATTTGATGAAAACATTCAGTCTCCTATTATTAACACAAGCACTTGAAATTTCATATTCATTGAATATTACCGCTGATTCTCCCTATCGGTAACCTCATCTCTAAATCTCTTAGTCGAGACTGAGTAGTCTGCCCTATCAGTGAAAAGAGTTTGAATGAATTCAACCTTTGTTGCCCTGCTTTCCTTATTTATAGTCTGTCTCACCAGGTGAACAGTGTTTGACCATTGTTCATGCCTCCGAGTCTTCATCGTATTTTCCCTTCACGATGACGTTTGTAGATTACGGGTTAGGCTATGTTCAATCGTGAAATGTGTTAAGCTGTTCGAACAGAAGACGGGTTATCCGGTGGTACACCATTTCCCAAATCATTTCGCAACCATGTGAAAATTATTCGGAATTATGTCAAAACTGTCTTCTGTTTTCAGTAGGAGGGATGGACATTTTCTTTCAACCAATAGAAGCATGGATTGATGCAAGTACATTTATGAATCACATGATAATTCGTCGGAAGTTTTTCGTCGGTCAGATGAGGCCAATCTTCGAACCTTGTGCCCTCTTTTCAGAGTACTACCTTTCTTTTCTGTACCAGTTTTTTCCTTACTCTTTTGAAAGAAATTTCAACCTCTTCGCAGGCGACTGTCAATCATCAGACTTAAAACCAAAAACAGCACATTCGGAAATTTTGTCCTCTTTCTAGAGGTTAATTTTGCCTGACCGACAGATCACCTTGTGACTTATCATTCATTCATGCGCCTAATGAGTCAAATGAGATTTTGATTCAAAGCTATTCAGAAATGTTACTCAAATGACTTACTGAGATATCGTTTATATAAGCTTGAAAGGCTACCCATGATGGATGATCGCACTGTTATGTATATTGGGTATGCATGAATTGCCTTGCGCGTCGCCAGAAGATGCGCTCTTGATAAGTCTTGTGAAAAAGAAGCAGCTTCTCGCTCAACTTCGAATAGTTCTTTAGTAAATCCGAATAATTTTGAAATCACTTCGACATGTCACGGAAAATGTTCCCTCGTCGGCAACACCGTCGTTAAAATATAACTCACCATTTTTTAGGGTCTTTACGAAATCCCACCTAATAGGAACTCATCTCGTTTTCGACTTCCGATTCCAGAATACAGATTTCCAGTTATCGTTGAAAGTCTATTAAGTATGAATTTCAGATAAAGAACAAAGTGCAATGTACTTCAGGAAATAAGCGAACTGCGCAGTTAAGCTAAGCATTTCTGTGACCGATACGTGAGTTGACTGAGAATAAATTATTAGGAAGCCAGATTCACAGTGGAACAAAAATTTCCTCCACTTTTTGGACGGTTCGTGGTTCATTTTGTCTCAAGAAATTCTATCTCAGAAACGGCGTTATGCTATAGAGAGGGCACTGTGTGACTTTAATTGCAATTCTGGCAAGGGAAAAAGAACAACTATTACGGATTGTCAAAATTCATCTTTCTTGCAATGATACCTTCAAAAAACAATTTAGTGTCAGTTCTGAAAGTTGAAGGTTACAATGGTACGAGGTCAAATTATTGAAAAATATTATGCCAGCAGGCCCCGAAAGCTTTCTTCAATCCACGATTTTCAAAGATCTGACTAATCTTGAGTATTCAAAAATCGATTTATTCTAGATCTAAAGGGTGAGTCACGCACGATTTAAACTTATTTCATGAGTTCCTGAAACCTCACTTTTTGGAACACTCACTCGAGCTGGCATGAAAATTCTGGTGTTTTAAGTGACCTCTAAATGATGTTTCTGCGGTACTTATGGACAAAACTCACAAGCGAAAGTTCGATCCTTTCAATGGATTTGTGTTCCATCATTATTTCTTGCTCGTTACAAGTGGAATAATTTTGAAGTATTTCTTAGTAAATTCACAGACACTAGTTTCTTTGGTGGTTGAGAAAATTACAACAAGCAAATCGAAAGGATCATTTGTGGCTTGTAGATTTTTACCCATGCAGGAAAGACAGATGTTTGAAGACCTTTCTTGGATATTACTGCAAGTCCTTCAACTTCACTGTAGCTTCTATTTGATGCAGGGGTGTGAAGAACCATCCGTCTAGATTGTATTTCTACTTTTGATTCTCGCTTTGACTCAACCAAAGGTGAACTTATCTGTCCACCATGGACCACTGAGGGCATTTGGACATTGGCTCACTTCATCACGCTGACGTGTCCCCGCTTTTATTCTAATCCATCTATCGCACTGCGTCTTTTTAACGTGAAAGTTTGCCTAGCGGTTTGACTCATTTCCGTTTTTATCTTCCTCTTTCGATAAATTTAAAGGGATATTCTTTTATTTCACATCACCATTATTTGCACTATGGATAACGCACTTTGTTCCATATTCGTTTGTTATTCTTACTGGATCCATTCTGTTCTGCCGGTTAACCCAAAGTTCAACGTTTACAGCCGATAACCTAGCGCTAAAATGCTCTCGTTTTGAGTTCAACTTCACATCACTGCTTACTCAGTAAAAAAGTTAACCAGAATTAGTGGGAGCTGTTAATATGGAGAAGTAAATGGAGATAGAAGCATTTCGAAAGCAAGAAATCTGCTGACCGCAGCACAGAGACATATTCCTTAAAATCCTCAATCATTGCTTGGAGATCACACGAAAGCCCATCTGGTTATCCAAACCGACCTTGATCTACTGACGTGCGTCCTCTGATGAGTGAACCCTAACAATCATTGCTTTATGCCTAACCATTATGTTATCGGAAAAATTCTCGCACAATATTGTACCAATGCTACATAACCATTTCCACTACAGGTCGGATAAGGTAATTGCTCATTGATTTTCCAAGTACGTTTGAACATTCGGCTTGAGAGTAACCATCCCGTTTGACTCGTTGGGCTATGGGGACGAGCAGTTAGTCACTTTATGCCAACATACAATCTTCTTTTTGCTGATGCAACTTGATTTCTACGGATTCATTCATTTCGCCACCATTTTGCTAAATTTCAAATCCACATATCAATTGGAATCTTATTCAAATAACTAGCTGATGCATCCGAATTGTTAGTCCATTGTTGAAGCATAGCAATGACGTGTGCACAACCACCAGTCGGTTAGTAAAAATAAGTCTTCGGAAAGGAGTTACAAGGTCCTCAGTTTCTATTTTCCTTGGATGAGAGATCAAAGTTTTGCACAAAATTGGTTTCAAAGTTATGGCTAGTCACCGGATATTCGTACCATAAATCCACACAGTCCTGTCTCATTTAAAGCACAAGTTTACTAATGCATATCTTCTGTGGTAGACAAATACGAAGAAATCTGGGGAAACAATCGATATCTAAACTTTCAGTGTACACTTGAATAATGTTTGAACTATGGTTATGTAAGTTCCTGGTGCATTCAAGAAATAAAGCATTTTTCGGGCAACTCAAACATTATTTTGGGACTTTCCGCAATACCCAAACTCGAAACAGATCTAATTGAGAGCTGGGACACGAAGGGTTCTAAATTAAAAATAGCCACAAGATCGGAACAGTCTTCTTCCTCTGTTTCTGCCGAGCAACCAGAAAAAGATGGACTCTAGCGCTCGCAAAATCGACCAGCTAATGAATTCATTTGCAATCCTACAGTTTACGTGTATTGGAGGTAACAAATAGGAAACGGCGGTTCCTGAAATGAACATATTTCGAAATGTGTGACTTTTCCTGATACACAGCAAAACCTGAATAGGTCATTAACAACCAATCACGTTATGGAAATCAAATAGAAAGTAAACCTCATGCTGCATTTGGGACTATGATTAAGCAATATCAACCGAAAACAAGTAGCGCTCAATAAAGTCTTGGCTATCATACCACGTAATCCAGTTTTCTGCTCGCAAATGTGCTGCTTAAATCAACTTGCCTTTCATGGTGTTTAACTTTTTTTCCTGACTATGGAACTCACCGATCCATTAACTTTTGGAATCAGTTGTCCTTTTCATGATTGTTTATTACCATCTAATATCCTGGGAATATCACATTGTTTTGCGCACTCGGTTAAAGGCGCTGACACTTCATAAAGAAGGTCTTCCGTCTTGGCAATTGTTACAAAGCAAATGAAGACATTGGATTTTGGTGACAGAATAGTCCAGACCGAACGACGGGGAATCAAATACAATCGAATTGTCAGCAGAGGGTACTAACGTTAGATGACGCTGACTTTCCGACTACCGTTATCTCCTGTCAGCTTCAAAGGCAGCAAACTAAGCCGCCGTTCTATAAATGTTATATTAATTAGTGGTTTCATGGTGACACTAACGTCAAAATTCAAAAATTACCTTTCATTGTTTGAGTATTTCAATAAACAAACGCCTGCAAGGCATAAATTTAACTAAATCCGGACAGAAACGTTTCCTTGAACCCATTATTAACTGCTAACATTCATCCCATGTTTAACGTACTGAAGTGATGCAAAAATTTATCACAAGGTATTTTGTGCTACCTGAAATTTCACGCTCAGCTAGTTGCACTGCCCAGTTTAGAATCCCACTGGTTAGATTCGTTCCATATAACAACGAGGAACAAAGTATCATTTAATCAGTCCGTTCCCAGTTTTAAATACGCCTGATTTTATTTATAAATGTTGCACTGCTTGTTATCCACTGTTTGATTTATGACTATACCAAGGATTTGTGTAGCAATATGTGACTGGTATAAAGTAGGCCGACAAATTTACAGAGATTCCTTGAAGCTTAGGACTGATCTTTATTTTACTTTCGCCCTTGTGCAAACGGCACCGGTCTGTCGATTCACCCTCATATTAGGATAAACAAAATGAAAACTGCCACCAGAATCCTAATTGATTGTGTGTGTGTGTGTGTGTTCGTGATTAAAGGAACCATGAATCCGGTTTTGGGCACACAATTCTGATTGGCGATTGTCCAGTATGGATAAGAAATTAACTACCTACCTAGAGACGCAAGTAAGAATATTTCCATGATATATTTCCATGGTAACTAAGAAGAAAAACGTGAGACTAATTCACGACATATAGAGAGAGAGGGGGAGAGAGAGGAAGGCCCTGTTGATTGTGATGGTGGGCTCATCAGTGACCGCTGTTTATTGATGCTGGAGTCCCAGCAATACACCCGCCAAAGTGTCGTGCATTAATCTAACTTTTTTCTTCCTATCTACTTCGAGATGTCCCATGGTTAAGATATACATGTAGTGCCCAAAATGGGTTGTCGACCAAATTTCTAATCTGTTTTCTCAATTGATAACTCTGAAGCATGCTGCCTACTAACTAAGGTCTGCCAGTTCTCGATGAATAGAAGGTACTTCCTTCCTTATGTTGCTGCCTACTTGAGCAAAAATTGCTCAGGTGTTGCTTGTTGCATGACTTTCGGCAAAAATTGTGAACTCGCCGTGAATTCTGAGCAATTTCATACCTGATGAGGCAATCGAAAATGCTCACACTTTTTACTTTCCGAAGCTATGAGAAGTAAATCTGTAGGGGGACAAAATAAAGCTGACGAAAAATCATGTCGCAAGGAATCGAGCCTGTTGCTCTCCCGCATCCCTTCCTCCATACTGAAACCAACGCGGTTGATGCTTTTAAGTGTGTTTCGATCAAGGGAACTTGAATTCACGAATGATTATCGAAACGATCAAGCGATCAAGGACATTTATTCTTGTTCTGGCCCACCCCCAAGATTGATGTCTATCCGAATCACTGATGGCACATTAGCCCATTCCAGTCCTCATCCCCTTGATTATCCATTGACAGATTGACTGTTCAACTCCCTTACTGATTGCGCGAAAATCTGCTTGTATGTTGATTTACTGACTGCACATGGCCTTTCGTTTGCTATTTTGTACCTCCCTTGGAATTGCTTCTAATAGCTTGGGGACTTAAACAGTATAGGCATTTTGGTCATGTCAATGCTAGTCAGGGTTTTCCCTTATATCCAGTGGTTGCACTTCCGCGCTGCTGTTCTTTTCATAATTTGTCCTCCCCTAAGAAATTCCTGAATCTCTGCAGTTATCGGAAGCGAAAAGAATCATTGACAATATTGACGTTGCAATTAGTGCAGGGTGGTACCATGATTTATCAGATCCCTTACTAGACCAGTTCAGTGAGGATTCTTCACTTAACTATTTACTAAGTCAATTAGCGCAACCTTGGTACGTCCAGATTAGCACAGCTCTCAGTAGTTCCCAGCTTTCAGCCCCGCATCCTGGTGCTTTGTCTGAGCCTTCGCAAAATAAAGCGAATGTTTCCCAAATGCGTTGATGAACCATCCCATGCAAACATCAGCATTCTTATCATGATGAGAATGACCGATGATGCTGTCCGGAAGTGATGATCCTTCATTCTATACTTGACCTCGCGGTTTATTTTTTCCGCTGTGCCACTTTTGAGTGCAGGCGGTCATCATCTTAAATAAGGGCACTTTGCAAATTAATTAGCAAGGCAGTGGAAATTTCTGGACCAACAGACGGCCTATTTCATACTTTCTGAACAGCTGTCCGTACTCTAATGGCTGGGTCTCGCACTCGTGTTCGTTGCGTCACAGCTCAACGTAAAATCACATTTTGGGTTTTATCTGTTTGTGGCACAAAAATCTGCTTAGGCTCACTTGTTTTTACACTGTTGCGCTGCACTAACTACCGCAAAAGAGATTATGAAGCTACCTACGAACCCACATTAAAGCATATCATTTTGAAATGTTTGCGCTGGAGTTTCCTATGCTGTTAATTCCCGATTTTGACATCACGTGACGCGACGTGATGCAAAAGCCAAAGCTTCGCTGTATAGTCATTCTCCGCATTCAGCGCAAAGGTGTTCGAACGAAAAGATTTGAATTATGCGGTTTGTATCAAACGGAATGTGTAAGGGACTGATTAGACAGAGATGTGCTTCCGAGTATTGGTTCACTTTTAATCACACTCTGTAGAATGAATCCCACGGAACTACGGCTTAAAAAACTATGAACTATTACTGATAACTGTATCCATTCACAATTTTGATATGGAGGTTAAATTTGCAGCTCCTGAGAACGCATATCGTGGGTTCGAATCTGTCCATCGTCGGCTACTTCCTTGTTGGAACTCATCTTTCTTCGAAATATGTACTTACTATTATTATTGACAGAAAAAACATTAAGATGATGAAAAGGAGAACAGATTTTCCAACTTCAACACTTTAAATATCAAGATAATTTCTTAAAATACGCTACCAATCCTAATTTGTGATCAGTCATCTATCATTTCGCTAAAGAATATCCTTACAAATCTCATCAAATTGCTAAGAAAAATGTACGTAAAAATTTCTAAAATTGGCATTTCAAGTAGTAATATGGGATCCGACAAATATCAGTAAGGCTCAAATACTGACTGCTGATAAATTTTGGCAACTGAAAAACAAGTTGGTTTGTTTACAAATCATGTGCTCACATACAAAACATCAGGAATTGTGTTTTTACAGGGTATCTCATGGTCAATTGAACTTGAAGCGTGTTTGAGCTTTCACGATTGTGTCACTGCGCTTCGGGTTGGTAGGTTCGTTTCGAGGACTACGTTGAAGCTGCATCCAAGTTTTTCACGCACTTTGCGAAAAGACTCGCCAAAAACTGCTAAAAAATTTGATCGTATTTTTTCTTACTTGCCTTCTTCATTAAACAAGAACATGATAGCGTTGGAAGAGCGGAGATATGGCCAACTGTACATTATTCGTTACGATAAATGCCACCTCATTTTAAAACGCCAAAATCATTGTGCCGTAGTAACATCCTTTACTCACACCAAATTACTTTGTTGTAAATGAAAATGCATTATCTTTTCTGAGCAGTAATTCATTAGAATTGAAAAAGCAGAAGAAATAAACTGTGAAATCTAAACATGTCTTCCAATATATCGGTTTCATTGAAGTTAGCTACGGGACAAAACAGTAGAAATAAACACTGTCGACAATCTGAGAAATGCCATGGTGAAAGCTAAACGACCAACGTCAAGGCAAGCGCCCTTTATAGGTCCACAGGTTCTTCGTACGTATTTGTGACTTTAGTCTATTAATCCATAGAACTTTACGAAATTTGGACACCATTTGTTTCAGTTCCGTGAAATTAAATATCATACTAGAGCCAGTGTAGTGATTAGATAATGTTCTAGTCACGGTAGTTTCGGACCGATCTGACCATCGGAACAAATCATATTAATTTCTCTCAAGATATGATAGGTTCTATATGGTTGTTGATATATCCTGAGTATGGAGTCGTTCAGACATGGAGTATGTAATGGAAAGAGCATTGGTGTTGGTGGACAGTCTATTTTTGTTCAGTATTGGATGAGACACTGGATACATAGAGCTGCGTATCTCGACCTTTTCTTCATACTCATTATATTCCATGCCTCGTGGTTTAATCAGCTCCAAATTTCTGCTTATTCATTTGAAAGCACACACTGAGTGGTCTGTGTTTTGCCTCTTATTCGACGATAGCTTCGGAACTTTTCACGAACATAAGGGGATTCTACCTAGTTTCCAAATAGGGATTACAAGATGACAAAGTGTATCATCAACATCAACTCATCGATGATGTTGAACGTTTATGCCTCATTTTTTCCGACCTATTCGAAATAAAACCAGTCCAAGTGTCACCAGTTGCACGCATTAGTTGAAGAAATGGTAACCTCATCACAAAAACTTAACTGTGTTGGGTAACAGCAGTTATTCCCGCGTATCTGCTTATTGGATGTAAGAAAAAAGTAGAGGAGAATCAAGAGCCAGTATGGCTTGGATCACTCACTTGCAGGACCCGACCAAGACATCCACCAGCGAACACCAAGTGCGAAAACACAGAAAATGGGGAATGCAATCATACGTTTGCATTCCGGATGAATCAACATTGTAGACATCCCCACATGCTTTAGAATTCGGTGATAGGTGAGTTGTACTATATCTCAGATAATTTTATAGAATCAAGTTCTGATAAGGTATCCTTCACTGTGTATGATGTCTTCCAACAGCCGTTCTGCAGTAGGTTTGGCCCTTTCAGATTGTCACTACTATAGGTCTTTTTCTTATCATCGCAGGCAGTGTTTTCTGTTGAATATTAGCCGAAATAATACCATTTTGTATTACGAAAATTTTGCCCCTGTTGAAATGAATACACGTTCCATGATTTCCTTTGATACTCTCGTGTCTTTTGTTTCTTACCATGTTCTTGATAGGAAACATGATGGAAGCAAGCAAACCTTCTCCTTGTTTGGAGCATTTATGGAGTGGACGGCAAAAATCTTTACGGAAGTACACTTACCTCAGGGATTTTGCAAGCAACTAAGTGATTCACAGAGCACTAGCCGGCAAGTTCATCGCGCGACCGGCAAGTGCTATATCTGATCCTGACCCATTTGAGATACTTGAATAGACTCAGCAATCACGTAAGCTTTGAGTGTTTCAGAAAATTTTAATCTTAAGTAAAACGCTTATTCGGCTGATGTCTTCGCGATCAATTGTATTAGGCATGGTCGGCGGTTTAGACAAGTGATTATCTTCAAAGAACAACAATACGGTCAAATCTGATCAAAGCCTATGTGAATTAAATAACAAAAAATCGTTAAACATCCCATAAGGCTCAACTCAATTCAACCTTTCGACATAAACGCAGACATGTTTATGAATGTGATCAGCTAGAATTTTTTAGTTAGCTGGAACTGAACAAAAGCGCAATCGGTCACACTGCTGTCTTCATATTTAACTTGGTCGTTCATTTCCCTGACGACATTTATTATAAGTAATCATTGAAGAGGTCTATTCACCAACCAAATGAGTAATCGGCGTTCTCCCAGTTTTGCCTCTCACAAACGGGTACAAGTACTGCCAGTGGATTTCTTAATTGGAAAAGTTGAGGAATTTCTGTTTCGACGCTTAGATTGGCTGAGAGTTTTACCTTATCTCGTTGTAAGTGAGCACTAGCCTCCTGAAGCCTGTTCTCAGTTTGTGGTTTTATGCTAGCAAACATGACTGACTCACATCTGGAACAAGCAATGGCATTATCTTGTACCCGACAAGTGGTTTTCTGCCATATTAAATTTGATTGTGTAAGTGTTGAGACCAGTCGGTAAGCTTAGTGGCCTCTGGCTCACACGTTTCGTTCGTTGTGAATTTCTGCCTGAGTCACTTAAAACACCGCTGCCCCGGGGTCCAAAGCATAGGCATCGGACAGATTCACTGGACAGTGAATAATGAATAAATAATTTAAAATCTCAATTATATGAATGACTAATTGAAAGGAGAAGGCTCAAATCAACTCGACAGAAACAAATGGTTTTCTAATCAACTTAGGTTCACATTTCGATTCTATGAGAATGATTTACAAAGATTTTAGAGCATCAGTAATTCTCATTTCAGTTTCTCGTAAACCGTGTCATCCGCTGTAAGACTGGCTTCGGATACAAATTATACGAAAAACTTGTCTGTCGGTGGTTTTTATGGTGAAACTTTCACTTAGATCCTCCTACAACTGTGGTACAATTAATTACTCTCCGTAGAGCGATCTACTGCGTTCAGCTCTGGTTAGCTTGGAAGCGAATAAGCCGAATCCAAATTATCCCATTACTGGTAAGCTAGCCAGTCCATAGCTTTCCGATGATCTACTCAGTGCTAATCGTATGGGAATGATTTGCATTGGTGCTGTTATCCGATAATTAGGAACAGTAGTCCTGGCCAGGTCTTTTTGATAAAAACCGCCGAAAGGAATGACATGTCAAATTGCAATATGAATGAATCTAGTGCACTTTGAGCGTCCGCAAGTATGAAGATACACCTGTATTCACTAGTTCTCTACTTCTGTTTCAAGAATTATGTTTATCGTGCCAATTTACCTAGCTTACTAAGATAATCGTAGGCTTTTATCCATCAGTTTATTTGCAAACACTCGGGTGACGAAGGACTCTAAATTTGGATTGACCAGCGCCTCATATAACATTTCGAACTTGAATGTTTGCCGTACAGTTCGATCAATTTGTTTATTCCCTGATCAAAAAATGTTGAAGTGTTTACTTTTGTTACCTCATCGCCGTAGGCGATAACCATTGGATTTTGTTCTGTATTCTTCTTAGCTTTGGACAGGGATAACTTTATTCCCCGTCACTCACCTAGCTCTAATCGGAGATCATAATGACACCGAAAAGGATTTCCCGGGATATATGGTCAGAGATCGATAGCTAGCAAGCCTCCCAGTCCACCAACCTATCACTGATCTAGAACATTAAGCATGTGTAAGTCGTACCAGTCTGTGTGCGTGGCGTACAGCTGTGCAAACAACAGGAATTGGTGTCTGATGAATCACTGCGGTGGAAAACAACGAAGTGGTTGTCAAGTGGCATTCTCATGAACATTTCGTACCAATCAGTTTTGAAATTGCTTTATCATTTTTTTCGCTGACGAAAATAATTGCCCCAGTAGTGACCGCAACAAAATGGTTAGAGAAAAGCTAAAGCGCGTAGAATGCTCCCGACATATTATCCAGACTATACGACGGGGAATAATGATAAGGATCATAAGCCTTTGACGAATTTTTGATTACCAAGAAAACAAAGTTGTACAAGAGAAGGTGGAGTAACACCGAACAGCAAATAATCCCAACTTTTTAGGTTTAATTCGTCGAACTTTCCTAAAGTTACCTGATTCGTAGATCCGCGCGTTTCCCCAAAAATTGTATGAACCCGAATAACCAGGTCAACTTTTTTTCGAGGGCAAGGAAGTGTGATGCCTGCTTGAACTACTTCTTCATAGAACCATCAATGCATTATTTACAGAAACCGTTTTAACATCACTGGAGTGTCATAATGAGATATTCTCAGACACCAATTTCTCTATTGTGGTATAACTTAGAACCACCCCTTTAAGTCCGCCGCAAGGGAAGTGTTTGTGGTTCTCAAGAGTGACACCCCAGTGGTACTCAGATAGCGGTACATTTTCATTATTAACAGACAGCTCACATCACCAAAAATAAAGCAACTACCAAAAAAGCCAAACAATATTCAGTCATAAAAGATTTACTATGGTCTTCGGGTGAGCATATGGAGCCTGTCTCAATCGTCCTTTCCGGAGTACGGTCCTAGTTTGGGCGTGCTTAATGTGATCTGCTGAGGAAACACCGGCAAGTTGGGCACTGATGTTTACTTTCTTGATTTACTTGTCGTCCACTCCTGGATGTCACATTAGGCAAATTGTCTTAATTCTAAGAAGTCATACCTGGTAGACTTTGCGAAGCATCTAATATGCGATTAATCTCTGTCTATGCAAGCAAGTTTGAGGTTGATGCGTGGTTTACGTAATAAAAAGTAAAACTTAAGCGGATATATTTCTCAGTCTTGTGAAAGCATGGAAATTTAGTACAACCGGAATAATGATTCACCGTCCTGAACCATGTGAAATACGGTTTTTATCAGATACTTCCGTTGACTTGGTTGTCAAGTTTGATGAATCTATATGTCGTGGGACACCGTGACTTCACTCAGTGAAGCTCTGTGGATGGTATACGGATTGGTGGTAGTTAACTGAAGGCTTTTTCTCAGTTCCGAATAAGAATTGCTTATCTGATGGAAATGCGCAGTTACTATTTCATTTTATTTTGGAGAAGGGGAAAAGTAGAAAGTACGCATTGCACATCTAAAGGTATTTCACTTCACACAATTAGAAAAGCTCAAAAGGGTGTTTCTCCCGGTCCACTATCATAACAGTGAGTTTAGTGTCGCTAAACACATTCACTTCTAAGCATAGGAATGTCAGTGAAAGATCTACCGTAAGTGACTTCTTTCAGGAGTCATTGTAAATCTGTTCTCCAGTCATCAAAGTCATTATATAACCAATAAATTTAGGAAAAGAAACCGAAACAATTTCAAGTAACAGATTGGTCGGTGCAACAATCAAAATCATAATGCCTACCTTAAGGCATAGATAAGTAGACCGCATGACCAGTTGTGCAGTTAGTCGCTTTACACGAAACTACCTTTTCCGGTGATGCAATTGACAACAGAGAGTAACCCCTTTCCACTACGTGAATGACGCTGATCAGGTTAAATAAGCATGGATTGCACGGGATGACTAATCACATAGTCCGACTCGTTTAAGGAATGACTTACACGTGGGATATAAAATTCAATCTACCGCAAACTTGACTATTTGGCTACTTAAAAACTGGTACACAAATTCAAACACGACTGTCTATCTTGTTTCTTGAAATAATTCTCCTTTTTCAGAGCTCATTGAACAATGCAGGTCTGTTGACGAAAGGGTAGATTGTCCGTGCTTCATAAGGTCGGTCGCAGACAGACAGCAGTTTGCAGTTCGCAACCTGGAGCGGAGCGGTCATACGACTAATATGCCATCTGGGGTAATGCTGCATGCGCCATCCGATCGATTCATTCATATGTGCCTCCCTCGATCTACGCCAGTACTGATCCAATCATGCGGGTAAGAAAAACATGGTGGACACATTCGGATGTGACAAAGAAGTAAATCTCGTGGCATTATCCACTCCTACACTCAAAATTTGACCCCAGGCAGCTTATGTTCAAGTCGACTAGTTCCGATTCTCTCACGAACATCTTTCTGTAGTCGTGTTTGTGTACTAAAGGTAACCTGAAAGAAGAAAGGGTAAAAGTTGCAAGTGATGGCCTGAGAGGGATTCGCAACACAGTCGAAGCGTTGCTCACTTTTGGGGATAGAATTTCATTTCGTCCGACCCATTTGCGACCACTCACTTTGGGAATTGGACAAAATAACATTATTAGCAGACAGTTGATATATCCGAATTCTTGGATTGAGGATGGAAGTTCGATTCTCTCAAGTAATCCAGTTGCGCGCCGATCCACCTTGCCAAGCCTTCTGGAGGGGCGTATTGACATGTCATTCAAGCGTATATTATTCCTCAGGTGTAGCAACTTGGATTATTTCCATTTTCCCACTTTAGAACAGATAAATAGTAATCTAATGGTCCATACTACCGTCGGACGTGGCTCTCCGCGGCGATTGGATGAGGTTTCAACCTGATTATTTCTTGCATACCGGTTGCGTTTCAATCTACTTTGAAGTCATAGTCATAGGGACTCCATATAATTAAAAGAATAAGCTTGCTTTTTCAATGAGTTACAACTTCATTGCAAAAGTTGTGTCGCCTTGCTTCTAGAAGTCGACCTCAAAAGCCGGAAGCAAACCGGCAACTTTCGGCTCACCAAGTAGACAATCTATCACCGGGCTGTCGTGAACACCGTCCCCGAGATCAGATCTCGTAAGTGAGCATTCAGTGTTCCGCGAAACCTTATCCCAAGTATATGCTGCAACTAACCTGGTTTTGGTTATTGTTTTAGCTTCGTTGATCACTTTCTAATATGTACGAAAAACACGGCTGAACAGGACGCCTAGTCTGCAATTGGATTTTTCATCCTATTCAACATTTGGTTGCTTGGGCCCTTTCAAAATAAATGAAGACCAACCCTAATGAAGGATTCAAGATAAAGTGAACAAAATTTTCAAACTCCCTTCTTAGACAGTGCAGGGTTTGAAACTTCAAACCTGGCGGATAGCGAAACTGTTTTCAGGACAACGATTGAAGTGTGTCCGTGTGTTTTGGAATCGTGCGAGTTTTCACCCCAAAAATAAATCCTTTCGTCTTTTTAACTCCTTATTTGTACAAACATATCCCATGGGTAATGGAGGGTCGCGGTGGGACTTCTGGGGTAACAAAGATACCAGGAAGCAAAGGTCTTTCCATCTGACAACAATTATATGCTTCAAAAATTTCAGGATAGCTGAGGGTTCCTTAATCTGCGAAGAAAGATTTAACTAAGGTGATTAAAGTTAAATAAATTGGTTTTGCTTTTTCCCATACTTCAAAATTCGTTGAACTATAGGCGAGCCACAAACCACGATGGCGACATTTGGAGTGACACGAACTCATGTATGCCGTAAGCTATGATCCAGCTGACTTTCTTGCACACAAGTATTACACTGATTATTCATTGGTTTTTGGTTATATTCAGTTAAATAGTAACGCAACTGATTGTCTGTACTATCCAATTCAATTATCAATCATTCCTCAAAACAATGCGAACAATTAAACTGCATTTCGGATAATCATCTGAGGACCTAAAAGGATGTTTAGTGCCCGCATTACTTTTAAGACCAGTGGTCTCCGGGTGCAAATTGAGTCAGTTTTCATCATTCAAATCTCATATCGCATGTGCAGTAACTTAACTCTCAACTGAGTTGACTAACTTAGTCGTGGACATCTAAACACGTGAAATATGACTGGAAAACGCGAAAATGAACGCAAAATAATCTACAAATCTCGATGTTTGCCGTGATTACAGTGCAACATCCGAAGTGCAATATATATATATATATATATATATATGATTCAACATCTTGCTAGCCTTGAGTTATAAGATATTCAAGACCAATCGACATTTCATTTTAATAGGTGCAACTATGTCACATGGAACTCGACCGCCTGATCAAGAAAATGAAATGCTCGACTGTCCAGTTTGACACCGTAATTACCAGAGCTGAGTACCTGGCAAAACCTAAAATATTTAGAAAATTGTGAAGAATTTTACAAAGCAATGTTGCATAGTGTATCCAAAGAACCGAGGAAAAAATAGTGTTATGTCAACATGATGATTGATTATCAGTTCCATTCGAGTCAGATGTCCTAGATGCACCTTCCTTCTGTCCAGAAAGATGGCCAGGAATTTGAATAATAAAAAATAACCCATACGTTGGCAAATAAAGGTACGTAATGGAAATAACGAAGGCTGGCGTGTATATCGTCACTCAGAGAAGCGGATATAAGACTGGACAGGAAACCGTATTCTCTGAACTGGACTATGAAGCAATCTGTTGATCGGAGATGAAAAATTCTGTTTCTCTTGCTGCGAAAAAGGGAATACTCACTGACATGGCATGCGGAAGGCCGACGGATTGTTTTTATGTCAAAGTATTACAATGTCTTCCATGGCCTGAGTGATATTTTCCTCATACAGAGTATACCAGTACGTCACTATGGTTTATCCTGTAGAAAATCCGGCTTTATCGCTTTATAAAAAGGTTGCTGAAATTTTGCTTTCTCCATTTACCGTAAAAGAGTTTGATGGGAACGAAACATTTAAACGCGGAAGTAGTTTTGTGCAGAGCATTTGGACGAATCGCTGCTTTTACAGGAATACCTGGAGCTGATGTAACAACAGTAACATGCACACTTCTCGATGTAGCATGTAAAGGCGTAGAGAGAAGAAATCTGAGATTATTTTCCTATTATTAAATGGGAGGCAACAAAGTTTTCCAATAATAAGCCGTAGAATTTGATCTTATCCAGCCGGCAGCCATCTGTCGGTCGTGCACCCTATCCCGAAAAAATATTTGCACCGCTATTTCATTAATACGAGAAGTAAAATGCAAAAGATCCCAAATTAGCCGTCACCTTTAAATCTCAGCCAAGACCCAATGAGAAGAACAGAATGACGTTTGTTCATAACAACTTGAAATACGTATTGCTGGTAATCCGGCATCGACAAACTTTGATAATCAATGGTCCCGTCAGTATCTTTCAGTAGTTTTTTATCACTTTGTTGTGGCGTTCAGCAAATATAGTGAAAAGTCATTTTTATTCCATATGCCAAGACGTCTGGGAACATCGATGTTATTAAATACTGCTTAGGCTGATCAAGTTACCGCGTCAGGAAGCGGGACAGATTTTTGGATAATTTCAAAATTATGGCTGTAGTAGGCCTCTGCACGAAGCAATTCCTACTGCCATACATGTTTTCAAAATATATATTTGCTGAATTCAGTTTCAACTATCATTTTCGTATTGTCTCTCTTATTAGAACCAGTTGAATATGTCCGTCACGACAACAACTTATATTTCCCTGCCCAATCATGAACGGTTGCAATGGCTTTTTTTCAAGTCATTCGGCCGTGGTGAAAACGTTGTACGGATATAAGAAAGTGAGATAGAAATTTAAAAGCACTTTTTGCTAAACGTCCACTTCGCTTTCGTTTTGCAGGTCACCACGTGTAGGTGTCCATCAACAAAACTAACAAGCCCCCAAATTAACGCACGCAGCAGTATCCACGACGGAGCAACTTAAGTGTACTTCTTGTTCTATTGCACGATTAATCACTACTTCGCATCTGCTGAGACTTGAAGCATTTATAATTTTTTCAACCGTCTCTGGGCAAGTGTATGAAATATCGGCGGTGATCCATTTCAGGATTAAAGAACGGTACAGTTGTTGTAAAGTTTCAACGGATGTATGAATAACTCTGTGCTCACACCCGGATGCGATTGATTTCCTGCGCAAAAGACGTGCTTGATACAGTTTATTTGTTAAATGTCAGATAAATTTTATCCTAGATTACTTTACACAGCTGGGTATGCTTGGACTCAAAGGTTCAAACTGAGACAGGCTTCAATCAGTTTATTATCCCTTGCATTAAGGCATTACACAATTGCAATATTCCTGACTGATTGTTTCACCGTCACGGTAACAATGCTAGCGACTGATGTAGCGCGCTTGAGCGACCCTGACCCAAGGTTGATTTGTATGCAAATCACGGTCCCTCCGTGGTCAGTACCAACAATAGATACTGGACCTTACTTAACCTAGAATATCCAAGTCTTTAAATAATAATTCCAGCTTGTAAATACCGGCCTGTTCGTGGACAGAATATTCGACAAATGAACCCATTTGACGAGATACTCAGTTTGCATTCACAGCTATAAACTAGGGCAAACCTTAAGACAGATTCAAACGGCATAACAGATCTTACACAATCCATTTATTTTTCATTTAATATGTTCATATATGTTCTTCTTGTCAACTGGCTTTATTGAATCTCAGAGACAGCCATCGTAGAAAACGATAAACAATTTCCGAAAACATGCAGCCACTTCTTTCTCGATTTTGATATTTCTCGCCGCTAGACTGAATAGCTAATAGATCCGTTTATCGAAAAACTGGTCTGCACGCGACCTAAATCCCAAGAGTCATGGTGGTTTACACATTTTCATGGGGCAATCAAAGGCATTTGCCCGGAAGAATCCCGGATCAATGAGTAAGACAAAAACAGCCCAAAAGTTTCGATTGCCGGTACTTGTCGTAGGCGATTTTGAAGTATTCCTCAGAACAACTCCAAATTAGAAAACCTCCGTGCGGTAAGAATTCGAACATTTTTGACCACTTCCCTAGGATGATAACATTCGCCAATTATCGATCTGCGGTCTTCCGTATAGGAAGAAACAGAGAAGCAACTGAGTCAAAGCACAGCCGAACGTATAGTCAGTTCAAAAAAGCTATTTCTTCATACCAGCCAAAATAGTCAATTGGCTAATTGCCTAACAAATGAACAAAAAGAATCACTGAGTGGTTATGACCAACCAGTTTAAGGCCATTTGCGGTATAACAAGTACGAAAAGCTTCAGGTAGCCCGAAGCTGTTCTCATCCTCAGGGCTAGAAAAAGGACTGCGGAAGTAGATTAAATTGGTCATCAGGTTGGTTCTCCCTTGGTTGTAGAAATATTTTCCATCCCTCATTCATGTTCGATCCCATTATGTGACTCGATATAAACTTTAATCTTCTCCCATTTTTCCACGTTTATTTTCGCTAACCACTGACTGCAGCACGTGCGAATATAACTGAAGTGAAATGGTCCAGGATGCATTCGGTAAGATTGTCCAGTCTGCTGATCTACTTGAAAAGATGAAATAGCACTACGGCGGGATTTGTGGCCAAACTTGCCAAATGCAACAACACGCAGTTCATCCATTATATTTTGGGGCAAATTTGTTATCTTTCTTTTGGACCATGACCTAAAGAACATTATCGCATTTTGACTTCATTGTGGACATGATTTAAGTAATCCATTCCAAACCAAAACGGTGTCATTCTGTTTATTTACCAAATCTGAACTGATCTTTGAATAGTTCACAAATTGGCTGAGTTCGCGTCCCGTGGATCATGGCACACGACACAGTAACTGATACTCAAGATGTTTGAGTAAAAGGCCAGATAAGTTGTGGGTTTGCCTTCGCATCGTGTCAGTGACGCAGGAACATTTTGGATAATAGTCCCGTGAAAGATCGTGATTAGTGTCAGGTTTTCGAATCCGGGATTCACCGGTCACTTTGTTAGTGGACGGCGCTTCAGCGCCGCCCGGTTCGAAACCACACGTGGGGTTGACGTTCGATGGGCCTTGAGAGTCAGCCCGTCTAGCATAATGGCCAAGGCTTTCAGTTCACAATCGGCCTTCCCCGTCTAGCGTCCCAGTTCGGGCGCGGTGGATATGCACTGCTAACGGTTCACAACAAGGATGAAATAACATCCATGGTTTGCAAAAGAAAGTTGGGTGTTGACGCTGTATGACAAGACATCAGGAAAAATTATTTTCCGGCATAATGCAAATGCTTGCACAAGTCACTCACTGTTCAGTTGGATTTGCTTCGAAACCCGGACTAAAGCCTGTCACATCGATGAATTCAACCGCGCTTTAAGCGGAACTGATGATGCTGTCTTTTGTCTTGATGTCCAAACGAGTCTGGGACCGAATGGACAGTGTTTTCAGCTGAATGGTGTTACCAGTTCTCTTGATTACTTCTAAGTAACACCAAGGGGCCTTATAGAAAGTAGTGGTAAAAAACTTATATTCGACAAATTGGCACTAATAATCAAGCCAATTAATTAACACACTCATCTGGACACTGTTAAAATAGCCTGAGTAAGAATCACGGAAACTGAGTGAATTGCATCGGTTTACTTCATGTACCCCGCTCAGGTGAGTGTACTTCACTCAAGAGGCTTGTAACTGTGGCTCGCTGAACTTAAGTGTCTGCGCTGATGTCCTCCTCCGATAAGCTGCTGTCAAAGAATGAAATTAGCATTTCTCTTGATTAAGAACTAGGTAACTGCCTCAGGGTCCAACTATCAGTGTCCGGCTATTTGATACATGGAAGGAATGTGCCCTATCGAAGTCATGGCCAGTTGCTCTGCCCTCGATTACATATTTGCAAATGAAATAGCCGTGACCATGGTATAAACGGTGCCCATTCTCTCTTCTTCGTAAATAATGCTTCTCCCAGCTAAATTTATGCGGGATTAATTGATCAGGGATTTATGAAACTAAGGAAGACAAATGGTTTGTATTAGTTGATTGGATGAACCGAACAGATAGTAACAAGTATGTGTTTAGTATAGGTGAGATACGGCAGAGCTAGCCTCTGTTTACTAGTTTGGACTCGTTTCCCTGTTATGCCCACTTATCAACTTTCGCAGTTCAGCAACTGATAAATAAACTCCGAATACTAAGTGATATACTAGTCTAAATATGTCAGGAATAATGTGTAATATTTAGACTTGTAGTTAGTATACGAAATTCCGTCAGTCACGGCAACAAGTGGGTACGAATTATCAGTAGGCTCTGA
Organism: Fasciolopsis buskii; assembly: GCA_008360955.1. NCBI lineage: Eukaryota > Metazoa > Platyhelminthes > Trematoda > Plagiorchiida > Fasciolidae > Fasciolopsis > Fasciolopsis buskii. The sequence goes on from LUCM01006344.1 coordinate 86,577, forward strand.
ATTGATTCCAGCCCAAGCTACCTAAATGAACACAACGAGAAGACCACAACGGAAGAGAACATGTTTAAGTTGGGCTTAGCAGCTCAAGGGTTTACACGTAAGGTCAGAAATATCCTGATTGGTGGAATACTTTCTGTTCAGTTGCCTTCGCGGGAAGTTTGGATTTCATGACCGATTTTCGTCACGGTACTCATTGGTAACTTGTCTAGACAGGCTACCGTGAGGCTCTATCGGGTTGCATCATACGACTCGCATGTGAACTCCCTAACTAATGGAGCGATATTGCGGTTTATCGGTTTTCTTTCACTTTTATCTTCTCATACAAATTGCCGTCTTACAGAGCACCGCATTGCTCTAGGGTCCTTCCATTTGCGTGGTTGATGCCTGACTGAACTCTGTTCTAGTTCCTTTCCCATGAATCGTGAGAAGGCAGGCACTTAATTTTTGTTTGAGTCCATTAGTGGACCATAACGATGATTAGTTGGCACTCCTATTGATTCAAACGAGATTATAATGCCAAAACTAAAGGAGGAATGCACAGGTAAAGTTAAGAGACCAGGTACACATGATGAGCAGGAATGACGGTGAAATCGGTGATGCCCATCTGATCACTCACGTGCGATACTATTTATGGTGCACGCCATATTAAACTGACAATAAACGAACTTCTTGCAGAAAAGGCTCGGGGAAGATGACTAGCAACATTTGTTCTGGCAACATCTGCTGGTTTCGAGCCCCAAATAATCCGCGGAGGATAGGATCCATATGTCTTCTAATAAATGAAGTGTTACATCTGCTAATCAAATGTTTCTACTGGTTATCAATACCGATTTGAACTTTACTTCGCTACAAGGAAGTAATTACCGAGTAGATGGGAAAGCAGCTGACTTTTTGGAATTCAATTCCATGTCGTCCTCAACAATGTCAGAAGGATGTCTACTTATAGTACGAGCATTGAGATTCACTCGACCAACCACAGACAGTCAGCTCAGGTGACCTAACAGAAAAACTGCACGGTTCTTTTCTCATTTTGTGAGCTTCGGGATTGTTTCCACAGGGATGAAAGTGTGGGGCCCATGTTCGGAATTGTTAAAGTTTACAAGAACTGAATTTGAACAAAATGCTGACTATCGACAACAGTGTCAGTAGTAGAATTGGGATTTTACTTTTTTCTGTAATTTGGTACCGGTGTAATCTGGTGGCAGAGGTCATTTGAAGATTGACTTTAGCAAGTCATATCTAGCATGGAAATCATCCTGCATTAATTCGTTCGTTGGTGTGTGTTCATTGCACAGGGACATGTCTGTGTTCGATAGTCTTCCGCTGAAAATTAAGTTTGAATGAAAGCGTAGATTTGACCATTCTATATTCTGGCGTGGAAGGTAGGACAACTACTGAAATGACGGACGAATCGGAAGGCGTTTTTCGGAAACAGTGCACTATCCGATTCTAATTAACTTAGTTCGTATGACGCACGCTGTCAATTACATTCGCATGAATGGTTTGTTGACTTACTGTGGATGAAGAAAGCCCAAAGAAGATACTCCAAACAGATGTCTATTCACCTTTTCTGAATACAAAGTTATTTCAAAGCAAAAAGAAATTAATAGGAACTGGCTGAGATGCCCAAAGATGCATGCATCCGGGGTTAATGGAGACGAACAGAGACATAACTCAACTACTTCAAAAATTCTTGAACTTCAGTGTTAAACGCACAAGCCATGAAACCAAGGAGATAATTGTCCTCAAAATCAATCGGTTACTAGAAAATCGGTTCAAGTGCCGTTGCTTATTGTACGCAAATAACTGCACTCAGCTTAAAGTGCGGACTCTAAGTCGTCCGTAAATTTAGGAGAACAGCAGTTGTGTCTTCAAATAGCCGAACATAATCTGATGTGGCGCAGAGAGATTTGGATACCAGTAACACATGAATGGCTTTTATAAGGGGAGAAATTTCCTCAGATCATTGGTTATGAAGTAACGCTGCAAAGCATATTGTCCTATGATAAAGTTGCAGTTTCTCCACCGAATAAAAAGTGCGAATTATTCGGTTGCGCAAAGGCATCGGATAGTCCTGGTCGGACCTTTGATCTTTTAAATAACATGAATTGTTCGTCCCTCTCTACGTAGCTCGGTGACAAACGGTCCAGCCACACCTTGTTCAGTCACACCTTTAAAAGGTTTTCACATGGTTGCCCTTTCTCTCAACGGTACAGCTTTCACCAGCATATTAAAATTGACGTGGTTAGCGTCCGTAGACAGAATTTCAGTTTGACGCCTCATCCTTTTCACACACGTAAACACACACACACACACACACACACAAAGAGAGATCCACATACGCGGGCTCAGTCATGTACTTCACCGTAGTTGCTCAAAACTTCAGTGAAGATGTCAGGTAATAATGTGAATAAATGGTTTCTATGGTATCTACTTTTTACCTGCGAATTTTAAAATCTGCCTTTGCTCATCACCATGTTTTTAGTACTACTTTTTGTGATAAATTCACAATTAGATCTTCCTAATAGATACCATTCTCTCTGATCCCAATCAGTCACTCCGTCTTATATTTATCTACTAATCACCATAGAACATCAGTTCTTAAATCGCGGTAGTGACCGATTCACTTTTGCTTTCCGATGATGGTGCTGCACCTATCCGTCACTTATTTGCACGGATAGGTGCAACATCATGTGACGAATTTCAACGAACAGTTCAGTGCCTGCCCGGTTACGTAATGGCTAAGGCGTTTGACTTGAAATCGTTGGTCGCGAGTTTCCGTCCCAGTTCGGGCGCGGTCTATATGCACTGCTGACGATTCCTATCTAGGATGAAACAGCTGTTCAGTGCTTCCATCGGTTCTTTATGCTGACTTGAGCGATCATATCACATGGTGATTTATTTCAAGAGAAATGTATGCTGTCGCCAAATGCTTTACCACTCGGTTTTTCTACTAAGTTTACCTCAAAAAGCCTAGACTGGACTTGTCGCGACTGGAGGCAGTAAATAAACGCAGATAACAGATAAGTACATGCATAAGATCGCAGAAGAATAATCGATCTTGGTTTCTGGTGACCACAGATTTTCCATTGGGGAAAAGATCATAGGAATAATTCGGTCAGATCGACTGTCATAGGGATATTTCATGAAGGAAAACTTGGCCACCGTAAGTAGCGATCGATTATATTCATTCCGGCAGTCACTGATGCACTAGGCATTAGTTGAAAACACTGGTTTGACGACGATTTTTCCGGAAGTAATCAAAAAGACCTCGATAACTCTTTTGGTTGGTCCTATTTCTCATGAATTTTAATGGTTCAGTGTCATAAGTTGATGACTTGTCAACAATCAAGTATTAAGGTATCCAGGAGAATAAGGTAATGATGGGTCGACAGTAGGTCGTAAGTGGAGTAGAATGTTTAGATTCAAATAACGTGAATGTGATTTGCTCACTTCCAGAGTTGCAAGCCCATTGCATAGTTGGGATGGAACACGATACTTGTGGCTTATTCATCGTACAGACTAGAGCATTTAATTATGATATAGATAGACAATAGAACGTTTAGAATCTATTGATATCAATAAAATTGAAGTTATTTCTCTATTTTGGTGTCCGTGCAAATTTACAGGATAAGCAATTCCTAATTAAGCTTGTGGGCGATTTTAGCAGCAACAAACATGGAAGTACGTCCCCCTGCCTTCTTGCCAATGCCGGCGTTTTTATTGCAAATGGTTCAGATTCTGTAAAATGAACAGGGGATCTGTTACTCTTTAACTGGCCTGCAAATTAGCCAGTTTTCAAACCGGATACGAGATTGAACGAACTAAGCTGCGAAGCAGCATTGCAGCGGAACGATCACATGAGATCGTAGCCTAAAACTGACTTCATACCTGTCACCATTCAGTTAGTATATCAAAGAGGTAACAAGACTCTCCTGGTTTGCAATACTTGGTGCGACCGTCATTCTGTATGTAGCATTGTCTAATCAATATAGCTAGCTAGCATGTGAGAAAAAGCGTGAATCTGTGTTTTAAGAAGGAAAAGGTCTATCTCCGTTCGAAAGTGCACTTGGATGTACAGAGGGATGCATTGGTCAGTTGAAACAACTGAAAAACGAGAGACGCAGCAATGTGAAGTTCAAATAATTGAGAGTTCTTACCAAACCAATAATTATTTTGTGTCGTTTGTAGTTAGTCAGCAGATTACCTTTAGGGATCGATCAGTTGCAAAGGCAGAGAAGAAAAAGTAATGAATCATAATGGCCTACGAAGTCAGTAGGAAATCCATCTTCACTACTAAGTGAGATAAACTGAAATCACAAGGTGAAAATTCTAGATGACATTAAGATCTGATTCGAGTCGGTGTATTGAAATAAGCCTAACGTTGTCGATCTTTGAGCACTGTTGAATGCGTTATCGAAATTAAGTGAATAACTGAATAAAGTTTCTTAGATATTGCCAAAACAGACGGGAATTGATGCAACAAGCTAAGCCTGAGCGCCTTTTGAAATTCACGATTTGAAGTGAACAGAAGATGGATATATGATTTAATGTGAAAAGGAACACGTTTTTCGCTTTCTCCAGTAAACTGAATCTAAAGAAAAAGTAGCGATTTACTCGGTTTTCTTTTGGGTATGACAGCCCTAAGTCCTGGTGTTTAGCTACCGATAATCATTTTTTTGGCAAGATGATATGAGTGGCTCTGTTAAATGACCACAACCAAGTGGTGATTTAGACTGCGTTGGGTCGCTCAGCCTACTGAACTTCACGAGACTTGATCTCACTCAGCACCTCAACCTCGTTGATGGCAGAAATAAATCCCACCTCTATCACGGCAGCCGACGGGCTTGGAAGTCTTTTTCGGTGAACTTTGTTCAAAAATGGCATGCACTAAAATGGAGTGGGTATGTGGTAGAAGGAATAACGAATTCAAGAGAAATCTGATCGGTTAGAATGTGAATTTTATATTGTGCTTACCTTCGACAGTTAATTTTTGAAAATCATACTGCCATCGGCTTCCCATTATCACGTTCATTGCGTTTAGCTCATTTTGGAAGCACTGCCTTGAAGAACAGCGTTTCGTCGATTCTTTGGTGCTGGCGTGAAGAAGCCATGAAGTGCCATTTCCTGCTCGCATGCGCAGGAGTGAGTTTTAAATTAGAAGGTTGTAGTAAGAAGCTCGTTACTTTCTTCTCTTGTTGACACAATAAGTATAAAATATTTTATGCTTGCTTTCTGCATATATGAAGTTTAAGCGCTAAGGATGGGGCACCTACATTCTCTAGCCTGAAAAGTACACTGCAGTGTGACTGCCACAGAACAAGTCAGGTGTCGATGGAACTTTGATTCGAGCCTCTAGACCTTGAGATGTATACCGCTTAGTCTGCTTGACCAACATCAGTGCACGTGGATGTGCGTGTGAACAAGAGATTTAAAAAATGTGCGTAAGTGTGTCCGTGGTAGGTAAAATATCACAAAGAAATAAGTCAGTTGTCGACAATATTATCGGAAATTTTTGCAACTCGAAAGCCTTCCCAAAATGTCACAGGTTTAGTTAGCTTCGGACCGACGCGGAGACTATATAGTAATCACCAAACCGGAATTTTTTGCTCATTCAATTATTTGTTACAATTTACTGCCTGTTTTGCTGGAAAGACAATGCGTCATTTGCAGGGATGAGGTCACTGCCCACGGAGGATTGCCATGAGTTTTCTTGAGTTCTGGCTACTGGGTTTGGCGTTTCCATAGCTATCCCAAAGAACCAGCATCTATTGATGATGATAAAACGTTTGGGATCGAAACACCAAGCTCAGTGATCAGAGCCCTATAAAAACAAACAACCTAAGCTGCACTCAAAACGAATTTTCGAATCTACTGGGACAACCAAGCTTGGACGTTCTGCCATGGGAGGATTTCAGGTGACAGCATTCAGGCTAAAACGTCGCAGTTGATTGGTCAAGACCAATCCAAATAAGTGTAACTGAATAGAAATATGCATAGGTAAGCATGTTGTTTTTACATTCAAGGGCGCTTGTGGGAATAACGTACGCAAATCAACTTACGATGAATTACAAATGTTCTTATCTGTCAGTCTCTTTGAGTCTGAGTGACTCAATCTGAAACAGGGTAAAATATTTAAAATGTGATCGGCGCTTTACTTCGTTAAACATTTTCGAGCGTGATCAACTGAACATCGGGCAATTAAATCAGAAAAAATTTCCTGGGGACTTGGGCAACAGCTTCAGTATGTCCGATAACAACGGGTCCGTCAGTAATTCGGGATAGTTTTGAATAATTCCATCCCCCCTTATATTGTTATGTCAGCAAACATGGTTTTAAGAATTTCTGAGATTAAACCACTTGTTTGCATTGATGTTAGTCGTGTTATGTTGAGTAATATCTGGAGGAGTGAACAAAATTCTTTTGGAAGCACACTACCGGTGTGACTATTATTCCCCCTCGTCAGCTATGCGTACCCGGTACTTTAGTGCCTAAACAGTTTTGTAATTGAACACTACGAGTTGATGTGTCTCACTAAAATCTAATGTGTCGTCAGGAATGCATATATAAATAGTGGCAATGAATGGCCGCAATTGGTGTCTGATGCAAATATATAACAATGGAAGTAACAATGAGTTAATACTAATGGTAAATATAAATTAAGACACTAACAATGTACAAGTAACAACTCAATAAACCGTGGATGCTAGTTCACTCCCAAAGAGCCTACGTAGATCAGCCGGCGGACAGCCAGCCTGTCCGACCGTTACCACGAACTATTTCAAGATATCTCGGTCAGTAATTCATATTCGGATTTCTGTGACTTATCTCTTAACTTTCGATCACTGTCCATACTATCCGGCCCGCTTTGTTTTGGCAGATACATGGATGTCATCTACGGTTGATGGATGTACTTGTTTTGCTTTCATGTTATATTACCACGAATGTACCTCGTCTAGTTTCTGTGTTTCCTGAGAACTATGAATTATGCTATAGTTATCAGACATTGTATGTCCATTGGCGGTTGCAACTTGTTTTGCATTAAATTCGAGATCGAGGGACATTGCCCACGATTTGCATGGTATTTCAAAACATTTTCCACGGAATCCTATGGTTTCGTTGATTAGTTAGCTGGCTTAGTTTTTGAATGTCATTTAACAATAAGCAGGGATTATTTTGTGGTAATTTATAGTTCAGTTTGCACCCAGTTGGTCATCTTTATTTGCTTGCTTTCACTTATTCACCATGTCTATATTACAGATGGAGTTGCAGGCAGTCGCTTCAAGCGCAATATATAAATCTGTGACTAACAGAAATTGTGCAGTCCAGAACTTTCAGATACATTCAAGTGGTGCTAATCACATCATGATTTGGGAAGTGATACTCTTGCTTCTTCGTTTGGGTTTGTGTGATCGTCTATCACCGTATTTATGATACGATCCAGAGAATCACTATGAAATCGGTGTCCGCGATCTAGATTAGCTAAATGTCGTGTCTAGCTCGACGCTATTAATAATAATTAAGGTTGTCACCGGTCTTACTCTTCACATTATTCTTTCTTCAAACTGATGGTAACCTCGGAAACTGGGCAACAAATAGTATTTTTGTGATGATAACAAACCAGTTAAAGCCATCGTGGAAAATTATTGCCTTATTATACACTGCTTTTCTAAAACAGCTTCCCATCATTAAATTCATGGTTTTGCATTTTCTGTCTAAGACCTTTCCTATTAAATTCTACCTCATGATTGGGAATGCTCTAGGAATTTCTTGATATTTGGACACCCGGTCCCTACAGACGACATCCTCATTACCGGACAGTTTGTCAGGTTGGCACTGAATTTGATCAGCATCAAAATAAAAACTGATGAGCAAATCTCTAATCTTCACTCTGAAGCTGTCAACAAAAATTAATCATTATTACTTTTCAGTCAGCATCGTGTAGCTTACCCTAGTCTTGCTAGTCTCACACACTTCACTTAACACACACACACATACATGTATGCAGTCCGATCTGGTGCGCCTGCTTAGCCCGGTTTATCACTTTCTTCCGTTGTTTAGACCTGACCACTGTTCATTGGCTAAAGTGACCTTTCCGAGACCCTTAGTTGGTTTTGAAACATTGTCTGGAATCTTAGTCCCAAAAGTTTTAAGTTTTCGTACAATCACTACTCTAAGGTGGTCATAATGAGAATGGCCCACTTGGGTTTACATGGACTAAAATTTAAACAACTTGACCGCCTTTCTTATGTGATTACCGAAGAATGGCAGCTCCTTAATGAAATGCAGACCGTCTACTTTTTGAACTTATAAGTGATCGGTTGACAGAGCACTTTGATTCTAGGCGACAGACTAAACCCTTGCCTGTATTGTAGGCAAATACACCCTTTCATGCTGAAACCAAATGATTCGTTAATACTTGATTTTTTAAGTTTTCGTCCCATTGCAAATTATCTTCAAACATTGCCATCATTTTCAGATTTCAAAACTTGAGCTTTTCTTTAACACCGCAAACATTCCATCCATAGTTGAGGTTACACTGTTAATAGATAAGTCACCGAATTTTAAGTTCATTGAACCTTGAAGTAATGCATTACATTACTAATTTAGACTTCCGCACAACGGAATCATACTGAAAACCTCCCGCTTCCCAAGCAGGAGCTCGTATCGCCAGGCCAGTCATTCCATACAGCTCACGACATTGTACACTAGATCAAAACAAGGCAAGTAATGAAATGTGAATTTTATCACAAACAATTCCACATTTTTCGATATATCATTTCCGCTTTGACATCAGAATGGAGGCATAAACGTACATATTCCAATAAATAACTGGAATCTTTCAAAAGAATTTAGCGTGACATACTGGTTATTTTTTGGAGTTTGATAGGGAAAACATGAATTGCTTTTGGAATGTTCAGAACTCATCTTGGAAAGCTCAAAGCTGCCCGACCAGTTGCTTTCAGTGTGGAATGCATTCCAGTGTGGATCAGTTGAAACAGTTGACTCACTGAGATTCAATAAAATACTTGCATGTGATACTGAGCCGAAGCCTCATTTAGTCAAATTAGGTAAGCCAGATTTTTTACAAACTAATAGGATGTCTGTTTTTCTGTCTCACGTCTACATAACTTCAAAACACCATAATGAATGATTTATATTTTCATCGGCTGTTTCCTATTGTCCTTAGGCTTCTCTCACTGCCTTCTGGAGTGTCTTGTCAAAAGATTTCAACGTAATTTCTCGATTCATCAAGGTCTCATTTAATCTTATTGCAACATGATAAGGTATGTCAAAGCCTCTCACAGAAGTAACTTCTAACTTCATTTACCTTCTCTGGCAACATTTAATTAAATGTTTCCCCTCTTCAGTTGCACCTTCCTTAGACCACTTACGCACCCGGGCTCAGCCGTATCATTGTTGCACATCTAGCGAGGCTTTCAAACAAACTTGAAACCACAATAACGTTTGGACAAGAAATGTATCTCTGCTTGCATTGTTACCGCCCCCCCCCTTCATTGCGAATGTGCTATGTGGTTATGTGAAATCTGGATGACCGCCCGTTAGGGGTGCATAGAGGGTTTGCTTGTTGTAGACTTATGAGTGTCATTAGTAGGGAAGTTCATACAGATTGTACTTTGACGCTGTCGAGTAAAGGCGTTTCTATGTTCCGAATTCTGCTCTTGGTGGCTGTGGTCCGTCCCCACCATCTCAAATGAGAACAAAGGAAGTGAATCGGTACAATGATTTTCTCGTTTTTTAATTGAAATCAGCTCATCAAAAGGTTGCTATTATGGTCGATCGTTGATTGTTCCATCGCGTTTGATGCAGTTCACACGATTTAGTTCAGGCCGATTTTGTCGAATCCTAACCGCTCATCCTGGCTGGTTGGCCCAGCTCACGATATGACGATCTCGGTTACATCTACGCCTGTATGTTGATCGTGATTTGTCTGGCACGGTCCAGGGCGGCACAACCACCGACAACCTATGAAACCGCTCCATCAGACTATGGCCCATAAGCCAGTTACAATACCATTTTCTCACACATACTGAAATGCATTACTATCACTTTCTAAGCGTTTGTGAACTCTTTCGAAAATATCCTTATCGATATTCGTGCACCTTCCATAGCAATATGTCTGGAAGTCGTTCGACTTCCTTCCTCCTTTTCGTGTTCATGGTCGTGGTATTTATGTGGTACATACTAATCATTTTGACGGAAATAAGTCTAAATCATTGAATTCAGAGACTTTTCACCACGTGGAAAGCTCGTCCGTTCCCACTGCACAGGACCGATAAATGTTTGTTCGATGCCAGCCGAACAGGCATTTAGAGGGTAGCTGGACTACTGTCCTCTTCGATGCATAGTTTAGAAAACGGAACTGTACTTGCGCACTGCTCTGCGAGATGTTTTCGATTTCTCTCGTATTCTCAGGCTCTCGCGCTGCGTGGAGGATCTAAGGAGTTTTCTTGGACCAGGGTTTTCCCATCGCTAGATTTAGCGGGGATCGATTATGACATTAGCTGCAGCGGCACGAGGTATGCACAATCAAAGGTTTTTAACTAATAGGGCGAAATGTGCTTTGACTTGTAACATGTTGAAACCAACAGGAAAATACCAAGTCTTTTTCATAAAGAGTGGGAATAACAGGTTAAAAAAGGACCACCATAGAGGTTAGAAGAAGTACACTGAGTTATAACCTGAGCTGCAGATATTTTTACCCATATATATGTAGGAAATGGACACGAATTGAGCCTAAATTCATTACATAAAGTGACAGGAAAGATTATTCAGCTGATGAATTAAATACGGAACCCTAGAAGTGATATTTTGTTCTCAAGATGTTAAAGATTCTGTATCTGTTGTGGTTTACTGTCGTCAATGGGATTGAATAATTGTGAAGCGTCGGATGTATTGCAAGGAGAAATTGATGTAGTATGTAACTCAAAACCAAGTGCATACCAGCGATTGGCGTAGCTCAATTATAGTCTAAATCAAATAAATAGGGACTATTTCTTGCTTTTTAAAGAAAATTCTGCGCTGAAAGTTGGAATATAGGAATAGAAGATTGAACTAGACGTTTCTTTTTTATTAATCTTGAACTTTCGATGGGAATCGTTTCCCATGAAAAGCGGAAATGCAGTTCATAACAAATATGAGTTTGTTCCTAGCTTGTAATCCAAGTATTCGCAAATGGCAATCCCTGGTGCCCACTTAATTCTTGTACGCTGAATTATTCGCTCATCGAAAAGTCGGATTCCGATTTTCTCACGTTTCCCCACAAGACTGATCGATGGGTGTGCTTACCTGGTCGTTAGCTTCAAAGTGCGAGCATTTTACTTTCGGTACTAAGAGAATGACAATGCAACACTTGGTTTTCTTCTAAATTGTATATTTCCATAAAACAGTGACATCTGTTGTGATATAATGGAAAGACTTTATGCTAAATAAATATCTTTGTCCCATTTCTATGAGAATTTCATCCTGTTTGTTCGGCATTTGAGGCCGCGCCTACTTGAAGCTAACTGGTCAGCCGTGTATTTCGATAGAAGGTAATGTACTATGTTTCCGTGTACAGGCTACGATAGTGGAATTCAGTAAGCTGGCTCTGTCAGCGTAATTATTTTTTCTTGGTCGCCAGTAGTTTACCATATGCAAGCACATTTTGTCCATTCCTGTACATAATAAACACAAGCTCACTAGGTACGGAAATGTGATTGGAACTTCAGACGGTGTGACTAAATTCACCGCTTGGTCTCCTACGCAGCCTATAGACGAATGTTTCAAATCCTTCCAATGATCTATCTTTGCATAAACGAATTACTCATTTTATCATTTTTTACGCTGGATATGTTTAGTATCTAAGGTTGGCAGTTGTCTTGTTCTCCTTCTGTAGACTTCGAAAAATAATTGGAGAAGTCAATCATTTTTATCCTGTTCTGCTCCCATAAATGTACGGAGAAGGCGTCAAAATTACATTATCCGAAACATACCTTAGTATTTTGATCCACCTCAACGTCTCCGTCTGAACACGGAACCGAAGTATATTTGATCATATGTTGACGCCTCTTACATTTAGTGGACTCAGTTTACACCAATCCATTACCACAGTTTAAAAGTAAATTCAGTCCCCAGAATTCTCGTGGCCAAGTCGCATTTTAAAGTCTATATTCAGATCCCTCTGAGTCAATTTCCTATTCATTCTTGGTGTGAGATGATAATTTGTTGTCGCTCAGCTCAGTACCTCACATCACCTATTTGGAGTTTTATGTAGTCCTTTTCCACTCCAGGTTGTTGATTTCCGCTGCCATAGTGCAATGGACTCTGGTAACCATGAAAGGTACCTGGTTCTTTGCATTCATACTCTGAATGTCATGAAAACCCACTAGTACTGTTATCTTTATCTATATCGTTCTGATGCTTGTAGTTATTAACTGTCACTAAACCAAGCCGAATGTCAGTTTAGAGCTGGCTTTTTTGGAGATGACGTTGCAATCATGGGTTAGCCTTTCACCTTGATTGCTAGTAAATAGATGGGGAAATATTTCAAAAATATTTAATACCATATACGTGCAGAACCTATAAAATGCAGTACTTTTTGGCTATCCTACAACTGCATGGGTTTAAGTGTTTTGAGATGGTACAAGAGGCCAGTCAATGTGGAACATTAGATCGTGCGTGTTTTAGGTACGGAAAGGCCAAAGCCGCGAGTCAGATTCAAACCTGATGCTTCCGTTCACCGGGATCATGGTTTTCTATTTTTCATCATATAAAACATGTTGCGCCTCAGGTCTCTTCCGTTGGTTATATGTGATAAAGTCCTTGGAATTCTGTCCAGCCCATTGTTTGTTTTCACTGGTATGCTACCGAAAAGGCTAATCCAGCAACAGATTCCAAGTTCCTAGTGGTGTCACTAAAATAGTAGCTGAGCCTATTGTTTAATTAGTGTTCTAGACCAGTGACCACGGTTTCTCGGTGATAGAACATAATCCAGTAGGTTAAAGGTCAACGGTTCGATTTATGCTGTTCTAATTGTGAATTTATCATAAAAAGTAGTACTAAAAACATGGTGATGAGCAAAGGCAGATTTTAAAATTCGCAGGTAAAAAGTAGATACCATAGAAACCATTTATTCACATTATTACCTGACATCTTCACTGAAGTTTTGAGCAACTACGGTGAAGTACATGACTGAGCCCGCGTATGTGGATCTCTCTTTGTGTGTGTGTGTGTGTGTGTGTGTTTACGTGTGTGAAAAGGATGAGGCGTCAAACTGAAATTCTGTCTACGGACGCTAACCACGTCAATTTTAATATGCTGGTGAAAGCTGTACCGTTGAGAGAAAGGGCAACCATGTGAAAACCTTTTAAAGGTGTGACTGAACAAGGTGTGGCTGGACCGTTTGTCACCGAGCTACGTAGAGAGGGACGAACAATTCATGTTATTTAAAAGATCAAAGGTCCGACCAGGACTATCCGATGCCTTTGCGCAACCGAATAATTCGCACTTTTTATTCGGTGGAGAAACTGCAACTTTATCATAGGACAATATGCTTTGCAGCGTTACTTCATAACCAATGATCTGAGGAAATTTCTCCCCTTATAAAAGCCATTCATGTGTTACTGGTATCCAAATCTCTCTGCGCCACATCAGATTATGTTCGGCTATTTGAAGACACAACTGCTGTTCTCCTAAATTTACGGACGACTTAGAGTCCGCACTTTAAGCTGAGTGCAGTTATTTGCGTACAATAAGCAACGGCACTTGAACCGATTTTCTAGTAACCGATTGATTTTGAGGACAATTATCTCCTTGGTTTCATGGCTTGTGCGTTTAACACTGAAGTTCAAGAATTTTTGAAGTAGTTGAGTTATGTCTCTGTTCGTCTCCATTAACCCCGGATGCATGCATCTTTGGGCATCTCAGCCAGTTCCTATTAATTTCTTTTTGCTTTGAAATAACTTTGTATTCAGAAAAGGTGAATAGACATCTGTTTGGAGTATCTTCTTTGGGCTTTCTTCATCCACAGTAAGTCAACAAACCATTCATGCGAATGTAATTGACAGCGTGCGTCATACGAACTAAGTTAATTAGAATCGGATAGTGCACTGTTTCCGAAAAACGCCTTCCGATTCGTCCGTCATTTCAGTAGTTGTCCTACCTTCCACGCCAGAATATAGAATGGTCAAATCTACGCTTTCATTCAAACTTAATTTTCAGCGGAAGACTATCGAACACAGACATGTCCCTGTGCAATGAACACACACCAACGAACGAATTAATGCAGGATGATTTCCATGCTAGATATGACTTGCTAAAGTCAATCTTCAAATGACCTCTGCCACCAGATTACACCGGTACCAAATTACAGAAAAAAGTAAAATCCCAATTCTACTACTGACACTGTTGTCGATAGTCAGCATTTTGTTCAAATTCAGTTCTTGTAAACTTTAACAATTCCGAACATGGGCCCCACACTTTCATCCCTGTGGAAACAATCCCGAAGCTCACAAAATGAGAAAAGAACCGTGCAGTTTTTCTGTTAGGTCACCTGAGCTGACTGTCTGTGGTTGGTCGAGTGAATCTCAATGCTCGTACTATAAGTAGACATCCTTCTGACATTGTTGAGGACGACATGGAATTGAATTCCAAAAAGTCAGCTGCTTTCCCATCTACTCGGTAATTACTTCCTTGTAGCGAAGTAAAGTTCAAATCGGTATTGATAACCAGTAGAAACATTTGATTAGCAGATGTAACACTTCATTTATTAGAAGACATATGGATCCTATCCTCCGCGGATTATTTGGGGCTCGAAACCAGCAGATGTTGCCAGAACAAATGTTGCTAGTCATCTTCCCCGAGCCTTTTCTGCAAGAAGTTCGTTTATTGTCAGTTTAATATGGCGTGCACCATAAATAGTATCGCACGTGAGTGATCAGATGGGCATCACCGATTTCACCGTCATTCCTGCTCATCATGTGTACCTGGTCTCTTAACTTTACCTGTGCATTCCTCCTTTAGTTTTGGCATTATAATCTCGTTTGAATCAATAGGAGTGCCAACTAATCATCGTTATGGTCCACTAATGGACTCAAACAAAAATTAAGTGCCTGCCTTCTCACGATTCATGGGAAAGGAACTAGAACAGAGTTCAGTCAGGCATCAACCACGCAAATGGAAGGACCCTAGAGCAATGCGGTGCTCTGTAAGACGGCAATTTGTATGAGAAGATAAAAGTGAAAGAAAACCGATAAACCGCAATATCGCTCCATTAGTTAGGGAGTTCACATGCGAGTCGTATGATGCAACCCGATAGAGCCTCACGGTAGCCTGTCTAGACAAGTTACCAATGAGTACCGTGACGAAAATCGGTCATGAAATCCAAACTTCCCGCGAAGGCAACTGAACAGAAAGTATTCCACCAATCAGGATATTTCTGACCTTACGTGTAAACCCTTGAGCTGCTAAGCCCAACTTAAACATGTTCTCTTCCGTTGTGGTCTTCTCGTTGTGTTCATTTAGGTAGCTTGGGCTGGAATCAATTCAGAGCCTACTGATAATTCGTACCCACTTGTTGCCGTGACTGACGGAATTTCGTATACTAACTACAAGTCTAAATATTACACATTATTCCTGACATATTTAGACTAGTATATCACTTAGTATTCGGAGTTTATTTATCAGTTGCTGAACTGCGAAAGTTGATAAGTGGGCATAACAGGGAAACGAGTCCAAACTAGTAAACAGAGGCTAGCTCTGCCGTATCTCACCTATACTAAACACATACTTGTTACTATCTGTTCGGTTCATCCAATCAACTAATACAAACCATTTGTCTTCCTTAGTTTCATAAATCCCTGATCAATTAATCCCGCATAAATTTAGCTGGGAGAAGCATTATTTACGAAGAAGAGAGAATGGGCACCGTTTATACCATGGTCACGGCTATTTCATTTGCAAATATGTAATCGAGGGCAGAGCAACTGGCCATGACTTCGATAGGGCACATTCCTTCCATGTATCAAATAGCCGGACACTGATAGTTGGACCCTGAGGCAGTTACCTAGTTCTTAATCAAGAGAAATGCTAATTTCATTCTTTGACAGCAGCTTATCGGAGGAGGACATCAGCGCAGACACTTAAGTTCAGCGAGCCACAGTTACAAGCCTCTTGAGTGAAGTACACTCACCTGAGCGGGGTACATGAAGTAAACCGATGCAATTCACTCAGTTTCCGTGATTCTTACTCAGGCTATTTTAACAGTGTCCAGATGAGTGTGTTAATTAATTGGCTTGATTATTAGTGCCAATTTGTCGAATATAAGTTTTTTACCACTACTTTCTATAAGGCCCCTTGGTGTTACTTAGAAGTAATCAAGAGAACTGGTAACACCATTCAGCTGAAAACACTGTCCATTCGGTCCCAGACTCGTTTGGACATCAAGACAAAAGACAGCATCATCAGTTCCGCTTAAAGCGCGGTTGAATTCATCGATGTGACAGGCTTTAGTCCGGGTTTCGAAGCAAATCCAACTGAACAGTGAGTGACTTGTGCAAGCATTTGCATTATGCCGGAAAATAATTTTTCCTGATGTCTTGTCATACAGCGTCAACACCCAACTTTCTTTTGCAAACCATGGATGTTATTTCATCCTTGTTGTGAACCGTTAGCAGTGCATATCCACCGCGCCCGAACTGGGACGCTAGACGGGGAAGGCCGATTGTGAACTGAAAGCCTTGGCCATTATGCTAGACGGGCTGACTCTCAAGGCCCATCGAACATCAACATTACATGATATAGGGCCCTTATCTTTCCCTGGTTCTTGCAGGTCACACGTCGATTGCGTCTCAGTTCAGGATGAACTTCTACGTAGGCGGGGAATGACACTGAACTCATTAGGAAAAGTCAGGTCAAAATTGCTACTGCCGACCACTGTAAATCAGAATAGTTTTTTGTTTATATTTCTTCTAATTGTTGAGTTTAAGTCGTTTTTAGTTCAGTTCCCATCAGCGGAGAGCAGTATCTATTTTTCACCACGTATGAGTTTGCTCTTATATGACTTAAGCTAAAGCATTGGTAATTCTAGGTCCGGTATTTTTGTATCTGATGCTGGCACCTTGTCCTGAAACTGAGCAGTGTGATTACAATTCGCTGCGTGTCCGTTGTGCTCTGCATTATTCATTATGGGCGAGTGATTAACATGAGATGCACGAAGAAAGGAAGAATCATTAGTAGGGCCTCCAGCAATTTGTCAGCCAACCCAAAACTTACGTATTAAAATCAGACCTGACTGTCGGCAATCTACACCCTGAGTACCCAAACTTAAACGATGGGAAATATGAATGTGACACTATCATTCAATGAGATTTACGATTTATCTGATCCCCGTAGAAACTCATAGTCATCGACTTTGTGCCGGTTTACTTAACCTACGCTTTTTTTTACTTCGCCGTTTCTCGAAGGTTTTTTCTGTAAAGCGAGGTCCATTCCATCTTGATCACTCAGATAGGTCCTGGGAGCAGTCACTTACGAATGAGCAGTCAAATTAAAATCAAAGGCCAAATCTCAAACAAGGTGATCTTTGGTGGCTCCAAAGTGGTGCACTTACTCCGGATAGCGCGGTGATTGACATCATGGCAGTCATATAAATCACAACCAACCCTTCAAAGTGGGGCGATTAGTCGCGATGTTTACTTCTAATGCACAGAATATCTGAACCGAATATGTTCGATGGTCCGGAGTGACTTCAGTTAAACGGAGTAATACGTATAACCAATTCCTTTTAGGAGTTAGTAAACAAATGGAAAAATTAACTAGCCCATTGGCGAACCTGTTGGTTCGACTTGAGAACCTTTCTTTGCTTAGCTCACATCGTTGGCCCGTGGTACCGAGGTTTTCTTTGGCCGTTGATTCCCCAACCTTTACATCTATATTTCCTTATTTTTCCAGGCAAAATTCGGACATCTCAGTCGTACGCTGTTTGTCCTCCTGGACGACCATCCATTCGATTCATTGGTGAAACAATAGGATTTGCGAAGGACCCTAAGGAGTTAATAATCGACGGCATGTTGAGTTACTCCTAGCAGATTTTTTCTTATCGACTAATGTATGATCTTTGTTTTACTTTATTAGAATTAGACCATAGGAATTAGAGATGCAGACATGAATCAACTAGCTGACCTTGAGGCGATCCTATCCAAATAGCAGCTGTGCTTTAAGTGTAAATGTCAAACGAACACAGACATGCAGTCGCTCGGGTGTGGGATTCATTCACATATGAGAAAAGACGAGTTGCCGTCCATCCCTGTGTCACGAAACCTGTTCCAACTTAAGGGTCCCACGACTCATCGGACCGAAACAGTGACCTTCCCCTTCTCGCATCACCCCATTGCGGACAACTTGAAACCCTTGGCATCCCCTCATGTGCAGTCTCTTATTTTTAAAAAACTCGAGAGCATTGGTCCTCATACGTATGGAACCGAAGAGGAGTCTTTGAACTTCATATACCGTTAAGATTAAAGAATTCAGTTGACTCATGACTGAAACTTTTTCATTCAGCCTCGTTGGATCTCGAAAGTCGACAGAATCAGTTTAAAAGGCTGAGGCATCGGAATTCTCCCCCTGTTCATTAATCACTGTTAATCAGTGGATTCTTCTGTTTGCTTTTGTCCCTTCTCATTAAATCTAAAGAGAAATACCAAGCTGAGTAGATATGGACATTCTTTCATTATGCAAAACTAAATGGTTTATAATGTATTTTGGGCTAACAAATATCCAACTGCCGATGGGAATACATTAAAATCTAATCAAATGGGACAGAAATCAGTCATAATGAAATGAAAATGAGTTGTCGGGAAAAATTGGAAGCCACTGAATCCTCAATCAGTCGAGAACCACACAATGGATCATATTGTGCCAACAGGGAGATACGAAGTCTACGAAGATCCTGCAATAGACACGTTGGCACAGAGTATTGCTCTTCCATTTTGGTCAACCAGTTGCCAAATCAACGTTCCGGGTACCTGAAACAGTCATTTAGAAAACGGTTAGATAACTGAAGTATTCGGAGGCCGAGATAAATGTATGAAACATCTGAAATTCCCGCGCTAAATAAGATGCTAATTGCTCGCCAACTGCAATAGGCCTTATTTTAAAATCATGCAGTGTGTGACTCATCCAGTCCCAGATTATCGTTCCGTTGAACCGTGCGAATATTTGTCAATGAGCAACTCACTTGCACTCGTGGAGTTCTTATTCGGTGTCTATATGTGTAAACCGTCCCATGCGATTGTAATGGACAGCCAGGATCAGTCGCTTCACAAATAGGAAACCCCGCTGTAGTCAGTGCTATCGGGACCGTATTCCACAGCCAATAGGTTCCTGACGCCTGGCCCCTGGTAATCTGTCGGTCTAGGAAAGTGGTTGGGAGAAGCTGATATTAATGATTTGTAAATCCCTAACCAGTTCTAATAAGCTGTTCGTGGTCATGCCTTTTTGACAATCCGGCAATAATTCGTATGTACATCCCTATACAACAATCACAAACCACACAAGACATCAGAATCAACTTTCCGTTTACCTCTAAAGGACAAACCACGGTTGCATATGCATCTGAAAATATATCTCCTAATAGTGAACAATAACAGATCCCTCGGCTATATCCGTCACTCCTTTCAAATCAAAGGCAAACGAAGTTATCCTCATCTGAACCCTGTGTAAAGATCATAAAGCCACCCTTTCGATCTATACTAGTTTGTCACAGTGACCAATCTGACTGAAGAAAGCACATGCATTTCTGCTTACAAACGTAGTGAAAATGGAACAGTTTGTTTCCTTGTACTTAGGTTTTCACCAAACTAAATTGTTTCTCACCCGCTACCACGACATAATAAATAACTAGCAGCCCGTGCGGAACTGGTTGGTGATCGAAGTGGATCTGACCTCCAACCATAATGCATGGATGACCATTTTCAGCGATGCCAATCGAGCTCACTTTATTGAAGAATAAGAGATGATGAGAGTGGTGTAAGTTTAATATTTTCTAAACAGCACTGCACTATCTGTTGATTTTCAAAGCATCTGATGTTGTCAGTTCCATTGATTATCTCATCTCGTGAGTGGCATTATTATGTTAGTCGATGGGCCAGATGCTCCGTAAGCGCAACGGCTAACGAAAGTTGGAATTGAAGCGAAGGCGAATTATCCGGTACTTGGATTTGGATCAGGATGCCCAAATGGCGATGCCCTGTAGACGCTCAATTGTTACCGAGACCTGCACCTATGGACAAGTATTTCTTTTTTGTATTGCGAATGCTACCAGACGGTGGACGGAAGTCCCAAACATGAAAAATCGGACACTCGACAATTCACCACATAGGAGTGTATTTTGGAAACCTCTCACAACCAGTCAAATCAAGGCTTACCAGTTCGGAATCGGATTATCAGTTCTAACTGGCGGTGACTGGGTGTAACTGCGGCTTCCACCAGAAGACTGGACGGATCTGAAGAGTTGAAGGGATGACAAAGTGGGTTATCCAACTGAAATGCTAGATAGCGAACACTAAACTTTTAAATTTTACTCTAGACAGAAGATAAACATTTGTGCACTGACCAAATTTCTCCCGATATTGCATTAGAACAATTCAACTGATTGACAAAATCTGTGAACACACTGCAGAAAACGTCCATTCTGTGCACAATAAATGAAACTGCACTAACCAATATAAGAGAAAAGCATCTATTACACTAAATTTTCATTTCATTACTGACAACATGGAGTTACTGCATCGCTTGTTTCCATTCCAACAGCCACGATAAACAATAATATCACGAATTGAACTCGGGACATGTTTTTCGGTTAGACGACAAATAGCAGTTGTGCACTGTTTCACTCACAATCCTCGGTTCCCTGTTTTATACCATTTTTCGGAATGTCAAGGACGACGATCCATCTAGTCTACAGGAAAACACACGTTGACATAACGTGACAGCAGGAAATTGCGCGGGAAATTTAATCTGTCAGTGCTACTTTGTTCGCGAGTGAATTTCAATCTTATGATATTTGCCACATCCATTTTTCTTCAGCTTATGCTTGGAATTCACACCAAAACAATTGAACCAAGCGATCTTTTATTGTGGATACTTCATAATGCGGGACAATACTTTCGTATAGTGCTAATACAGCACAGTTTCTGAGGGGCATGAAAGTGGGTCTATTCTTTTTGGTCAGACAGACAGTAAAGATTTTGGGGATAAAGGAATTTAAGTAATCAACGAGCCATTGACCCGACAGATTTAGTCTGATCAAAGTAGTTAAAACTCAGCCATTCTACTGTGTCCCTGTTTATTTGACATGATGGGACACTTTGCTTTACGGAATTTGTCAATCCTCAAAACAACCGACGTACATTCTCAACCAAATACGACCGAGCGATGCATGCATCTGAAGGCGCCGCGTTCAAGTAGTCTGGCTGAGTGAATTATTTTCATTCAATTTTCCGGATGCACTTAGGGCGTATTGAACTAAACACACTTTCGTTTGCATTTCACTGTCTAGTCTGATATGAGAATTTCAGTGCTGGCCTGATCAACTCATTATTTCTTTGACCTTTATTTTATAATCTGATAAATATTCGACATTTGCAATTCACGGACTTAACTCAGATCAATACACTATATGGTTTATGGCTAATTTCTTTCTTTTAGTTACACGGAATTCATCGCGGCCGATTACATCAACTCTCAGCTTGAATTGATGACAATTATTTGCTACTACTCGCCGATATTTCAAGTCTACCAGGTTAAAATTCATCCAACAATGCTTATTTTGGCTGCAAACTGCATGTTGTTATCGTCAATGCATTTGACCTATCGAAGTATCTGGCGCTTCCTGGGCTATTGAAATGTTCACGAAATATCCGTCAACTTATGGATGAATAAAACTTCTATCCGAACGGTTTTTGTTTAGAAAAGATCCAAAATGACACGATTTATCTGTTTCAGTGAATGCAATAATTCGTCCAGAACGCGACTGTCATATACTTAGCTTTGTGTACAATATCTTTGACTCCTAGATACTCTCGGTAATCCAAGCCCCGAAGCACCATATAGACCCATAATTCAGATCAAAACAGGTGGTTTTGGAGAATATGTATCTCCTACCAATCGATTGATCAACCAACCAACCAACCAACCGAATCACAAATCGACCGAAAGTGCACTAACGATTTCCTTAACCCATTCCAAGCCAGACAATTGTGATCCTAACGGCTTGAGAGGGAATTTTATCCCCGTTTTCCGGCTGATAAAAATGAGGAACATGCAAGTATTGTGAGCGAGTGAATCTCTTCGCATGGCTTATCTAAGTTGGTTTTATGATGGACGGCTAAACTCTGATCCCAAAGAAGGCAGACAACTCTAAGATAGCCGACATTTGCGGGGAAGTGTGTACTGCGAATCGAAGCTGTCTAGATTCATCTGAAGTGAGCACAAATTGAACAATCAATCAGCGAATCCCAGGGTCGTACTGGCTAACCTGTTATACCTAGCGGTACGTAATCCACAGAAGACTGCTGAATTCCTCTAGATATCCGATGAAGTGCAGGCGGACACAGAAGGATAGATGGTTCGCGTGGGTAGTTCTTCAGCGCTAATTTTTCTTCATCTCCCACCGCTCTCACTACCCACGGGTTTGATTGCAGTAATCTAGAAGCAGATTTGATGTGTATATATGCACTGACAAAGAGTTATCAACGAATCACAGTTGTGATTCTTCTGTGGACTCTTCGACGAAAAGTTTCCATGCACACTCCTGATGCTACAGATTCGATTCTGGTGAGAAATATCAGTCCATTCGGAGTGTACAAGTATGTGGATGTTTGGACACGAGAGCATCGGGTACGCATACCTGGTGAGCGACAATAACCGCGAAACCGGTCGTGTGCTCCCGAGCAAATTTTGTTTACGCATTCAGATACTACTTTCTGACATTATATATTTATATGTATAATATGTATAACTGATAAGTCCGCACGTCACTGATGTTTGGCTGGCGTCGGATTGCATGAATATGATAAGCCTAATTTCAACTACATCTCTGTTTTTCTCTGCAAGTTGAGGCTACTAACCCACGCCAGAAATCTAACACCACCCTGTTTTGATTCGGCGAGTCATAAAACAGTTAGGCGGAATATGCCCGAAAAGAGAAATTGGTTGACATGCTCCTTTGAAATCGGGTGAACAACACGAGCCAAGGATTATATCGATTGCAGGCGGGAAAACAGAGTGAAGAACTAACCCTCCACTCTAAATCCAGAACAAAGTAAGTGTGGTCTGATTTTCGTGACAAGTTCAAAGGAGAACGGTGGCGTTGCTCGTATTGAAAACCAAAGAAGCGGCAAGTGATTCTGAGAGACGAGGGTGGGCAATCTCCCAAAGAGTTTCAATAGGAAAAGTCAAACATAAATCGTCTGATCATGATAAGTAGATAATGGTCTTGTTGACCGGTCAAAGGAACATATTGTAACTGAACCATTATCCAATTGATGAAAAACTAGTTGGTGACAATAAATCCCCGATTCAGTCAAGATGGGTGAGTAACATAGGTATACCCTAGTGAATAGACACTTCAGAACTTAGCATAATTAAAATTAGTCAGATAACCCAATTTCAAGAGACTGTGAATCAATACCAATTTGCTAGAATGGGTAATATCGAATGCGTGCCCAATGACATGTGACCGTGTCAACAGAAGAAAAGGAAGTGCAGCATTTACGCCAAGTGAAGAAGCAGCATGGGATGTTCCTACTGCAAATAAACGAGCAGAAAATTAAGACTGCGGCTACAACGATTGCACGCACGCCTGAGTTAGACAGCCTCACCGATGTCGTGTGATCTTCGCATGTAACGGAAGGCGCAAGGTCATTTTTCAAGTTTAAAGTGTCGATTCTGGAATCGTAAATGAATGGGGATTGAATGAGGATTCTTTCACACCACCTACTGCCAGGTCAGATCATTCAAAGTTCGAAAAACAAATAACAGCAAGACAACAACAGAATTTATTCTCGAATACATATTAGTTGTTGCAAAAGAGAAATACATAAATTCATATTCTCTTGCGCACCCTGGTCGGTACTTGCTTGCTTGCTCGGTACTCTCTTGTATGACCGTTTCCATACTGCAGCATCTTTTTGTGTGAATGATTATTCCGTTTAAGAATCGTACGGTGATTTTTTGAAGTCTACTTATTTGTTGAACAAGGTCAAATTCAGAAAGACGATGTGCAATCAAATATGATTGTAAAACTTGCCTTGAGAAAGACCACCGACGCTAGTCGAAACGTTGGCGCATTACATCTACCAACAACACTGTATTCCTAACATTATATCATTCGAAATTTAGGAAAGTAAGTAGTTAGAATATGCAATTTAAAGAAAACTCGAGTGCTCTTAGGTCGGGCTAGCAGCATAGAAAGAAAACCAATAACTAGGAGTTCTAACATTTCATCTCGACTAGTGGTGAGATGTTTGAGATGTAAACGCCAAGCTCAACGATGAAGACCTTTCGAAACTAGTGACATTCAGTTGTCAACTACAGTATGTGGGCTTCAAGAGCAAATTCTGTTCAGGAGCAGATTGATTTCATCTCCGTGAAAAACGCGGAGTCCACGTTCAATGAACAAAGGACTGGGCTTCGTAATACAGCTAACACATATTGACTGAAGATCAAGATCTTCGGCTCACTATTACGCGACACGTAATCGAAGTTCATTTTTTCTTTCTATTTCCCTGCGTTGCACAACAGTTTGCCGAAGATTCTAGTCTCCAGCATGGCTTTCTACCCCAAATTTATTACGTAATGCAGTTCTTTATGCACGGAAGCAGCAAACAAACTGTGTTTGCTCTGTAGGTGACATCAACTTCACAGAACTTAACTTTTACGGTCATTCACTGAAACTGATAACAGAATAGTACATGATTTACAGACCGGTTCACGTAAGAGTAATACTGATGTTAACCAACCGCATTAGTGGTTTCGTTGTACCGCCAACTTCGAAAAAGTTTCATCGGAGTTGCTGTGACGTTGAGTGCAATCTTGATTAGCCCCGATACAATCAAACGGATGTCTACATTGAACCGGAGCTAAAAAGTATAACTCCGTTGTCCAGCAACTAATCATATCTTTCGAGGCAATTCGTTATGGGCCTTGAGGTGTTGTAATAAAGTATTTCATTGAAGATGCGCGCACAGGAGTGCACCGTGTCTGGAAAGACGCTTGAAGGATATAGAAACAAGTTAAAAGACTTTCACCGGAATAGCAAGGAATCCATGAAAGTAGCAAGGTAAAATCCAAACTAGTGTGAAGCGCTTGATTTGGTGGTGTAGAATGCAAAAATTCACCAAATGTAGAACACAAAAGGAATGATTTCTAACTTTGACAAAAACCGCCAGATTTCATGGTAAAATGACAACTGTTTACTTCACAAAAGGTGGGGGCCACGAATTTTCATTACCTGTAGCCAGATGAGAGTCGAATTCCGAAATTTTTCCATGTTTCGTCGATAAACAAAAAACTAACATCGACACTATTTTATCCGTTCGCATTAGGACTGCTTTGAAGTAACCGATCAGTGAAGAAGGAAATGCGCTATTCCGCAGCAGATAGCAAAGAACTATCGAAATAACATACACCAGTTGATGTGGGGTCAAAAGAAAGCAAGTGAAGAAAAAGAAAAAGGGTAAATAAAATCGTTAGGGGAATCACCAAACGCACCAGTTCTTCAGAACTCCCAGTGCGAGTAATCTATCATCCGCCGCACTCATTGTTCGAACCTCGGTGGGATTTTACCCTCTAAAGGGCATCAGTCCGAAGCTTCAGTCTTACACTGATTGCCACTTCCGTCCACTCCCTCCAGTCCTATTGTAAAGTGCATGCTTATATCATCATTAATCTGGCTCATTATAGAACAAATTGATCGAAATCACATTTCTTGCACCACCTAAGATTTTGCTGCACTGAAGATAATGCAGGAAACAAATAAGTCTACTATGAAATATTTGGAAGTACAAAGTCCCGCAGATCAGACTTTTATGGCAAGCAGGCTATCCAGTCATCCGAATTCGAATTGATGTATTAAATATGTGATGGGTGAGGACATCTGTCGGAAATTCACAGCGGGATGTTGGACTTGTTACTTTTCACGTTCACCCTTCTTCCATTGATCCGGCCTGTCTGATGTGCCTGAATTAGGGTGAATCACTTCGGTTTCGATTATTGTCTAGGACTGTTAGTAATATCTTGGAAGCGGAAGGACGCTGTTGTGCGACGCATGATGCGTGTGTTCCTTCAACTGATGATGACTGGTGGTGTAAAACAAGTTAGTACGCATAATTCTTGACTGAGTCAAAATTAGGCAGACAGGTAATGAACAGTACTGGACCGAATGTTTCACTGCGTCGGTTAATGCATATTCCTGTGGGACGCAGCATATGAAATCAGAAGCAGGCAGCAAGTGAGAAACAAATTGATGTGATCATAACCGGGCGATCAGAATGATGCGAATGTTGGTTGTATTGCATTATATTGCATTGTACAGACTTTTGCATACAAAATATAATGTCACATTTCAGTCAAAAAACGGGAAAAGGACAGTTACAATCATTATCTTCTAAAAATCTGAAAAGAAAAGAAATAAGGGTGGGATGATCAGAGCGCATTATGATGCGTTGTTCAGGAAATCGGCTAAAACACGGTAACGGTTTGTCAAAACGCGTGCTAAATATGGAACAGTGGAGCTCCCATAGATATTGATCCTAGGAGGTATGGAGCGGAAAGTGGATCGCGTTGAAATATGAGAGTGGATCTTTGAAAGATTGTTTTGCAGAGTATGCACGGGGACTGAAAGAGTTTTGTGAGCAAATTTCTTACATGATGATAAGTTCTGATCACAAAGACATAAGGGCAACTCAGTTAGAAGTATGAAAGACACATGGCTAATAATTAATAGCCCCCGACGAAGAATTTTATAGTCTTTTTTAAGTAGACCTGGAAAAATAACAGGAAGACAGTAAAGGAGGATTGGAAAACATTGGTAAACAAATCGTTACAGACAGACGTATCAGATGAGCATAACGTTGTAAGTCTCATTGGAAGTTAACAGTAAAAACGTTAACGTTACAATCAGTGCTTTCGAAATTAACCAGTAATTCTGTTTGAGGGCTGCATGGTAAAACGAGAAAAAAGCATTATGTTTGTGTATTTGAAATACGTGTGGTTTTAAATTAGTCCAATATTTAGACTTGTAATTAGTATACAAAATTCACTGCATGACGTTGCATCTGTCAGTCACATGTGATGAAGATCAACAAACCGTTCAGTGCCTGCCCGGTAGCGTAATAGCTAAAGCGTTAAATTCAAACATCGTTCGCCCCGGGTTCGCGTCCCAGTTCGTGCGCGGTCCATATGCACTGTTGATGATTCCTAACAAGGATGAAACAGTTATACACTGCTGCCATGGTTTCTTAACAGTCAACTGGGCAATTACATCACGTGGTGAATTAGTTCATCAAACTGACACATTCTGTAAGATGACTGGATCCCCTTTGGGGGGTTAAATTACACGTTCAAGCACAAAAGTACCAGGTCACGCAGGAGACAATACTGAAAATCGTATGTTGAATTCCACGATGATGTTACTGGACTGTAACTGAACGATCAACGAGCCATTGCCCATTCACCATGAGGCTAATCAAATTTGAGTGAGATATAGCAAGGGCGTTATTCTATACGATAGTCGGTTTTCCGGAACAACATTATAAGTGACTGTCACATTTTATGGCCAGTACAACTAGCACAAATTTCGTACCAGTTGAAGTAACTCTGATTTGATTTTGTCCACGTGGCTCTCTGTAGGAACTTACAGTTGGCATTCTCAAACGAGATAAACGGTCCAACTAATTGGTCGATACGAAAATCTAAGATGGAAATCGCAATCCAGAAATCACCATTTTGCGAGTATCAGTCGTCCTCCTCTCAACACACGTGGAGTGGAAGCACTGCATTTCGCTTGATTAAAGGAAAAGCCATTTGGAATTACTCACGTACTGTCTGCAGGTCACGAAATTTTCACCAAATTGGCTGTGACCTATCATTTTGGTTGCTGTCTGTTTGATTCAAGAAACGCGGGTGTGCTGGCTTGCAGGGATGCCGTAGTCGCACCCTCCGGGATCTTGTGCGGACTAACATCAGATCTTTACCTGGGAAAATACCGCGATTATTTAATGGTTTTCACTACCGATTTCACTCAAGTTTTCACTCAAGAGTTTTGGATCAAAAAATAATGAGGGTGACTTGGTTCCTCATGAAAACTTTCAGTGTTTTTGTCATCGCAAGGTTCAATGCTAGAAGATGGTTGGTAATTGCGACGTACATCAAAAGCGAATAGTCCAGCAAGTCCAGCTTTGTCTTAAATTTCACCAAAAGTGGTGTTGACTGTTTGTTGGTCAAATGCCGTCCTAAGTTTTCCTCGTATGTTAGCGTAATAATTAGTAATGTTTAGATCGCTCGGTTTTGTTCTATGCATGACATCAATTTGTTCGATGATGCTTGCATACCTATTCGTGTGCCAATGTTGTCTAGCAGTTCATGCGTTTTTGTCAGTGATGTTATCCACCACCCCAAAAATTATCACTTGATCGCTTTTGACGTAGATGATATGTTAAATTCCCACAAGAAACAATGAAATTTAGACGAAGTTAGCAATTATTCCATTCTCTTCCATTCGTGATTACACGACCCTGCTTCATCCAGTGATCACTCTCTCATTTCACACTCTCTCTCTCGTTTCCGAATGGGTCTTAGGACTTGTCGTAGTGAGCACGTACTAATGATGGCAAGCTCGCTTGTCCACCAAAACACTTATTTTATCGGGTATTCTACCCAAGATAGTGCCTGTATCTAAAAGCTGAAGATAATTATTTGTTAACTGGGATATTTTGTAATAACTAGGGTCTAATAATCATGGTTGAACACGAGAAGGAAGATTTTCTTTTAGGAGGAATCTTGATTTCTATCAAACGTGACCATGCACTGAAGTGATTTAGGTGTGGTGTGTTAATCGCTTATATTGTTAACGTGAAAGCGAAGCAGTCAGCAGGGGACAGTAAAATCTTTTGATAGAGGATAATAAACTGACCAAAATACTTCGGTCAACACAAGATTTTGCACCTAAGCTCTTCCAGCTTCTTAAACTAAACATGGACACCTTCTGCGTCATGCTAAACAAATAAATTATATCAAGAGCATGCCTTCCATGGAGGGAATTAATCCTATCCGAGAGCGGCCACAGAGTTACTGATGTTCATGCTGAAATTCTGGTAGTTGTTTTCTGTATTCCTGATGCAAATTGTTACCGATATTTCATGTACCACTGTTCAGATAGATTTGAAAAAATACTCAAACAATCCAAATGTTAGAAGATATGGATTATTCGCACGACAAATCAGGGGATATAATTCGTTCCATAACATTGCATGTATATAATGTTCATTGAGAATGGTTATCCTGTGCACTTTGAATAAAACTCCCGATATCTTTAAATGCCCTGGGCTTCCTTGAAATAAGATTACCCCCCCCTTAATGCCGGACTGCTATCTGACACAAACAGGGCTTTGCTTGTGCTACTTATACCTTTCAGCAGCTTAAGTGTTTTCAGTTACATCTATCTGATCTCGGTGTCGACTAAGGGTGAATAGCCCCAAGGCCCGTAGTCCATCTTCATAAAGC
This sequence comes from Fasciolopsis buskii, assembly GCA_008360955.1. Classification (NCBI taxonomy): domain Eukaryota; kingdom Metazoa; phylum Platyhelminthes; class Trematoda; order Plagiorchiida; family Fasciolidae; genus Fasciolopsis; species Fasciolopsis buskii. The sequence continues at coordinate 116,361 of LUCM01006344.1, forward strand.
CTGTTCCTTAACCCAGAGCTGACCGTTTTGAATCACTTTTGGACGATTTTCAGTAATACTGGATCTTTCACCAGGTTGGGGGCCATGTCCGAACTTCGCGTTAACGGTGGATTTATGTTCAAGCCGCGAGATGCAACCTGGTACAGCTTCATGCTAGTCCGCCTAGATAAGCTGCCAATTAGAATCGTAACCAGAAACGGTCGTTAAATCCAAACATTCCGCAAAGGTGGTTGGACAGAATGTGTTCCGTCAATCGGAAAAGTTCCAACCTTGTATATAAATCCAAGAGTGTTAAGTATAACTCGAACTTACTGCTCTTCTGTTGTGGTCTTCTTGTTGATTTCATTCACGTAGCTTAAGTATAAGCCAATTCAATACTTTGTGGTAACTTCTATCCGCTCGTTACCATGACTGATCGAATTCTGCACACTAATTACATGTCAGATGTTACAGTATTTTATGTGCGACTATAAAATTGTTTCTAATGGCGGTATGCTTACCTCGGGGTCTCTGGAGTTAACGGTCTTTGGTAGCCGGCAGACCATTTTCTTTACTTTGCTGTTAGCGGATGCACACTGGGTTGAGGATTCGTTGATGAGAACACTCGGGTCCCTTATCTCCGTTGTTCTTTCAAACTCCTGGGATCCCCCTTTCCACGACGATAAAGTGTCTCCTAAAGTATTTGACTGCACTTCCTTACATTGAAAGCAAGTACTCAGTTAGCTATTCCCCCGTGGACGGTTTCCATTTCCGACTGTGGATAATTAGAAGCTGAGTCACCTGTTATCCTGACGCCGTCCGTGAACAAAAGGCATACTTTTAACCCAACCAATAAATAGCTATTGAAAACCAGGAATAACAGCATCAGTAGTGTCCAGCCCTGGGGAACCCCACTGCATGCCTTCGCTTTCGAGTGTCCTACTGCATCCATCCATACTAAGGAGCTTTGATTGGAGATCTAGTCGTGTATCCAATTGATGACACTTCTGTTGGCATTCATCACGGTAAGCTTGTTTGGAAACTACCTTCTTGTAACTCAAGTCAGTAACCATCAAACATTTTGTGCAAAAATTCGTCACTTAATTTAGTTCCTGCTTTACATTGGCCTAACTCCGCCGTTTGTTTATTTACGGATTGCCTGCAACTCGTGTTCTGACTGGTGCACTAAGTTTATCACGCGATCGAAATGAGGAGCTTACAAACTGATCATAAAAGAATGGACTATGGACAAAGGGAGTTTTGTAAAAATGTGTGTCTCGGGAAGAATCTCCGTGTTGCACTCAGCCAGATTTAGTAATCAAGTTACGCCGAGTAAAGAGATTTTTCATTTCGACATAAATCGGATGAAAGCGCACCTGCGTCCAGAGTCTGCTTCTTATGAAACAGCATCTCGGCCTAAATCTTGATCCTATGAAAACCAAGTTTTGTTTTGAATGGGTCAGTTACTGAGCCATATAATCAGTGGATTCCGAAGTAAAATTTCTAAGACTTATTTGAGTATAAGGTCAATACGGTTTCACGCTGGAGTTGGATTACGCAATGTCAAAATGGCCGAAAACTGCTGAAGGGTAAAGAATAACCCGTCGATTTTCACTGTTTATTGATATCGTGAATAGACCTCGTTTTGTTCTTCCTAACGGGCTTCTAATGCGTCATGAGTACGATTAGTGGGATGGGTAAATTTCTAGGATATTTGGTTATCACGTAATACCAAAGACTACAGATTATCATAGAGAAGATGGCCAGTTTTCTCTAAACGAAAGGTACAAAAATCCAAGTATTTGTTTCTTGACGTTATTTCTTGCTGGTGTGGAGTGTTCATATGACGTTTGGTGCGTGAAATTAAGGACAGCGAGTCCTGATTGTGAAGGATAGTGTCCGACAGCCTCGCACTCTATTTCAAAAACAATGACGAGTTTTCGACCTAAGACTTGCGGTTCTAGATTGTTGAAAGAAGAAATCTAATTTTCTCTCCAATATTACCCTATAAATAAAATAGTTTGTCACATCCTCGAAAATTTGTGTGCATTTACTACATTTCAAGGTAGAAATCAATTAAAAACGAGATAGAAGCCTTCCTGGACATCTCGCCATGTCCTGAAAAGCAGTTTGTATAATCATAAAGAAAGCCAACCAGGACATTCCACATTCATTTGGACGTTGTTCCTCCTGTAAGACATTTTATCATATCTACATGAAAAAACATGGATTCCTGGTTTCGTACGTTGATCCGGAATCACCTTGAAGACCACAATTTCTCCAATCAGGAAATACTGCTACCTGACCTTCTGAGGAAAAAAGTATAAAATTCAAGATAACTTTTCATCCGAGTCCAGAGTCAATAAACCGTGGATCACAAGTCCAACCTAATAGCGTTTGTGTACTGAAAGTTATCGATAGCAAGTTTAGGTTGGAAGAAGAAAATCATGACATTTATATCGGCAGTCACACTGTCAGAATATGAATCAAAAGGGGCTTGAAAGTCCGCCATATCAGCCAAAATCAAGCTGTACATTATTGGAAGTTGATGTGGTTATTTGCAGTCTGTCGACTGATCAACGCAATAAGATGTTCAATGAAAAAGATGCACAAAGTAATATTGACATATTGGTTTAAATGGTATGCGGTTTGATATGATCATTAAACGATTCCCGGCGCTCTGTCGATCTGACGTTCGAGCGCAATGCCATCTCTGGCCTTCAGTTTGCTGCACATTCACCTGCATAACTTCAAAAGATGCACAATCTGCACCTGCAGAAGACCAGCTCAGAATGTCTGACAGCCTAATGGAATATGAAAAACTGAATTATCCATGCCCAACTCCGAAAGTAGACGGACGATATTTGGGAAAGCGGGTTCAGCACCACAAGCAAGACGTAAATTACCTATTTCATCCCGCGTGTAGATGAAGGGGAAAACCCTCTGAAGCGAAAGTGTATGTCTCCTGGAACAAGAATAGTTACAAGAGCGCTCGGCACGTAGGCCCTCTTACATGTTAGCCTAGTCTCTCTTACTGGAACTTGTTGCAAAACATGCCTGAATATTTGAAAGAAAGTAAGAAATTTCGCAGATTTTTGTTTGCAACTGCCCTGACAAAAGCATAGAGCTAAATATCAGCAACATTCGTCGAAAGGCAGGCAGAATACGACGGATAGTAACTTTCTGGTAGATCCTTGGTGCGGAAATGCAGAGTAATGGTTTAAGTACTATTTAATGTTTTCATAATATATCGATATTCCTGTTTCTTTTGTCTAATGATCGAAGTTAATTCTGAGCGTAATTACAGGTCCTATGAAATGCAGTCCAACAGGATATAGCCTTCGCTGAAAAATCACTCTGTTTGCTGCGCACAAAGTCAGGTATTTTGTACGGATGCCCCGGACAACACGTCGAGACTGCGTTCTTGTTGGTATGCTTAGCCGAAATTGTAAGCGCTTGTGTGGGAAACACTATAAATATCCATACTAATTGCATGTATACGGTGCCACTGATCAACAGGCTCTAACCTGCCTGGTTCTCAGACAAAAGCAGGTTGTCCGAGAATTCCAAATCTTACTGTATATGGACCACTTTCAGTGGATTATATTATCAAATCATTATCAGACAACATTCACGTGAGAATCTCGGCTGAAACGCTGGAGAAACACTTGAGATCTACAGTTTGCGTCTGGTTATTAACTAATGGAAACATCTCTAGCCAGAAAAGATGTTACATTTGTGAAACCTTTCCTGTGCTCATTATAGTTAATTTCTTGGTGACGAAAATCGAAGAACTTTCACGTGATATTATTTCAGAATTCGACTTCGTTGATTGTGCAGCTGATTCGAACTGTTTTGAATGTTCTACCAAATTTCAGTAATGTCCATAACTGTACAACTCACAATTGCAGTAAATTTCGGATTCTCTTGGTAAATATCGACCAGAAAAGTGACGAATCTGTGCGACGCTGTGTATGCAGGCAGAAAGAATAAACCAAAGGTCTGCTAATTTTTGTAGGAATTTAGTCAAACACTTAGTTCCAACAGCCAACATGTTCTGTTCTTCAGAAATGCTATCCAAACAGACATTCTCAGAAGAAATATGATCTGGAAAATAAACTGGGATTTGTGAAGGTCACAGGAAGAAAACCATTTGTTAGTCTTCTATTAGAAAGTGATTCTGCACTGAAAAACCTTAAGAGGCGCCTCAACTCAGCTGCAAGCTCCACAAATACTGAATCCAAAATGCAATGCTCATTTAGACGTTCACTCTTGGAAAACCCAAAGAAGAAAAAACTAACAGTGCTGATTGACCACACTGCAATCTATCCATTCTTTGGGTAAGACGGCTCGGCAGTTACCTATCAGAGTGAAAAAAACCACCAGAACAATTGTTCATTTGATCTTATGAGCATTTTTCATGACTTAATTCATCGCAGGGAGTAGCACAGCGTCCAAAATATCAACTCAATTTCTTGTTCTCCAGTTTGCGGTACTTTTGCGCTCGAACGGTAAAAAACTGGTTCACAGTAATTCTTTTTCTCATGAAACACGAAGAAAGTGTTTATGCCAACATAATTCATCGTTGTGCAATTGGTTCTCCTTTTCGTTCTAGACCCATTTGATCAAGAAAAGAGAATTCTGTTCTGTTTCCTACCAGATTCGCTCCTGTAGTAAAGCTTCTTTTTAAAAATATAATCGGTTTTTCATGAGGGATTCACAATCATATCGAAGATTTTCATTAATTACGACAGTTACTTCAGATCGGCTAATTTTATTTCCGTAAAAAATCGAACATAGCTCTCTATCTGCCATTTGAAGATGATGCCTTCTGAATCCCGGGGGGTCATGATTATGGGAATGTGTTGAGAGTTACGAATAAATTTCACTTGGACCAAAAAAGCCAAGTACTTCTTAGGGTAACGAGCTGCCTACATCAGAAGTGTCTGTAGTTTGAGGTCCATCTACCACCAATCGTCAATTCACTTTCCAACTGACACTAGTCTGTGAATCCACCGTCACACTCAGTTCGAGTTGACCGAACGGTCAGGAATTGCAGAAGACGATAGCAAATTGGTTGCATTCCAGCAACGAAGATTTCGATGCAAGTATATATTTTGTGTGAGCAACCTATATGGAATGAATCCCCCGAAGCATTCAACCAGTTTCGGGATTATCGCCGCTAATCATGTAAATATACTCGATGCTTTCCTACTCCATCATTGTCATACTTAAGTACTCCAACATCAGCTTTGGAATCACAATCTCATTTGAGTCACTTGGAGTGTCCACAAATCACCGTTGAGTTTCATGTGCGGACCTATCATCCAGACACACTAGTGGTTCTAGGATGGAAGCGGCCTATCTTATCATTGGTAGGAATCCTTATCAGTGCATATTCACCGAGCCCCAGCTGGGACATGAATTCGAAATGAGCAATTGCGAGTAGAACTCCTACCGGACAGGCTCTCAGTAGTTTGCTGAAATTTACCAAGTGACTGATTTGCAAAGCGAAGGTCCGTCAGAGCAAAGCAATCCACCCCTCCCCTACTTATACATTACTTCTCTTCACGTACGCTAACAACGACGAACGCTCCCCACATCACCTACAAACCCTCGCCACTTCGTATGTCTTACCAGTAGCACACTCAATGTTCCCATCAAATAATTCAACATCTGATACCATCACTCAATTCACCATTCAGAAAACATGGAACCACTGTACACCTGTTCCATCACTTACCAATCATCCGCAGTGCATAATCCAATGCGCTCGAATTGCAAAGCGAACTGGAGACCAACGATTTTGAGTCGAACGCCTTTGCCAATACGTTACCGGGATCGCTCTCAACGAATTGTTCAACCTCCCCACATGATCATCTTGCACATATCCGACACTCACTCATTTGCACGCCCACCGAACGCCAGCGCAAAGCAATCCACCCCCACTGATAAGTGACACTTCTGAGGGAGCCTAGGTACGACGAAGACTTTGAACATGGCCTACAGACCCTGTCCATTTGGTATGTTCATTTCCTACTTAACACCAGACGCATTTTTCACACTCGCCCAACTTTTATAATACGAAGCACATATTAGACCTAGATTCGAATGCTGCATTCATGTGTGGTCGGAGCTCTCTTACGCCTGTTCATCGCTTTCGGTGGAAAGCCGTTCAGGTGGATAAATTCATAAGCACTTCCAGTAGCGATCAGATACTTAACACTGTGGCATTCTGGTGTAAATTTCGCCGGTTCAACCGGCCATTGCATTCTGCCTGAGAAACAGCACACACTCTATTGCCCTCAAAACTAAATAAGATAAAACTGGAAGCTAAACGAAGTCGCCTGATTTCAAAGTATTTATTCGGTAAATCCGGGCAAACCGTCCCTAGATCACAGAAACAGCCGTTGGTACTCGCCAACTGTCGGCCACGGTTGAGTGATACTCAAATGGATTAAATGACAGTTCACAAATAACTGACTGTACGGTTTCATTCGGGAGATTCAGGACCAGCAAAAATGTGCGGTTGGATATTTTGAAAACTTGAAGGGACAGAAACACTAGCATCATTACCATGATGACACCCTATAGACACTAAAGTGACAAAACGGTTTCCCGAAATCCAAAGCCTCAGTTTCCCCGGATTCTGTCAAAGCATTCGTAGCTGTGTCAGTTACCGAAACACCATTTACTTATAACTATTATGGTTAGGAGCAGAATCAACTAGTCATTCATACAGTCACCACTAGTCTATACAACGTTAGAAGGATTCATGTCTACCAACCAGATGAAACGAAAATCCTTCACAGGATCTCTTTAACTCATTCGCATATGGACTGGCTACCGTTTCTAGGTTATTGTTTTCTTTTCTCTTCCTTACCAATCAACAAGTTGTTTGAGACATACTCGTCGTGGCCAATTCGAGGCTGTCCGAATCGGGACCAAGGTACTATTCGTTCCGACTGGTGTGAAACGTCCCACGCGATGGTTTACCTGATCTTGAAGCCTCTAGCTAGCAAGACGCATATTTCACTTATTCTCAGTTCTTGTGGATCTGTTAAAAATGGACACCATTCCTAAACCTTTGTTTTCCAAATGAATTCACAGGAGCAAAGACCGAGAGTCAACGGAGGTATAAAAAAAAAAGTCATATCCTATGCGGTTGTGAAATTTGGCTGCAAAAGAATAAGATAGACAGGAACTAAATAACAACAAGAATTCGTCCCACTGTGCCGCTAACGTCGGACCTGCCATAGGATACCAAAACATGGCGACATACAAAAACTGTCTATGTTTGAGCATTTGTGTCTGCAAAGTACGTTTAGAGCATGGAGAAAGAATGGTATAAGCGATGTTGAGGTTAGGAGAAGGACACTGCATCGTAGACCTCAATCAACATAACAGGCACTGAATTCGAGGAGCGCACGGTAGTTGGGACGTGATATGGATGCTTTCGAATCGACTCCCTCGACATGCATTGTTCTGAGAGGCAGGTCATATTTGGAAAATGGGTCAAAGTAACCAGACCATGAGGTGGATAAGAGGAATGAGGACATTAATCAATGAAATGTTCCGAGAAGGCCGAGTTAGATTACCAGGTTGGGGATCACGAGATCCTCCCAACATGATAAGTGGAGGCTATAGGTAACGTGGTTGAACTTAGTATTCAGTGGCTTTCCTGCGCTCGAAATATTACCGCTTCTCCATAGTCCTGAACTATGATTTCTGATTTTTCTTTCAAAATAAAGCAGTTTTGTGAAGTGATGAAGAAATTCATTGTACAAGTACCTTTTCACCCGAAAGTTTTCAGTCTTTTGGTAAGTTCAAATTGTCAGCCACTTGTGCTTGGCATCTGCTGGCCACAAGCAACAAATATCGTGAATCCAGGCCGTTTCCAAGTTTATAGTGAACATCCACGCAGAAGCAGAACGGTGTCGGAAATTTTCGACGACGACGACGACGACGACGACGAGAAAGAGAGACAGAGCGAGGAGTGAGGTCGAAATCATTCATAGTCATGCCAAAATTACATGTGCTGCGCACAACTGGCACAGTTGTATATACGTGTACGCACTATCTACGTACGCATGCATGAATGGATGCCTGCGTGTGAATGGATATGCATTTGTTTAGCTGTCTGCACGGAATTGCGACAAAATTTTGGACAATATGACTAAACTATTTCTGGGACATAAAAATATTAAAAGTGAACGAGAATGAGCACCAAGAAATGGATGGAGCCCCGGGTAAAGCTGAGTAGAAATGTGTTTGAGTAAACGAGACAGACAACAACAGAAATAAATATGCAAAATCGAAGAAGGAAAGCAAACAGATAAGCAGAGGAAGAATGAGAGGAACGGAAAAGTAGAACCAATTAGTGTCGCGTTCCTTTCATTTAAAACGGAGGATCTGATGAATGGGTTTAGTCCGGCGATAATAAGTTGAGGTACATAGCGGATATGGGATAAAAATGAAACGAGAAGAGTATAGAATTATCAAATGAGCTCGATAAGGGAAGCCGGAAAGCACAAGTTCTGGACTTGAATCGACTGCATGTGGGTGTGCGTGTGTCTGGCACTGACTGTCCGGGAACACCAAAAAAAGGGTACAAATAGTCCCGGTATATCAACGTATTGTGTGAACGGAACGTCACCAACAGATTCAGTAAACAAGCACACACACGTAGGACGACACAGATCGGAGAAATCACTGGTCCACCACACCGGAAGCCACACGATGATATCAAGCAATCAGGTCACGTTAGGCAGCTTGCGTGCTTGTTCTTAATAACCATGCACTTCGCGAACCTTGGGCGGGGGAAGGGGAATTGTTCAAATGGAAATGGAAGCTAGAAATCATCTGATCTCTAGAAAGCAAAATAAACGAGTCAGAGATAAGTAAACTGAAATCTGTATGTTCAAGCAGCATCGTATTACTGTGACTGATATACAAGAAGAGTTGTGGACAGTTTTCGTCTGTGCATGACTATTGGAGAGCGGAATTACACCAAAAGTTTCATACACTTGACTTGCATCGACAGCAATCAGATGTACAGGGATCAAATGGAACTGTTCTCAGATGGCGCCAGTAGATTATACTGGAGCGGGAAATCACACAAAGCTTGGGGGGGGGTTAGCGTTGTTCCAAAGTAAGAGTTTCCTGAGGAACGAGTTTGAGGTCCGCGAGAGTTGCATTTTTGTCCAATGTGGTCAACTGTAAAGCAATAAGCACAAGAAAATAGAGGATAACCAGTGTTATCGTGATAAATTGAAGAGCAAACGATTAACAACACTGAACTCAGATGCAACACAATGAATGGACCGAAACTGCGTCATATATTAACATACCGTTGCAACTTCTGTTAAATCACTCGTAACTGGAAGTGGCTCCTTCATAATTACGAATGAATCTATCAATTATATCAGCATATCTGCTAAGGCCTTCTCCTCTCTTGTTGGTCATCAGTCAGGTCCGCTGACTAAGGATTTGTCAACTCCATGGTCTCGTTTTACAAAATTCACTAGATCCATGGCTGAACTCAATTACAGTCGCTAGATTGCGCGGGAGACAGGTGGGGATTTCACGACCTCTCCACCGTTACAGATATGAGCCAACAACACTATTCACAAGCAATTATGAACCATATACAGGATGCGCCAAGATAAAGAAAAAGGTGTAAAACTAGAGTAGAACAAAAATCCTCAATGTCTCACTCCAAACAGAGATATGAACAGAGGCCAATTTTGCTTGTTTGCAACACACAAACTCCGCAACGAAATTTCCGGCTCAGTCAGAGTTGCATCATCATGTGGAAACTCAATGAAGTCCAGGTGAGTCGCGAAAATCCGAAATATTTTGGTCCGGCCTCAAGCAAAATGAACTCAGTTCTCGTTGGTCAAACAAATGAACTAGGCTGAATTGTGATTATCAAGACCATTCATGGGTCCACAAATGGAGACTCTCGGCAAAATCGAGACACCAACGGACTGAAATGCGACAATATTTATTGTACGCAAAAGTCTATAAAATACAATACAAGTAATATGAGCTGAGCGCATCCGAAGTTCAGGTAATGATTACAACGCCAAGGGAGTGGAATTTGAGCGATGTTTATTCCCACTATGCTTCTTACGGAACTAGGGTCAGTCAGTTTATTTCCAGGCGGAATTCACTATGAACCCAACGCTGAATGACAACTGAATCAACCTCGTTTGATCAGTCGGGTCGCAGTTTGTAATTTTTGATATTCGTCATGCCCTAGAAACACGTTTACTCTATAACGGCCGTATTGCTACGCCCACGCTGAAGACTTTAAGCAGACGGAAGGAACAGTACCATAAATCACGGGATTCCCAGAATATCAGATTCCTTTTATCATTGATATCAAGAGAAGTAAAACGAATCGAGTCGTCATATGCAAGCCAACTCCTGACCAGTTACAACAGCAAGCGCCTCCTGGAAGGAATTCCTATTTATGTGAAAAGAAAACGAAACCAATAAGCCATACTGCAGATGTAGAAAGTATCAACCGAGCGCTTATTTATCCGCGTAATGACTCTGCAGTTTCATGGATCTCGAATGAACACGCTGATGTAACATCTTTTTCTAAAGAAGAAGTGCTCAAAATCTTTCGCTCGATCAAAATAACCAAAGGTGTAGGTCCTGACGGTATGTCTTTACTTCTCTTAAAGTACGGTGCGGCTTCACTCGCTGATGTATTCACTGGTTCTTTTATCTTTAATCATTTACTTCCTTTAGTAATGAAATAACAATGTACATCACTTTCCAGGAAGGGGGCCGCGGTCAACAGAGGGCTGCCAACTGGGGAAGTTGATTGGCGAGGGGAGGATTCGAACGTCCAAACGCTTCACTAACTGATGTATTTACTTCCATTCCTAATACCTCATTATGCTAACATTCCACTCCCGATTGTTGAAGACCAGCCAAACGTCTTCGTCCCATCGCCCTTACATCATGCAGTCCTAAACTAACAGAACGCGCTGCCCTGAGGCGTCTAACCTCTTCCGTTAGTGTGCCCAACGACCCCATTCAGTTTGTCCATAAGTCAAACAGGTCCACTCTGGATGTCGTGGTTCATAATATCACCAAATTTGTCCGATGCGCTTTCTCGGATTTCCCCTCTGCATTCGACTCCGTTCCTCAGTATTTACTTCCTCGCAAAACTTGAACAGTTCGGGTGTCCCAATCGCCTCTTGGCATGGCTATCAGTCTGTTTCACGAACAGAACTCACGGCAAAAAACTGGGACGAAAAAATCTACCCCGTTGGAAAATGATTCTGGAGTCCTTCAGCATACATGAACTATACACCCACCGGTTCCCTGGACCAATTGTTCAAAAACTCTGATGACGTTGCTCTCTGTCAGTCTGCATCTAAAACGGAAGATTACGTCAAAGTTCCAAACAACTTGTATAACAATCATGATTTTTCTATTCGCTCTGGTTTACATTAGATTTATTCAAAATCCGTAGAATGTTTGTTCACTTTTTCTCGGTCGTTTGTCCGGCTGACTCCTGCTTCATTATCGCGGACCCATTCACCATGTTAGATTTCGTCAAGTATTCAAAAATTATTGTTAATAAAAACTTGAGATGGTCATTTCACATTTTCAACAGTGTAAATAAACTAGGAAGACTATAATTTTATACAAAAAGACTGTGACGTTTCCATTTAAAACAAAACGACAACTCCTTATTCCTTTACCGATGTTTTTTCGGCTATCATCTGTTGCTAGCCCGTCAATATTGCTGATTTATTGAAGAAAAACCTTAGAACCCTTCGTCAGGGTCCGCCAATTATCAGTGGTATACCTTTCACACCATAGAAGGAACTGTAAACGAAACTATGTGAAACGCATCAATGCGCACGTGAAAAATTTGGACATAAATCCTTCGGATTCGTCCCCTCTCATATACAACGGGCGCTGGAAATAACGTTTATTTACGAAGACCGTTTCACCTTACTCGTAGGGAAAAATACCTACAGGGACTTGACGGTTCATTACTTAGACAAAAATATCACCAATCGAGAGAAGTCCGTTAATGAAATACTGCCCAATCTGCAGCGACCTTAAATATTTTATGTTTTGCCTCGTTGTTCCTGTTACACAATGAGTATTCCGACATGGTAATGCAAATGTCCATCAGACAAGATGCGGAAACGTAAATGAAAACGTCCAACGGAATACCTCCTGTAAACTGCTGGAATGTGAAAGATATATATTTGTTGCGTCTCCGATATGCAAAGTTCAATCTTCTTATTCATGCTCATCGCGCGGCTGCCACCTCGGCGTTTCGTTTTGCTCTTTATGGTAGGGGTCTGGTTTCGAGTGCACCGAGCCGTATGGTGGGTCTGAACAGCAGAGTCTTGAATGGATTCAAGTTAATAGTTGTTTGTGTGCTCTTCGTTCCAGTGAAACGCCGATGCTCGTTCGTTGTGCATGTGTATGCTCCCGAGGCTTATGGCGACCTTTGGCGGAACATATCTTACGTTAAACGAACAATGTTGTGGTTGCTTGTAATTCCAAGGCCCAAGGTGGATGTTTTGGGAGACAAAATAGCCTATTGGAGACCCACTTTCACCCCAGCTAATCTAACCGACTACGGCGAGGGACTCGCTCCGATTTGTTCTGACCGTAAACTGCTTCTGGCAAACAAAAATTTCTCAGGAAATTAGTTCAACTGGTGTTGTTCTTCGCCTTCACAGTTTTGGACTCAGACTGACCCCAATGAAATTGCGGACTCAGACCACGCCTTAATCCATGGTCCTTTTTGCTTGCGCCTAGTCTGTAGTCGCAGGAACACCCATACTGCACAGCTAACTATAGATGATAATCGTCACTTCAGTCCTAATCGGAACTTTTAGCGCGGTCATGAACGCAACGAAATGCATAGGATTCGAGAAAATACTGGGAGGAACCAGAAAATGCCCGGTACGCAGTGGCGGACGTAACATATGGCAGTAGGCCATATGGGCTTCAGGAGTCACGAATATCTTCAACCCCAGCTGTTCTGGTTGTTGCTGTTCGGTCCATTCCTCCGGATGCCACACGGTGGAATGTACAAATCTCTGAAACGTCGGCTGATCGGAAGACTGAAAAGTAACCGTGAGAAGCAGTGGATAGGGAAACGTAGAAGGATGGATAATGTTGCGACTATCGACAATGGTCACTGCCACTGTTGACTGCTTCCGAATTCTGCTCTACGAAAACAGGGTATCAGTGAGGTGAACAAAAATTCCGACGATTCACTGGTCCAGTTACAGGAGCGTCATGTGGGAGGGGGGTTGAGGAGAGCAACTTAAGGATCAATTTAATTGGTGTGGTTCCACAATGGCTCTTTCACTTATACCTGAAAAAGAAACAATTCCTCAGTTTCAGTATTTACAAACACTAGTCTTGCATCAATGTACCCCGGTTTCGGTTGACACCTTAGACTATCCACTCAGAAGATAAAACGAAACTGAAGAACACTGGAAAACCAACTGCAAGGTAAGCAGTTGAGGAACTACGTAGAAGGTGAGGGATTTCGAATGTACGAAGGCTAGTGAATGTGAATTCAGTCATTCGTCGTTTAGGGGGACCTTGTGGAACTCAACTCTGCAGTCTGACTGTCTCACAAAACAGCGTACATTGAAGCAGTCGTTTTGTGGTGATGTGCAAAATATGGCCCAACCACCTTAATCTAATCGTATGCAATACCTCTTCCAAAGGTTGCACCTCACGGCCCAATACCTTGAGCCAATCTATGGGAGCAAATCATCTGCTCCCAACAACCATGTTTCGGAGTCATAGAGCAAGGCCCACTCCACTGACGGTACGTATATTCCACCTTTGATCGATAACCGGATGTCAAACCGACGCCACACACGTCTCAAATTGGTGAATCCCAATCGATCCTTTCGTATGCGCGGAGACACTTTATCCGATATATGACCACCTTCTGAAATACAACAAATCAATTAACTAAATCCATCTGTCCCATCCGATTCCTCTACCTCAAGAATAAGGTTCAGCTTCGAACCAATACAGTCCTGCAACAGCATACCACACCTTGAAGGTGCAAAACGCATACCAAGCATACCTACATTATCGTTCAAGCGATTGAGGAAAATTTTGCAGCATACCTGCGTATTCCCTCAGTACCACAACATCCTCCGTATATTCGAAGTGAGTGAGAGTGACTTCGAACTGAGCAAATATCAGCCATTCTATTATCGCATGTGGATAGAGCTACCACCATAACCATTTAAATGACAAAGTTAAAAAAGAAAGGTGAAAAGGGTCAACCCTGACAAACACTACTTCTTTTGTTGAATTCGAAGGAAACGTCGCCATAAGTGCGAACTCAGCTTTGGCTGTTCGCATACAGAGTGGATAAGTGAAGTGGATATCTGTAACACACCTTCCAATGAGGGGCAGCGTCGAAGAACTACACGATCGACTAAGTCGAACATCGCCTTCAAATCAAGAAACAGAAACCGTGGATCTTCTGAATATATACCTAAGATCATTCGCAAAGTGATGATGTGGTCAGTACAACAATGACTGGGAAGTAAACCGGTTTTCGCACAAACACCTTCTGTGAGTACTAGATAATCGGTGGAGGATAATGCCCGTCCGTGATGCTTATTAAACTAATTCTTCAGTGGTTTCTACAAAGCGTTCAATCACCCTTCTAAATCGACACAATCACTGATTCACATCAATCCTTAGGAATCTCTTCCGCTGTCCAGATTGATTCCATAAGTTTTGTTAACTTCGGTAATAACATTTCGCCACCATTCTTGAGGAAAGATGGCGACAGCCCATCTGATCCAGCTGCGTTATACCTTATAAGAAAAACTCCCCGATTACCTCCACTTCGGATGAAAAGCTGGCATCCACCTACATTGGCTCCCTTGCAGACATAAGTGGAAGGCCCAATGTGGCCGTAGGTCGACTAAACTACTCCCTCACATGTTCTTTCCAACTCGCCAACCGACGATGTCGAGAGCGAATCAGTGTGCTGCCGGATCCCTGAATCATTTCACTTAGGCTCGGTTTCTGCCGACCAGTATTCTTAATTAGCCGGTAAAGGCTGCAACTATTTCCGATAACCGCAGCCTTTCTAATTTCCCTACACTTTCCTATCCATCACTACTCGCGCTCATTTATCAAACCGCTGAGAAGCTGACCTCTCACGGATCTACGTGCCTCATTGTATTTGGCATGCTGGGGGACGGATCTGCGAGCGTCTAGCGATGCGAATGGAGTCCAGGATGTCCATCATTTCTGGGGTTTATGTGGCAACAAGCCTTGCATGGCAGTTGTTGCCGAGTGCAGATTTTTTTCATCTGCTCCCAGTGTTCACTTGGACTCTGAGCATTTTATTGAGACGACAAACCTATTGAAAGTTCCGACTGGAGTTGTAGTCGACTGCCGTCTAAAACCAGCTGTGCCGGCCAAGTGGCCTTTGTGCTGGTGAAACCACGACCTAGGCGCAAACAAAAGTGAACTCGGATCAAACCATGGTCCGAGTCCACAGGTGTCGACCACAATAGTCAACAATCCTCGGTTGATCCACGCCGGGACAGAAAATCTACCTCTGATGTGCCGTTCCGTCTTCGCCAAGCACCCAAGTTGATCGCTAAAATCACCAGCAACGACCACAATGTCGGTTGAGCGCACGCTGCTAAGTACCAAGATAACTTCTGGTAGAACTCGTCTTTCGCCTCAGGAGAGCTACAATCAGTGGGTACATACATGCATAGATATGACGAAAAAACAATGACGCTTCAATCGCCTGCTGTTGACACGTACAGAACAGTCTAACCGAGTGGACATAAACGGCTGTTGGCTAGGATCCAGTCTAACAGTTCACGCTCCGCTAGCATGCTCAGAGCGATCCCAATGCCGGCCTGACCACAAGCGCTCGAAGCCGGATGATCGGACATGTGAAGAGTGAAGCAAGAGCATGAGGTTGCATCTGGGCTAAGAAGAACGATTATGGAAGCGGAATCCTGCATGTGCATTCCGGAGATACAGCATATATCTGTTTTTAAAATTTTAGGAATACTGACCGAGGAAACTTCTCGTCCTATCTGATCGGGCGTACGGCGTTGAAAGCAGCTTCGGTGAAGTGAACGCTTAGGTTTGAGTAGTGCATCCAAACTGTTTCTAACCATTCAGCTACTGCTGCCGTCAGATGGATCCATCGAGCTGTAAATATTCATGGTATATTTTGTGGTGTCTACATCGGAAAAATAAAGATTAGCAAGGTAACATGAAAAAAGAATGCTAAAGGTATTCGGGCGAATGATACTTCTCCCATGTCCACACCACAGAAAAGGATTTTTCATGAAATAATTCACCGCGTGAAATTATCGCACAAATCACCATTAGGAAACCATGGAAGCACCGGTGATCATTCCTAACAAGGATGAAACAGCTGTACACTATTTCCATGGGTTCTTAATGGCCAGTTGAGTGATGATATCACGTGGCGAATTATTTCGTGAAAACATTCAATCGCCTACTACCAACATATAGGAATGGTTTTTCTCTGTGATCCCTAACCAGAGCCTTTAACCCTCAAGGCATTTGGGCCGTAACCCAGTACGGGAATCCGGAGCACTGTCCACGTTGCTCGAAGGAACAGCACGGTCCTGATTATCCACCGCGACAAAGGATGGAATATGGAATTCATTGTGTTTATACTATTTACTGAAGTTTTTTTGAACGCATACTGCCAGGGAGTCCAGCCGCTAAGTGAGAAGACGACTAGGATTCTCAACCAAAGCCATTGGCTCCGACTAGAACTTGACTGCAATGTAGCGGGGATTAGGCAAGTGGAAACCCATCTAATTGAATCAATTATTCTTCCACTCAGTTTTTCGACTAAGTTGCCAGCTCAAATCAAACCCAGCCAAGAGGACCAGGAGACTAAATCCACAAGTCTCTACCCATTGAACTTAGAGGCGCTATTGGATCGTCGGCTTGAGATAAACCATCCTGGATGCCTAACTTTGTCTCGGAGGCACACAAGCCGCCCCACCACGCCAAAGGGCAGCCTCACTGTGGTGGTTCAGTTCAGCGTACGCTGCCCGACCCTTGGATAAACGCGCGCTCACTTCTCCCAATGACCTGCTATCCTTCGTCACGCAACAAAAACTACCGTCAAATATTGTCGTGCAATAGCGCTTTACGCTTTGAAGTTACCGCCCTCGCGAGACCATCCAGTACATGTTGCACAGGTTCCACAGATTCGTACGAGCACATAAGATCGTTTGCCTAATCTAGGTCACACAGATTTACCTCGTTTGCCAGTTCAACGCCTACTTCCTGATAACCTACAAAAGCACCTCCATTACCTCGTCGATGACAAAACCAAATATCAGTGGGAAGATAGAATACCTCTGTCGAAATCCGCTAGTCGCCTAGAATGAACTTGATAGTTCACCGCAAACGCTCAGGCAAGCATAACTATGGGAAAACAGTACTTCCAACACGTTGATTAACTTCTCTGGGATATCATTCCGGTGAACGGGATCGAATAGTGCTGCTCAGTCTATTGAGTCAAACGTGCTTTTCAAGTCGAGAAAAACCGCAACCGTCCGTCGACGGTGTATGTGCTGCGTTTCAAGCAGCTGGTGAAGGGCAAGAACTGATTGGTGCGACCTTGACCTGGGCGAAATCCGGCCTGCTTTTCGCGGACCGAGAACCGTTATCAAACGACACAGCATTATTGAAGCAGAAACTTTAGTTGCTATCACAATCAAACGGATCCCACAATGATTGTCTCCTTGAAGATTGGTATGGTCAGTGACTCAGCCCAGAACAACCGAATGCGGTCCTAGTTCCAAAATACCAAGGTGTAAGTGCTTTTCTCAGGGTCTGAGCGCTCACGTTGAAAAAATCTAGGATGACATGGTCGAGGCCGGCCGATTTCACCCTCTTCAGTAGTCGAATGGTTGACTCTACTACCAATACCTTGTAACAAGAGTCAAGAAGCATCGCTGAACATTCCTAGTTGTTGTCACTGGAGTAACTACATTAGAGCGCGGCCACCTAAGCTCTTCTTTGAAGTAGTCAGCTCAACAGCCAAGCCTCTGCTCTCAGATATAAATGGGATCTTCATCTCTATCGCATACGGTTTTACTAACCGGAGTTTGACGACCACCGGTGTTTTCCATAAGCTTAAACAGGCTTTGACTTTTACATGAGGCGGCTGCTACTTCCGCTTCTTGGACTGCTTTAACTTATCAAATTTCACGACCTCTCTTAAGACTAATCGTCACTTGACGCCGTAGATGTCGATGTAACTTATTCATTTCCTTATAGTTAGGAAGCGGATTTTTGCTCCATTACACTCAACGACTTCTGAGAAATTCAGCGACTTTGATGGGTAACAGACCCAGGATCGCAGGCAAAATTCATGACTCACTGACGCAGGAGATACCGATTGCCAGCGCATGTACGATAAACACTAAACGGGCCTGCATGAGTGCGCAGGTTGAAGGAGCCGACATTCAGAGGTCAACGAGCTTTGGGCAAATGTGAGCTAGCAAATTGAAAATCACTTACCTCAGTATTTGACGACGAACCGCGGCAGGTTACCAACGCGATATTATGTGTGGATAGAGAGGGCAAAGGGAGACGGTTGAATAAAAGAGGTAAATCTGAGCAGCAACATTACGCAGTCTGTTCGAGGAGACGGGCAACGCAATCCTCATTAGCCTGCGCGACGATCGGTAACGTATGTAAATGTGTAACTCATTGGATATGGTGGTTTTGCTAGGAAGTTTAGCCACTAAGGAAGAGAACGAGTAAGGATATCAACCAAAGCTTTTAGTTCTGACCAGAAAGCAGTGGGAAGTGTCCAAATGAGCAACCTTGGCCGATATGAGACAGCGGGACAAGTTGTCCGAGGGCTTTTCCGGAAGTGACAATCCGGTGGGTCTACAACGGATATTCGGCGGTCATGCATGCCCCCGGCAAGAAGAGTCAATCGGTAACTTAACATATGCGGCCCACTTAGACCATGAGGAGGACCAACGATTACCCTCCGTTCCAATTTTAGTGCACACTCACCATCTAGTGATAACTGACATTTCAATTTTGTCATTTTTTATCTGAGATGTATCATATATTGACTACGTTCGTCATTTTCAGGAGTTAAAATATCCAATTACCGTAGGGAACATTTGACCTATTTATAGGGCATAATTATTGAGAGAGCAGTAGGCAAAAATTAACGACTATCATTGGGGATGTGAACTATTCGTCATTCATGAATATAATCTGGGGTGAATCCTCGCATCGAATTCATGAGACCTGTGCACTCCACCACGGTTTCACGCTTTGTACACGGATAGATTTACCTTGGTAACCATACGCCAAACTAATCATATAGCTATCCAGAACGAATTTAAAAAAGAAACCGTGAATCAATTCGGATCGACTACTGGGTAGACGACAAATATCATTCTTTAAGAAGGCCAAAATGGCATCCAAAAAACCTTCGACTGCAGACACTTCAAATTTAGTCATACAATTTGTTCATTGTTATTGATTTTCTTTTGAATTTTTCAAACCAACCGTTTTGGTAGGCAAAACCTTCGTCCATGCAACAAATGAAAACAATCAGGAGGCTCACGTCTCGACGGGGAAATGTTGTCAATAGTTTGTACTCAGACATGGGAAATCCCTGAGATTCCGCGTAGTCCAAAACTGCTTGCAGTTTTTCCAGACCGGCAAATCGACGAAGCAGTGTAGTCTGATTCGGATCAGAACGAGACACGGTAGCTACTCGTGGAAGACGAAATCGCAAGGAAGCTATTCCAGCCGCACCTTCTGGTCGGGACAGAAAAGCCTTAGCTGCGGCAGTGTTTGGAGCTGGAGGTTCCCGAGGGAGATTGGCCGCTGCAGCCAGACGACGCTGTGCCGCTTCGGTTTGTTGTTGATCGCGCTGGCGAGCCAAACGCTCTCGTTCGAGTCGATCTTCTTCTTCAACTCTAGCTTTTTGTTTTGCCTAATGAAAATTATAGAGATTGATGAGAAGAAGCAAACAAGGATATATATTTCCACTGATAGTAATTACGAGACGTTGCTTAAACCCAAGTTATCGTCTTTCAGATTTTTAGAATACTGACAACCATATCGAACCGGTCCCCGTTGAATTCTAAAGAATTCTGTTGCTGGAAATTTAGTGACTAGTGATTAACAGATCCGACATGCCAAACGAACAAACAAAGAACGGCCAATAATCCTAGGAATTTATCAAGTAGGGAGGCGATATTCGATTGCTGACATTAAATTTATTAGTACTAAGCAAAATCTAGGGGATTCAACCTTCGAAGTATATTGGAGATTCAGAGAACAGTGGTTTAAATTGGTGGTGCACGTTCATACCTGATTGCATGGTGGCACCGTCGTACAACCCATCAGCTCAAATCAGTTACGACAGCCATTATTCTTGGATCAGTGTGCTCTGGTTTTGGTTGACTATCCACTCAAAAGATAAAACGAGAAAGGGGAATAGTGAAAGACCAACTAAAAATAAGTCGTTAAGGACGTCGATAGAAGAGGAGTGATTTCAATGGAAAAGTAACACTGGATGCGTCAATCAACCATATCACCTATTCCGTCCACTCATCGCTTGAGAGGTCTTCGTAGATCCGAACCCGGTGGTCTAACTAGACTTACACTGATCAGTCCAGTAGTTAGAATTTCCAAACCATCGACCGACCGTCTCGAATCATCTATCAACTATTACCTGCCCCCTAGAACAGCGAATTTCAAGGCAGGTGGTCTGTGGGCACGCTGCTGCCATTCTATACTTTTCACGAACCAATCGATAGGTAAGAAAGAGGGATACAAAGAAATTCTCTCTCCATATCAACGGAAGTGAACTACATGGGGCTGTTCAGAAAAAAAATGCAACACGAAAAAGGACGGGAAGATTGAGCGTAAAATCTTTTGAGGAACATCCCAATCAGAGCTGACGAAATTTCAATGTCGAACGGAAACATGCAATGAAGGTTTGAATCTAGATCACGATAATCATATGTCCATCAGCTAGAAGCAAACAAATCGGGATAAAAGAGAAGTCGCAGTAAAGACGTTTTATCTTTCAGTTCCCTACTTGCGTGCTCTGTTTCAGTGATCATCACATCAACTCCCTGCTACTGATTGGGACTAGATATCTTAGGATTATTTGGTTTCTGGACCAAAGGGTAGTGATGTTATCTACTCGACATCTCAGGAACGTTTATTAGGAATTTCAGCGGACTAGTTTTATTCGAGATTACCTTGAAGTTTTACTAGTTATCGAAGGTGTCACGTTGTATATACAAGTGTGTGTGTGTGTTTGTGTGTGTATATGTGCGATTCATTCTTAAGTAATCTCGAACAAATTCAATAACGTAAGACAAATAAGAATAGATCGAGTAAAGATTACTGAAATGTTGCGAAAAGCTGAAACCGTCTGAAACAAAACCAGTCTCGACAGATTTGTCTAAATTTCAGATGGTGAAAACTGATGATTTAGAATGTCTTCAAACAACCTTATTGCAAAAGAACGTACCGCACTGTATTTATCTAAAGATTTCTATTGGGAGCTATATTCTTCAATACATTGACTCAATAAAACTGATTCATTGGATCTCGGTCACAATTTTGAGAATCATCGACTGGGTCTGGAGCTGTTGCATACTTACTCACCGTGTGAGAAAAGCTATACCGAACGAAAGCATCCCAACCTTCAAGATTCCCCGAAGTATTTCCACCTTTGTGTTTGATACAACAACTATTCTCCGGTAAAATTAAAGCAGTCGTATAGAAAACCTAGATAAGAAATATCTAACGCTCATATTTGCAGAAAAAGAGATGGAAAATTGCACTGCAACAAAAATGCCTTACCGTCGGATGTTCAATGCACATAAGTTAAGCTAATACTGCCCATGGTTGTTTTTCTGCTCCAGAACATCAACCACACATCACTGCTGACCGGGAACCGCTCAGTTTTGAGAACGGCCTCCTAATTATCCTTCACTTCTGATATTCTCGCACTATGATACAATTTTGGGAGTAGAATGCACTAGATGATCGTTACAGAGTTCAAATTTGGGCCATATACAGGCCACATCATCAGTCTGATGCAACAGAATAGAACGATGGATTGTGAATTTCGATGATATTCCATTGAAATACGGCCTCCAGCTGACGACTGAACGTTATTAACGGGAGCGTAGAGATGGGAATCATGAAGGCATCAGAGCATAAATGAGCTTCTCTGGCCAAAGGCTACATTTATATCCCAGCTCTCTTCTTTCTGTTAATCACACCAGTATTTTAATGAATCATCTATGGGACTGGAGACATTAAGTGACAACCTGGGTCTGCCCATCTTAGAAACAGCTCATTCGATGCACTTTCCCTTTTCTGTGAACGGTTGCGTCGTCCGGCTGTGTCGTGGATACAACACTCCGTATGACAAAGCCCCTTCGACTTAAACTCT
>LUCM01006344.1:142982-154969 GCA_008360955.1 Fasciolopsis buskii
AAAGAGAGAGATCAGGAACTCACTCAGCAAACTGGTAGTGATTACGAATGTCACATTGGAGCGGATTGTTATGATGTATTCATCAGCGAAAGAAAACTAACTTTGAACTGTCCCAGGGAATAGAAACAATTGGCAAAAAGCGGAATAAAACTTTAAATGTTACGAAAGCAAAGGAAGAAATGTGATGAACTACGCGGTAATCCTCCAAACAGGGTAGTGTTCCGAGAGGAACAATACATCACATCAGTATGTAAGAGATCAGCAACACGAAAGGTGGACGTGAGTGGGAATGTAAGAGAACGACGTTTGCATGATATAACCACGTTCAACGGGAAACAAGAGAGAACAATGCTTACCTTAAGTTGATCTTGCCGCAACGACTCTCGGTAAGCAGCCTCTTGTTCCTCACGAACTCGCTGACGTGTCAAACGGGCTGTCTCAGCCTCGAATTCAGGTGCCAACAATTCCATGTAGTTTGTATATGCCTGCCATAATTCAGCGACAATCACATCCGGCTTTAAACTACCTGTAACCGGAGGCTGTGCGGACGATGGAATGTTCTGTTCCTCGAGGTTTAATGGCGGAAATGTGATATCGTCTAAGGTTAGAGAGATCGGGTTTGTTACTGCTCCCGTACCTAGCACGATACACAATACCTCCAACTGTCCAGAAACTTTGCCAATCATCGCTAGAAATGGATAACTGTCCACCTATTATGGGCCACGGAAAATGCAAAATGATAGCAATTGGATTATGTAGTGCAATCATAGAGTCTAAGGATAATATAGGTAATCACGAGTGTTAGCTTAGGCACTTCCAAATGGAAAGAAGATAAACGACTAAGACAAAAACTCTCGAGCACTGACCCTTGATTTTCGCAATAATAAGCTGCTTATCAACATTAGACTGACGACTGATATCCAAAAGGAACTGGAATAAGTGATAAACAATTCGGGCTTTTACCGTAATTCTTTGAAATTTCGTAACCTTTCTCGACTGTGTTCCACTCTGAAGACAGTGACGTATGTATACGGGTTCTTTCATTCGCGCCTCTGGAAGGCAACACAATAAACATTTCGGTACTGTAGGGATGTGCAGAATACAACACTTTTGATAATACTAAACTCGATACCACGTACTGGAGCGCAGTGGAGAAACTTCGGTATGAATCCATCTCACGAAAAATCGTTTGAGCATTTATCGCATAATGGCAGGTTGCTTCTGTCGCTAAAAAGGCAAACAAGCTACCATATAGTTATTGAAAATGTCAGGTGAAGTTGTCACTGGGCACTGTGGATGCCAAGCGAGGGAAAGAATGCTCAAGCCACGCAGCCATGTTCGGTAAAATTCGAAAGGAGGGGAATGTGGTCGACCCCTAACTGGAGATCCCGATTTGAGGTAGACCTCATCCGCCAAAGATTCCACTATTTTACCATATTCTAGATGCACAGGAAGACGCGCAACTCCACATGCACGGTGATGTAACCTTCCGCAACGTTACGCAGTTGTTCTGAGTTACACGGAATACAGCTCGTGAGATATTATTTATGATATCACCTCGACTGGTGATGAATCGTCTGTGACCTAAACGCCAAGCTCAGCGATCAGAACCCCATGAGAACCAACACAAATTTTCAAATCCATTGGCGATACTGTAATTTTGATCTATTGCGATATGATGCGGTATGAAATGCTGAGGTTTGAGCAAGAAAATCTATGTGAGTTGGACGCAGATTAGCATCAGGGCTATGTGAGTTCCAAACATACACTGAACGAAAGCTGTCGATTTTTATATGTAAGAGCAGCTAACCTTGTAATTTACTGCCGAAGAAATGAATCACAAATATTCAAAAAATATCAAGTATTTCAAGGAGAAATTTAGTGGAATCAAAAACGAGTTTCAACACTGCTGAATTTGGTCCAAATGAAGAGTTTCGTGTGCGCATTCCAAAGGTACTTTCGCGGAATTTCTGTCAATAGTTATGAACGATAGGATTCGTACGGACATGTTGTCCTATCCATGTAAATTTTCTCGCCGTTCTAGTGCTAAGACTTCGAATGCGCTCTAAAAGAGTTTACAACAAGCGCGTTATAAACCTGTCTGCAATTACGTAGAAACCATAGACCACAACGGTCAGCCATCAGTTGAACTGAATTCAATTGACTAAACCATTAATACCGAACCGCCACACTCTGTTCTTGCCTGTAACTTCCCAACACATTACACAAGCAGTGCAAACGTGTATCGAAAACATGCTAATTCAATGTAGAACGGTGCATTATGGTATATGTCCTCTTTAAAATCCCCAACGCTCTATCGCGAATTAGAATGTCCCCCTGCTCAAAACTTACAGCAACGATTGATGAACCCTCAATTCCCAGTGTGCGGTGTTCATTCTCCTAGTGAACACGTCTATTCATGAGAAGCAGATTCAATTTTCCGAAGTCTGCGTAACAGTAACGAAAACAACAACCGTACTTTTTCTTGATCTGAAAACAACGTTCAAAACAGTCGGTCGTGAAATTCTTTGGGGCTGCCTCAGATTGAAGGTTACGCCAGAGGAACTGAGTTCATTTCTAGAATCGCTGTATATGAACAGCCAAAGCCGAGTTCGCGCTAACAGGGGTTTTTTAATCTGGATTCACCTTCAGAAGTGGTGTTCGTCGGAGCTACTCGCTTTCAACTTTGCAGTCGAGATAATTACGGAAAACTTCCTATTATCACTTGAAAAATGTGGTATGGATAATTATTCGGACAGGGAACTAACTGATATATAACATGCAAATGTTTTGCTTCTGAGTGAAGACCCAGGTGAGCTGCTGCTCCAATGGTCTGAACAACAATGCAGCATTTTCGGGACGTGCTTCACTGCCTCGGAACATTCCTGCTGCTGTAGGGTCGGATGAGTTAGGTTTGGTATATCATTGTTATTAGAGCAGTCAAATCTCATCATGTGGTCATACTTCGATTGGCATGGTGTCAGCGATCAAAGATCGAGCTTAGAATGGAGCCCTATCATAAATCCTACTACACGGTTCTGAACTATGGTTGTCAGGGGCAGAAAACAAGATTGCCGACGTTTGACCACCAATGCCTTCGTAACATTATCAGATTAGGGTGGGAAAATTTCATTCGGAACTGTGAGCTTAGGCGTACAGTTCTGGATCGCGGAACTCAGTCGATCGAACAGGCATTGCATTTGAACGGGTTAGCGTAACTGGGACATGTGATATACATTCTCATGAGTCCACTCTCTCGGCGCACACCGTTCTTCAAGCAGGCAATGAATAGTTACGATCAAAGATAGTAAATTCATGGCGTGGCGAAAGAGTATGAAAGTCCTTACTAATGGATAGTTTCGTGTGGAATAAGTAAGATTACTGTGTTTGGATCCACGTGATCCTTGTACTTGATGGTTGATTGGCTGCACCCAAAAAGATAAACTGAATTGGCCAAGCCCACTCCTCGATGTCGATTTTGTCCACGACACAGAGTTGAGCTGTATGACAATTAGTGCACCTTTGGGTTACGGAAAAGGAGACGACCACCAATGCTGACGGTTAACAGTGATTAGGATGGGATCAGGATAACTGGATAAGTGACTGTGGGGAAGCAGTAGCAGTGTCGAGGGCGTGGCCCAGCAGCCTTGTGTCTAGTCAGAAAGCTTATCTCACTGATGAATTCCATTTCTGACGTATGATTGATACTCACATAAAATAATTTATTTGCTCAACTAAGGGCTCCCTTCACAGGGTTGGATTGAGACCGGTCACACTGTCATTGGTCACTGGGGCATGTTTCAATCGAAGACTGTAGATCATTCTGGACCAAACCATGCCTTAGCCGGTGCAGGCTTGTGTTTGTGCGAAGTTTATGGTCACACGAACATGAAAACCAACCATACTACACAACTGATTCTAGTCGATAATCGCGGATTCCATTTCGGGTTGGAGCTTTCGAAGCTAGTACCATAGCGGAGAGAAATGCTCAGGTTCGAAGTGAATAGTGTGAGCAGGTCGAAGAAACCCTGCACTCGGCGGGAGGATATCATGCCAGATAGACCTCAGAAACGGTGGACATCTCCAAATTAAATCTCGCTCCTGTATGCTCGCAGAAATGTCCCCTTGGATCCCACATGCGAGGAGAAGGACAAATCCCAGATGGGTTAGTTGGCTCAAAGCATGTGAAATTACCACGAGAATTGTACGGAAATGGTAAAGTCTGCAACTGTCGGGAAAATTCGTAACTGATTAGAACTACCGGTCCACGGGAGGAAACAGAAGGCGAGGTGATCAAAGAATCTGATGGCTCACTGACTCAATCTCAGGAGTGTGGACTGAAACGCTGAGCAGAACATTTTAGGTAACAGTTTAGTTGTCCCACTGCCACAGACGACCTTTGATTCTTATCGGCACGTGGAAACGCAGATAGATACAAATCCTTTATCCGTTAGCCAGTTTCCCTTAAAACGTATCAGGCCGCTGGACCAGATGGGTTATTTAGATCTTCAAAGAACGATGTCTTAGTGCCGATGTTTGAGATTTTATGACTATTGTGGGTAATCGAAGGCGAATTTACCGTATCTAGAAATGTTGCTAAGCCATTATTCCAAACCTGTCGCGGGTGCCTTGGAAAACATATGGGACTGTGCTCACCGCCATGTTTGATGATGGGATGCACTTCGCACCCAGGTTTTTCAGCTCCATAAACTGAGTGCATGAGCTGGGCAATCACTCACCGATCTTCCTTGTTGCGAGATCCTCATATTTCCCGGCTCTCTCGCAGTTTGCATTTTTGGTCAAAAGCTCGGTTTTGGCAACCTGGTAGTATCCGTTACACGAGGGAACCGTGAATCTTATTGGACGGCCGATAATATGGAGGGGGAGATTGGAAGAGTTTGTATAGGTGTTGGATATTGTTTCTTCTTTCATCCTCCTCGTTAGTTGTTTTTGTCTACTGTTATTTCGGCCGTACATTATCCATACACAGACATATACATGCCGTGGGCACACTGTTTTTGATCCGCTGACTATCAGAAGCTCCCCTCATCTTTTCGAGACTAGGTGAAAGTATTCAAATACAATTGAGATATTGGCGATACTAGTGATTTCCGAAAATCGCTGCTTTACATCAAATAAGAGAGAATTCTCATTACTTAGCAACTGTCTGGTGTTAACAATCCGCTATTGTGGGGGGAGCTAAAACGAAGCCGCAGGACGGGATTAAGTCTGATTGTGAAACGAAACGGCCGTCTTTCCTTGGCCACGATGCTCTTTCAGTACACTGTTGTATTACACTGAACTAAAGTAAACAGGAGAAAAATTAGTAATGACACCTGTGATTTAAGCCGATGGCGTTGTCGGGTATATTTGTATAACAGTTGATGTTGTACGAGCCAGTAAGAGCATTCCCCACCAGGCTAGTGACTTGGGCATCCAAATCAGAATGCTACAACCCTGATTAAGATTTCCGCTTGGTTGCAATGAATGTTCATTGTTGGTGTTTCGTGTAGCATGTAACAGCTATAAATCGTTGCCGTGACCCATACGGTGGTAGGTTGGCTGTTGGCATTTGGCGATGAATCACTTCATGATCGGATGATAGTGTCGGTGTCCTTCTCTTGTTTACGTAGCTATATTAACCGGAAGACTGTGCTTTTGGGGGGGGGGGAAGCTTGTACGCTACCATTTTCTTGTTACCGGCGGAAAATACATCAGCCTCCTGAGATCCGTACGACACGGGAGAAAGCAATGAAAGAAACAGAAGGTGCAGTTAGAGCGCCCACGCGTTCTCCAGTTATCTGATAAATATGAGAGTGGATGATAAGCTTTCCTACGTGAGCATGTTACATCTCACCAGATGATTGTGCAGCGAATGCAGAAGAATCTACTTGATCTTGCCCATATGGGATATTTGTGGCGTTATTGTGGCTTCTGGTAATAAATCAAAAGTCAAGTGTACATTGAAACATTTTCAAAAAAGTGGTTGTCGTGGCATAAAAGTGGAGAAAGATTGTCATTGTTTGAGCTCGGATATATTTGTGGCGTTGCTACTAAAACAGTGCCAAAGTTGTTAAGCCATTTAGTTCGATCCTTATCAATCGACTGAATTTGAATATTTCTAGATAGTTGTGATATGTATTACGCATGCCCAATGACGTACTCTCTGGGGGGATGTTGTGTTTAGGATGAATAAAGGGG
Source organism: Fasciolopsis buskii (assembly GCA_008360955.1). Lineage (NCBI taxonomy): Eukaryota > Metazoa > Platyhelminthes > Trematoda > Plagiorchiida > Fasciolidae > Fasciolopsis > Fasciolopsis buskii. The sequence continues at coordinate 149,184 of LUCM01006344.1, forward strand.
GCCGGATCAAGAGAGGAGCAGTTATATGTTCACCAATGAACTGCTCTGCCAAGGTTGAGTTGATCTTTCGTCCACGTGATACCCTCGTGGTGCGGTTGGGGATGCTCAGCAATATTGGGTGCTGTAGCGGCTGTCATACATAGGTTTGAAATTCTTTCTTATTTTCATAATTCTTATTATCTGAAGTTGTTTTGTTCCGTGTTCTTCGTTATTTTCATGTGTTATTGTTCGACGCTGTCGTGTAGTTAACAAAAACCCCAGCTCCTTATTGCACATTTGGGGTTTTAAAGACTGAATTGAATTGATATTTGACGGAAGAGAAGAAAAAAGATATCTTTATAATTTTTCCTTAGATACTTCACTATTTCTTGTTTCTTTTTTTCTTTGAGTGGATGGTGCTGTGGAGTCTCAATCGGAACTAGGACGGTTTGGTGCAATGATAATGGTTGAACGAGCGAAACAGATTGAAATCGCATTGTGTACACTTTGCTTATTGCTTTCAATAATTGCTCTTTCGGTTTTGTCACAAATGTTTTCCACTGTGCACATCTTGCTGAGAGTTTCTAATGCGAACCCCGGAGCCCATCAGCGCGTTGTTGTGAAAAGTGAACTGAGTTTGAGATTAAGTCGGTGGTGATCAAGTGGTTTAGGCGTCTCTCACCATGATGATCAGAAGTTCGTATCTCAGGTCCGCCGATCATTTCGGTGGAAAAGGACAATTCGATATCAGCCGGCTGGTTGCCTTACCTCATCTAATGAGGTTTTATGCAGTTCTTTTCCTCTGCAAGTTTCACAGTCATAGTTGGCCGCCATGTTATGAACCTTATCGGTTATGGCTCGTACCTCTTCTATTACATTCACAAACGTCATGCAAAAGGAATCTGAAGTGCACAGCGCCGATGTTGTTTGAGACCTTATCGGCAGGATCTGGTGTTGGTATATTAAACCAGAATCATTGAAGCCTTCTGGGCAGTGCTTTAGCTAGAGACGGTCGGAGGTCCTTGAAAAATTAGTGATGAGAAAAATGAATAACTAGGGACACCAAACTTCATGTGGACGCCGTATCCTCGGTTTTCTTTCTCGATGACCAAAGTCCACTTTTTGCCTCTCGGGTTTCAGTCCCGGAATCTCATTTTTTTGACGATCCCAGCGAAGCAACTGAGAAATTCTGTCAACTTTTCCTTCAACGATATTGTGGTGATGGGACAGCCATGGCTCCACCGTTTGCCACCTGCAGTTTGGACGTGGCATTGGCGTCTTCTGTGGGAGCACCCAATGTGACTGAGGTTAGTGAAAGCGTTCACTTATATACATGCTTCTCCGTTTTTTCTATCTCATGCGGTCCCTATAAAGTCATTCAGGCTCTTCTTCAGCTTCAGCAATTGGGTTTTATTAATGTCGCTGGCGAACCTGGGTGTCGAAGGGCGGTGGACAACCTGAAGGTGTACGATGAAAAAGTTAGCAGATGTGTCGTATACTGTACATAATACTTGTTTTTCTTCTTTCTCTCAGTATTTTTATCCGTAAACATTGTTCCGATCACATTGACTCTTTGCGTGGATTTGTGCTTTATACATTATTTTGTGTTCATACTAGGACGTAGTCAGATTCCTGTGTACCGTTATAGCTGAACTGCTGTCCAGCGGTAGAATGGTGGTAGATGACTATTCGTTATCACCCAGCTTGTTACCACACCTGAAACTTTATATGACATTATACACTATTCCAAGGCCAAGGTTTGCCGATTAACCCTTACCATGTGGTGCTCCGCAGTGATTGTGAATCAGCTCTCCTCATGCTTCAGCCATTTCATGATAAACGCATCCGAATTCCAAAATAAACGAAAATAAGTGAGTAACCTACGTCTACCCCATGAGACTTCAAAAATATGACGGAGCTTACTTTAATTTATGGCTGGTTCCAGATGCGGGAAGAAGCAACTACGAGATGTCGAGCAGTAGGTGACAAAGTTCCTATTCGGCACAGCAAAGAATAAGCACGACAGGTCGAACGACCAAGGAGCTGACGTAGAATTTCACACTGGAATGCACTTCTGTTCAGCATGGTTCAAGCAATTACAGTAAATCGCACAAGGAGAGGGAGATTGTAATACACGAATACTCGGAGCCCAGAGGTCATTTGAAGCAGTCGTACGATCCAAGATAAAACAGAGCAATCTAGAGAACAAAACAAGACGGTCCCAGTCTAGGGCTTTGATGCGTGACAAAATAACAAGAGGGATATCACACTCCGAACATGGCAGAATTAACTAACAAATTGGAAACTTTGTGCCTTGCTTGGAGCATGAATGTGATGGATGCTCATGTCCTACTGCCACTGGTGTCCACTACACAGGACTGGGGCAGGTAACCGGCATGCTTGACCCTGAAACTTGGAATATCGCAGTAGGTCCAATGCGGTAACAAGCCGGAAATTTTCATCTTGATAACTTGTAGTGTGCGACGTGCGATAAAAGGTCAGATTGGTTAAACAGGATCTGGAGGTCAGATGGCACAGATGGCCCGATTGACTGATTCATGTGAGTTCATATTGGGTGAAAATAAACATGACACTGATCTGCATGGTAACTCCCAGAACTTGTTCGGGACACCGTCATACCGGTTGCGAAATTCTCACTCGGCAAAAGAAACGATAGGCTAAGACATCTTTGTTTTAGATGACGTAAAGGAAACATAAGAGCTATCTTCTTTCAAAAGTGCGTTGTATGCATCTTTCACAGTTGTGCTTAGCAGCGTTTTACAGATTTCCGATAACGAAGCACAATGGACTCTGTATAAGTTGGTGAAAACTTTGACAATCTCGAGAGTCCAAGTAACAGTGAACTGTGTGTAAATTCGCTTGCGTGTGGCTTGAATCACGAAAATGAAATCGATTAAATATCTTAGGCGAGGATTCTCATCTGGTCTATGTTCAATGAAGAAGGCGAGTTTGACCATCGGGCAATTAAAAATTAAGCAACTTAATCGGACACTCTGGTAACAGAGTTCGCCAGTACCATTGGATTCAGATTTGCAACAAATATTACGCATTGTGGACCAAAGACGAATAATATTGAAAGTTCTAACCATACCCTTTAGTGTAATCTTTTTGCACGCAGACGCTATCCTGCTTCAGAATTCAGGTTTGAATTTCGTCACTAGACAATGGACTAAGCCCTCACGCGAGTATCGCGTGATGGTTAGGACCCCGATTGCTTTTGTCCACTTTGGACAGAAATTACCCTGAACGGCGTACCGCTCCAAAATGCCAGAAATTTCTCGGTTCAGAAGTCGTTCGATGTTAAATGGTGTCAAGTTGTGTCGGTTGGTTTATCTGTATTTGTCTACTGTGTTGTCCGTATATCGGCTTATGGTGGCCATAAGGGATTCACATGCCTCGGAGTATTCAGCAAAATATTTGTCGGATTTACAATCGAGGTTTACGCGCCTAGTTAAGAAATGTATTGGAAAACAATTTACACAACTTATGCCATAGATCAAAACCAACTATATTTTACCAGGATTGTCGTCATTATGACATCCTACTAAGCACACTTCGTTGATTTTGTCCGTATTTTTATGGTTCTAATGAAACATTTTCTGTGGTCTATTCTCGGTGCTATTTGAAATTCGACCAGGCGGGTGATATGAAGGACGAAGTGTTCGCTGCTTAAGTGGTACAGTCAGTGCCCTTACAGCGATAAACTATTGAGGAATATTCCAGTGGGACTACACCTTGACGTGATGTGCCGACTTACGTGCCTCCATAGCCCAACGAGGTATATACGATGGCTCATCTCATGCCGGAAAATCAATCGTACCTGAAAAGTTAATGAGTAGAGGTCAGACGACTTACTTCCCTGGTCCTCCAGGTTCTCGTTTGATTTGAGCTGGCAACCCGCTCGAAAAATAAGGCGAAAAATGATTGATCCAACCAGCTGAGCTTCCGTTTAGCTGCTCTCCACTGCCTTGTGGGCAGGTTCTTGTTGAAATCAAATTCTTTGGCGGAGTACCTCAATCATTCTGTTGCTTGGCGCCTGGACTTCATAGCAACATTCGTCCACAAACCTCAATGAATAGTTTAGACACAATGAATTCCATTATACATCGATTTTGGCAGAAGACAATCAGGACCGCGCTACTCATTGCTTCGAGCAAGGCGGGTACTGATAAGCATGCAACTTCTCTGAGTACGCGTGCTGAGTTAACGCTTTGCCACCTTGAGAGAAACTTTTAGATTTAGGGCTCTCGTTAGGATTCACGAAGAAAGACTTCTTCTGCGATGTTGACAGCCGCGAAGTATCACTGGCCCAAATGCATCCGGAGCCCTTCTTACAAGAACAATTGAAAACTTCCATTCTTTCGATATGGGCGCCCGCACTAAAGCACAAACAATTGCAGCCGGAAAGATCCATCTAATGGGGCTTAGTGGCGGCAAGAAACACTTTGGAGGACAATAATTAGGCTTAAGTGTTCACTTCGATCAACTGCCTTCAACTTCCGCCCGCTCACCTACGTTGTGATTGTTCACCGGTGGCGTGAACCAACTGAAGATTGCTGATCATTCCGATCTGCACCTGTACATTCTGGTTTTGCTTTGATCCGTTCTCACTTCTCATTGCGTCTAGTCTGTGATCACATCAGCACAAAAATCACCGATACTGCACAGCTTATTGTAGACAAAAAATCATACATCTCAGTACTGATCGGAATTTTCAAGTTGAGTATCATCTCAACAAATTGTCGGGGATCTGAAAGAGAGCACACTAGGGAGGCCCTACAATCAGCGACATCTACCACGCAAAACTGTTTACCAGAAACGATGGATATCCTCGACTTCAGTTACGTTATTGGATGCTCGTAGCTCCGTCCTCCTGAATGCCACATCCAATGAGGCGCGTAAACTCTGAGACGTCAAATGATCAGAACGTAAAGAAATGATCGGGAGCAGTGATGAATGTAGAACTGTAGAGAAATGGAAAAGACTGCGGCTATTGACATTAGTCGCATTGTTCACCGGCTGATTCGGAAAGGTGGACCGTAGAAGCCGAGTGTAAGCGAGGTTATTGAAGAATTCGACGACACTGAATCACTCTCAGGATGGTTGGCTTGAGCGTTGAGCAGAACACCTTAGAGAACAGTTTAAATAGCTCATTGTCACATTGATACTTCCAACAATGCCTGCAAGTGAGCCAATGCAGGTGGGTACCAGCCTTCTATCCGAAATGGAGATCATCTCGGGGATAGGTTTACTGCGAAGGAATAAGACAGGGGAACCAGATGAACTCCCTCCTTTCTTCCTCTTTATTGCCAGTGGCGAAATGTTAACATCGGAATTAACAAAACCCCTAAGGTGAATGTGGGTAAAGAAAGAGATTCCTAGGGACTGGCAAGGAAAGTGATAGATCCTCGTGTAAAAATCACAGAGGAATTAGTTTGGTAAGCATTGCATCCAAACTGCTTGCGAGCATAATTCCCTGCTGATGATCTAGTATGCGCGAAAGGTGTATGCGTAAGAACGAAGCCGGTTTCCGTCACGGTCGTGGTTGTACTGAGCAAGACAAATTTTGGAATCTGAATACATGTTCCGTCTTCCCACAATCTCTGTCTTTCTTGGACTGAAAGCGGCGCTCGATTCAGTCGAGGATAGTGCTCTGTTCGTCCACTGGAAGCAAATAAGACGGAATAATCAAGAAGTCGCAGTAAAGACGTTTTATCTTTCAGTTCCCTACTTGCGTGCTCTGTTTCAGTGATCATCACATCAACTCCCTGCTACTGATTGGGACT
>LUCM01006345.1:0-89800 GCA_008360955.1 Fasciolopsis buskii
CCTTCACCATGTGCTTCTTGCGCCGCCTGTGGTTGGTTTGGAATCGGGGTTTAATCAGCTCCTCTGGACTGATTGCCAAAGGCCAATCAACCTAGTGGAGGGTGCCGGGCATTGGTCTTTGTCTTTACACTTTAGTAGGAACACCTCTGCCACTGGAAGTTAGCGCATAGGACTTCTTCGGTAGAGGCTATTTGATATGCCGGTCATTTGGGAGCACCTCAAGAGACGTGCAGAGCATGTAGCCAACTGCGAATCTGAAACACAGCCTCCCAACCATCCCGAGACTTTTGGAGGCTGCCCGTTTCACTGCGCTCATGCGTCAAGAATGTTATAAAAATGTTTCAGCTATGCGTAAAATATTTAGGTTTCGATGTTCGAGGTTTTGAAAAAATACGGAATGTAAACCTTAAAATATTTTGGTTATTTTTTTACTCCATGCCGAAGGTAGATATGGTATGATAAATTGGCAGCAAAGTTCTCAACCACAATTATGAAGAAATAGGTGGTCGTAGTCTTTCAGATTATGTTTCGCCCGCTGGTTGGAGTGTCACATTCGGTTTTGTACTCTCTACTGGTCTCTGTAATTTCCTTAGCTTAATTAGTATGAAATTGTGTTTTTCAGTGGGAAATACCATGCGATGACTATATTCAGTTCACCCTTAAAAGGCAGAGGAATTATACAGCTGTAATTTTGATGTGATCATTTCAACACCTCATTACGGTCATCTGCAAACTGAACGGTTCAGTTCCAAGGCTTTCATGGTCACTCAGGCCACTTTCTTAGCTTCAATGCATAGTCTTATAAACCCCTTCGAAAAACCAAGGAAACAAAAGCCGAAGTAATAACGGTAGAAAAGGGACAACGAAGCAAATGCCCGACAATAGGCCAGCCACCGCAAAGTAGATATTAGTGAAGGATAGTCGATTAACCGAATGGCCTTTTTCTGAACCCGATCAAGAAAGGAAAACGAAGTAGACGAAGCACCACCTCGCACGTGGCTGAAGTATTCATTTACTGGGTGCATTTGAGCTTTGTCCAATAGAAGATGAGCTGGGGGAAAAAACCAACTTTTCGAGCAACACGAGAAGCAGTCTCAGATATGAAAAAACAGGCACATAGAATAACCAATGGATAAGCCGAGAAAAGGAAAAGTGTCTGTGGAAATCAGAATAGACGAATCAAAGGACAGATGTGAGGAGAAAGAATGACATTTTAAGGAAATTGAGAAGACAGAGGTTTTGGAAGCATTGAGCGTGACATGGTCGTTGGAACCCCAGGAAGAAATGTGTCAAAACTGTCCGTGCAAGGGGCACGCTGGATGTTGGTATTTGCATGGGGGGGAGTGCGGTAAGAAAGATAAGAAGGGTGGCGTCATCGACAAAAGAATGGATTGGGTTGAAGGCAGTGAACAAAAAGCCATTAATGAATAAAAGAAAGAGGGTAGGCGCAAGTGTGTAACCTTGGGGATTGCCAGCAGTTGCAAGAGATGATTTGGTCAGGATCCCATCAACCTTTGCGGAGAAGGTTTGCTTATTGAGGAAGCCTAATGTCCACGACGCGAGGAAGGGGGAAAATCTGAACGTGGGCAGCTTCGACAAAAGACCTTCATGGCAAACTCCATCGAAAGCCGTGGAAATGTTGAGCGAGACCAGGTTTATTTCCCCGTGGTTGTCGAGTGAAGCCGACCAGGAGTGAGACGAGGACCAGCGGGTCGCCCGTTGGACGTCGGGATCGGAAACCATATTGGCAGTAGGCACATCTATGCAAAAAGGTCGCATATGACAGAAACTAAGATAAAAATAGCTGCCGGTAAATCAAATCAAACTCCCAGGTAATTTTCAAACGTTCTGAATTATTTTTCAGGAGTTTCAAAGTTGTGAAAAGTAATATATTGCATGTCTTTATAGGACATGAGTTCTGGTTATTGAAACGATTGACATTCAGTCTGTATGATATCAGTGACTAGATTCCAGAATGAAGTTTCCTTTCATTTTTTGCTGAAATATCAGCTTCATAAAATTTCGCCGTCTTAGACAGTTAGACATGCATGTTGATGCCTGGTATCAAACCGAGGTTGGTTAATACAAGCAATTGGTGTCAGATATAGCTCCGAAAAAGATGTGGGATGCTTTTGGTTCTGAATTAGTGAATGTACAAGCGAGATCAGTTTGTGGCTTCCTATCTTTCATGGGACTCCATGGCGGAGAACACATGGATTTTGCTTTGCATTCTTGCATTGCGAATATAGTGGCTGGAGAGGTGAAGTAAACCTTCTGTATGAACACGGGAAGGGGTAATCTGTAGATCACTTGGAAGGTGTTTTCATCCTCTTGTTGTTCAGTTTCTGTGAGGTATGCTAGAATTGCATCAATTACAGGTATTCTGATTTCCGTGTTCAGTCGTCCTAGTTTATGCTCCCAATTTTCTGACATCTACCGTGTCGGTTTACCTATGAAGTTTGGAAACAAATGAATGGGTTGGAGTGGAATAGGAAATGACGTGCAATCTGCTTATAACATTCAGGGAAATCACTGACCGGCTGATAAAGTGCTCATGTACTATGTCGGCGTGAAAATCGCACCCCCATATGTTTTATACTGTCGTTTTTTGCTACATCCCAACTGCATTATTCGGTCGAATGTAAAATTCCTTGTTAGTGAGGCTACGATTCCCGATAATAAACTTTCACATCTTTGTTGCCGTTCTTCACTTATTCACCTTTGTACCAGTTTGCCAAAGCGTTGCCTGACAACACAAGCCCGACGTTTCAGTGCTTTCATGGATCCCCCTTGGACTTTGGCTGGTTCACTACATCAACGTTACAAACCGAACAAATGGACTCGGTTGAATCTATGTCTTTTAATCGGTGGTTCTCGCCTGATTGGCTATCGTTCGGGACATGCGCTTACTCCAAATCTAGTATTGTTTCTTTGTGGTTGCACCGGGATTTACGCTGGTCGTGATAGTGGGATGGATCATGTGATTAAGGTTACGCATTCCACTCGTGGTATGGCTGTTTTGGCGGCTGACACCGAGGAGCAGGCGTTGGTTTGGATTCGGGTAAGTGCGCTCGCGCTGACTGTAATAGATCCACCTTTATTTATAATAATCATAGAAACAATAGTGGATCACTTACGCAACACGGGAACTGGCAATGGTATTACTAGAAGTGATTTGGAAACAAAACTAGAAGCTGATAAACTTTTGGAAAATCAGGGCGAACCGGTCAGTTTCGAAAAAACAATTCGTGCATCGTGTGAATTCAAAAGCGTGTCCTCTTAACTGGTCTAACAGTCGTTTGGCGTTGGAACGAGGCAAATTTGACCACGGAATAGGATGCTAACGATTTAAGCTCGTCGGTCACAAGAAATGATTCGAATGTCCACTGATAGTAGTGGTCATTCTGCAGATCTAGCTGCACTTCCGTTCAAGTAACATATGCGGAATGTTTTTTTCTAGTGGGATTTTAAGCTTGGTCGGAGTTGTCAGGGGAGAACATTTTTAATCTTATCATCGAGAGCCACAGGTTTTCTTTCTCCTTGCGTGCGGTAGCCAGTTTATGTGATTTGTTTGTGTGAATTTCTCATTTTAATAAGTTGATTAACCATACCAGATCAACAGCAAAAGCAGCGTCTATCCACTTCATTCTTTTTAGGGACCTTCAATGCTTTGTATCGATCTTATTCGGACCTCTGCGATCTGTGGAATAGAATGGTATAATCCGCTCTTGTCATTGAATTTTGCCCTCTTATTGATCATATCTTGTGGTTAAAAATATTTAAATATCTACCTGCGTGTCAATTCGATTTAACTCCTATTTAATTTTGCGGTTGTGTAGTTCCACACCACTACAAGTTTAAGGGTCTTGGATTGCCGGCTTCCTCCAGTGCAACGTGTCCTAGAAGTTGTGAATCATGGCCATTCTCCTCAGGTTAGCCTCCACTTGGGAGCTCCTAATTGGTCCCGACCGTATTCCGGAAAGTGATATACATTGTTATTTCATAATAAAGAAGTAAAAAATAAAACGGATCGCTCTTATGCGTTGATACTGCCGTTCGAATCGGATTGCTCTTATGCGTTGATACTGCCGTTCGAATCGGATTGTGCTATTGTGCCCAGGTTACTTCGTTGATAGAGAAAGGTAGTGTTTTCTGCTTGTCCCACTCGTGAAGAGTTAGCGAGACATTATAGTCACGTCGTTTATACTTGGTTAATTGAATAACACTATTCGTCAATGTGCGATAATATGCGGCAACTTTGACGCCACATTTGATCCTGAGCCCAGTGAAGTAACACACTTCGGTGGCTCAGAAGCAGCTAGACACGGTTATCTGTATTTTTATAAACTTGCTTAGGCAGATGTCTCCATTTTAGTCAAGAATTTGTACTTATCATGTCATCCGGAACTAGGGAAAAACAGTCATAGAAATTGATTAATGATTAATTAACCAATTACTCATATCTTGCTGAGAAATTCACCGAAGGAATTCTTCTGATTAGTCGGAATTCGAATTTATTAAGAAGCAGTTGGGTTCCCATATCTACTTGTGCCAGGCGGCATGAATTGGAAGATGGAATGTCTCGACACATTAGTGCCAGTTTGAAAGAGCAATATATAAAGTACCAGAAGGGTCCGAGGGAATCTATGCACACGATTCATACCCAGAGGGTTGCGGATCTCAACCCTGTTCGCCGTTTCACTAGTGGCATGCATCCCCGGTAGCATACAGGTCCCTGAGGCGTCTGGTTCAAAACGAAATCTAATGATAACACACGAATAATATGGGATTTGTTTTATACGACTCTTGTGACGTGGGAATGACCGAGAGAGGCATCGTCGGGAGTTTGGTGGGTTGGAGGGATTCAGTCGTAAAATATAATACGAGGAAATGCTCATGCGCTGTGATAGGTAGCTGGTGTGATGATAGGTTCTATTTGGGTCAAGTCATATTCAGCGTTCTCATATTCAGCGGAAACCCAGACTCCTGAACCAAAATTATTTCAGTGTGTAATTCTCCTGTCTAGTGAAATCGGTACCGATAAGTGAAACAATGAGTATATCCGGATGTAGCTAATACACTGTTGTTTCCGTTTTAGTCTTTGAAATTGATAACAATGCAACACCTCTTGTCTTTAACCCCTATATCTGACTCAGTGATGCGTAGGCATTCGAACACAACCACGAAGAGTATGACAGTGAATTGAGAAGTCCATTCGAGATGATACGCTTTACTCAACTAGTAAAATCGTATCTGGGCGGAAATGGAAAAAGACAACCGTATTATAAATGCATGGTGAGGAATGAACAAAAGTTAGAGTCAGTTAACACGGCATCCAGCAACTGTCACACTTAGTTGTCTCCATTCGCGGGTTTCGGTCACACACTGCTGTGCTCCGTCTGGTACGCGTGTCTGTGACATGTTCATACAACATCCGTTGCTGGTGAACTGCTGGTTGCAGATGTATACGTGTATTCTACCTGATTAACAATTAAAGAACTTTTGGAAAATGGTGCTAAATCAACAGCTTGTTTCTTATATTGGCCATTTTAGTTATATTAATAGCAATGCACCGTCTAATCAATCGCGAAAATCTGAAAGTAATGCTTAAGTCCACCTTGACAACGGCCCACCATGTAATCCGGACTTATTAAATGCAGACCTTACCGAAAATGTTTTTTTTTATACTTAAAACATTTGCAGGAAAGAGGTAAGAGTTGCGAAAACGCAACTGCCATGCGTGAAGTTGATTGCACTGCGTAGGTTTATTCCGAAGGACGGGACCAACTTGACGAGGGAATTTATTCCATACTGCTCCGTTTTCATTAGACAGACGCGTCACACGGAAAATCGGCCGGGCCAGAAACTCTTGAATTTTTCTTCGGTATCCCCCTCTCTGTTCTCAGTTCTTGTAGTGTCCCCATGCAAATCTGATTCCGAAACTGACGCGTACCTACCTGCTGTTGTTTGCCTATCGATTGCCCAAAATTCAGCTTGCTATAAACGATCGGAAGTGATTTCCACTGTGAAGACTTTTTATCATTGTGTCCAATCCGTCGGAAATGAAAACGGAAGTTCTATCAGGGTTATCATTTGAGCGTTTGCGGCTCATACTTGATTTTGGATCCTACCAACCGATTACTACGATGTGTTACTTGATGGCATGATCTCCATTGAGTAGATATGTCCCTAATTATGCCAATCATCTCGATTTTGACTTATCGATTCTCAGTCCCATGTATTACTGATCACCGTCTCTACGAGCTCTAGTTAGCGCAATGAAATTCACCCGGTTTACGTTTGCATGACTTAAATAGGAGTATATTTGTTCTTATCCAATGTTTCATAGGCCCCTTACAACGCAAACAGTTTCATAGTCTTTAACACCCCCTCTCTATCTGATTCTTTTGCTCCTTCGATTTATTCTCTCTTACAGAGACTTTCATAGACAGTGTACATTTAGAAAGCGTAAAAGTAGTGGATATGTGTTCCTGTAGGTTAAATTACCACATAAACTACACGAAGGTTGCAAAATGCAGATGGCTTGCATCCCGTACACGTTGGAACATAAATTCCACAACCATACATTTTTAATATCTCACGGGGCATCCAAAAAGGGAATCGGTTTTCGTGCATTGAAATCATGTTGCTGTGGTGATCGTGGGATGCATTATGAGTGTACCCTTTACGACCATGTGTCCTTTCCCTTGTTTATTGCCCTTCAATCCGCTTGGCTTGGAGTTGCTTCATTGTGAAACCCGATTCCCCTAAGTTGGTTGGTCGGCATTGCTCGATGCACGTTTCATTTGGTTTGCCCCTGCGTTCTTGCGAATCAGTCACCGCTCACCATCAGTTGACATTCGGCAGTCAGTGAAATAGTTCGACCCCCTTGACCATGCCATGGGAACGAGCTCGCTTTTTGGCACGCCCAAAATACGTCCATTCCTGTTCCTAGGTTCGCTAATCGCTGGTCCAGGGCCATCATTGCGCCACACGGCTGATCCATGGAGTAATTCGATCCGATTCAGACACTTTAGGCCAAGATAGCGGCCACTGTATATTCGCTTGCGATGATATTGTGTTATTGCTCACGAATCTGTAAACAACCCATCGATATCATACAGAACCGAAGAATGAAATAAGGAAGAGACGGAAAGAAGAAAGAAAGAAACGGGAACTACGAAATTCTATGCAGTTATTTGGGATTTCGTACTCTTATCCTACGTCATCGATTGTTCTTCGTAAATCACCCAACGTTTGTAACCCTTCTGGGAGCCAATGACCAGGGTTTTAGTTCTTGAATCTCATGTTCGTTTGAGAATAGATCTCATACATTCCCGAGACCTTCGTTGGAGCCCCGTGACCGTCCTTGCTCTTACGCTCATATGCAGTGGATCAGTTTGTTGTTGATTTATGATTGCCGCATCACGGTGCCGCCGTCAGATACTTCCGGGTTTTTATCGTTAAGATGCCTAAGTAAATGTCCACCATGTCTTCAAGCTGTTGTTACTCGTGCAGGTCCGCTTATTCAGTTATCCTAAGCGCCCTTTTTCTACGGTAAGCCAACATTTGGTGGCCGTTCTCATACTGACAAAATAGCGTCAGACAAAAACCTGTGCTTTCCTCTGTTGTACCCATACATATTGTGTCGGTACTTTTCGGAGTGCAGTGACCGTCACACAGGAGTGTTTCCATTATTTCGTTTACTCAGGTAGTGCATATCGATTCCCCGACAAAACTCATGTTATTCTCTGCCGCATGTTCTACTTGATGAACGATCAGATCATGCTAAAAGTCTCATTGTGTTTCACAACAGGATTATGCGGACCAACATATCATGAGGTCGGTGTCAACTCAGCACGAGTGTAATTATTTATACCCTTCCATGGGGAGCTGTTATTTCGTGGAACAAGCTGAATAATTGTCTTGCTTTCTTCATACGACATATATGGTTTTCCCTTACCGTTTGTTGCATTGTTTCAGGGTTGTAGCAAGATTCTCTTGAATTGCTGGCTTGTTGAGATCTCATTTTCACACGTCTGATATTTGATTCATCTCGTATGGACATGTTTGTGCGTGGGTACCGTAAGAATCAGTGATTTTCTGTGCTTGTGCTCGTCTAACCCCGTGACAGACGTGCATGTTTTTTTGCGACTTCAATTATTTTTGGTATATTCTAGAAATGACGTAAAATGATATGGTGGTCGGTTGCGGCTGTGGTAAATAGAATTCAAATCTATCACCTAGGCTCTAGAGTCTGAAGTTAATGGTGACTACCGTTTTTCCGTCGCCTTTCTGCAGGCTGGATTCAAACTCTTGGGCATGAAGCAATTTGAGTGATAGAGGATGTTCTGTTTGAAGGAACGTGTAGATTGTTCGCGGCCCAATGATTCAGTCAATGGAATCGTTCAATATGCACATTTTGTTCAAGTTTTAGGGCTTTGAGAGTGCTGCATTGCCTTGGTATGAATGTTAATGAGGCGCGCCACCCCTGCTTCTAGAAATATGACCTACGATGATGTGCGCTTTGTTGAGTCTCATTTTGAGTTCGTTGGACGTGTACTGTTGCTGGTGATTCCCAAGAGCAGTCGATTGAAAACTTATGTTACAGCTTCCATGGTATCTGGAGGTTGGATGAAAGTTAATAATGTGTGACGAATTGTGTCCTGGATATGAGTGACCTCAGTATGTTCATTTTTAACTCCTACTCTGGTGAGAACGAGTTATGTTCAATGCGTTGTCCCAATTGGCGTCTGTGTAGACCGTACATGGCAGTTGGAAGTGTACTGGGTTGTGCAAATTTGATCAGTCCTCCGCGTGCCGAACGGGGCACGCGCTTTTGCCAGTCTCGTCCTGGATATTGTTTACTTTAAAACCATTCCAGTGGCGTCGGAACATTTGTACATTTGATTCAACTGCGTGTGATGCGACTCCCACGTCACATTATCGAGAGCTAGTATATTTGAAAACCACGTGAAATTTAAGGTGAAACAAGTTCATTTACTCTTTGCGCATTGTCAGGAACCGCGGGTTTCCAAACAAACCCGCAGTGTGAGAAAAGTGAGAGCACAGTTTGTGATTCTTTACCAAAGTTTTCATGATTACGTTGGTAAATTATATGGTCGTGCAGATACCGAATCCACCGTCATGATGTTTTTCACTGAGTTCATGGAGCTTGATTTCCGTGAAAGAAACATATTCCATAACGTTTCAGGCCTATAGCTATACGGGCAAGAACCAGAATTCGTGACTGCGAAACTTTATCATTTCCCCCATTACAAATCTATCATTTATCTTAGCACATCCACATGCAGCTCCCTTGTGTTATTCCAGTGAATTCAGGATCTCAAGTGGTTCGGTTTGACTTAAATCAAACTGACCTTTCCGAAGTATCGCATTTGTTTTCTCATATACAATCAACGAAATGCACGCCCTACCATCAATTACCCAATCTCCATTGTACTGACGAATGGGAACGGCTGTTTGTTTTCCCTTCCCCCATTATTTGGATACGTGGGAATTCCCGATTGAGACATTTGAAAATACAGTAGCAAATCTTGTTTTAGGTGCTTCATAACTGGCCGCCTACATCACATTTTATAGTTATTGGGATAGGGTGGCCGAATAAAGAAGAACGATAGCGAATAATTGGAAATCGAAATGATATGTCCGCACAGGTACTATGTATCGGTGTCACGGTGCGTGTTAATATACATCGTGTTGGTTTCACTGGATGATTGCTTACGCAACTGCACCTTGTGACGATGCCCACGGCAGATTGAAAGATCTTACGTGCTGTTTCTGGGTCCATGGATGGGGTGTTGTTCAGGTGGTTTACAATCGCTTTAGTCGTGAATAGGATTTGACCTTCAACTCTTTTTGTTAGTCTTTCTCTAACGATATTAACGCGACTCATAGCTTCATTTATGTTCATTAGATGATTTGATTCTGTCATTTGATTGCCGTTTGGTCTATTGTTTGTCGATTTTCTGTTCAGTAAATTGGAACATTGTTCCTTTATACATTCAGACATTTTTCTTGCGCTTCTATCTACACAATTTGTCCCACACGTCCAAGTAAATTCGTACACAGAATGAGAGGTTGAATCCACAGGCAGTATGTCTTTCGTCAGAAAAGAACTGATCGAGATGTGAACGAAATGCGTAGTTCACCAGCAAAATGCGCATTTCTGGTTACCACTGGAAACTATCTTTAATATGTATGCTATGTTGTCCCCTCTAAATTGCGCGAATAAATATACGGCTTTCTCCTTAACTGTTTGAGGACTTGGTTTATTTTTGTTAATTTCCGTACTTTTGTTGATGAGAAATTCAAGGTACTCGTCCTGCAGAAATGTCTGTTTCACTCATTAAGTTCATCTTCAATTTCGTCTGCGGTGCATATCATTATGGTTCTGTTTATTAAAGACTGGATAATTACTTCATTTCTAATTTGCCCGAACAAAACTTTGCTAATGTACTTAGTCCTGTACACTTTTTGTAGTGTTGGACTAATAGGTGAAATAAGCCATCTTGACGACGTGATAAGAGTACGTGTTAGAGAAGCAGGCCGTCAAAGGATTCCATTTTCAAAGTGAATTGTGTGCCTTCGTGAATGTGGTTGAAGTTCCATAGAATGTCATAAAGATCTATGATGGAATCGGATGCACGCGGTATATGGTCCACATATCGCCTGTAAAAAGTCGCTTTGTTGATTTGTTCGGACGAGGTGCACCGCTGTCCATTTTTCCATAAGAATATCCCCTAAATTAAGACCTGAGGGAAATCCTATCGTCATTCCATCTATCTTTATCTGCGCTGTCAAAATCGGAACTGGATGTTACATGTGCACATAAAGAGGAGTAATTTCAGTTCATCTCCCGGCCATCTAACAGATGTCCTTGAATTCTCTAAATAATTTCTTGTGCACTTAATTGTTTTTTCCCAATGACATTTTCTATCCTAAAATCGAATTTACAGTGTTTATGTAGACATCATTCCAATTTCCAACTATTTGCTATCATTATTACTCCCTCTCTATTTGACATATAACCATTTCTTAACGGTGACTCATCTAGCCCTCGTCCTAACAGTGGCCTCACGTAAATCTAGTTTCGATCACGAAATGAGTTCTACAGTGGTATTCTGTCTTTGCGTTCTTGAATTGTTGGTGCTGGTTGAATCGCGTTAAAGATAGGGAACGCATTCACATGCACGATATTCTATCGTGTGCATCATATTGTAGGCAATAGCATTGTATGTTCGTTATATTCTTTCGCTCCGAAACATAATGCTTCACAGGATGTCCAGTATGCCAAGAGGACGGTAGATTTTCTGACCCCTCTATCGGAAAAGTAATGCAATGTGATAGTTGGCGATCAGAGATATGGTCGAAATTTCGAGATCACTAGGTGAAAACCAAAATAGGCTAGGTCTTAAGACTATCTGTTCGGGAACAGTTGGCACGTTTCTGCGGCACGAATCAGATGATTGGTCAATTATTCCCATTACGTGGAGGTGACAGCGCTTCGTTTAGAGTTTCTTGCGACGCAATAGGAGAACTCGCCACATTTTTTGGACTACTACCCCCATCTCTAGAACAAATAAACCTATCCTTTCCGCGTTTGATTTGCCCCCCCCCCATCAAATGCATGAGATTATGAAAACCTCTCGGTTGGGTCCACCTGGTAACCACATGCCAGTGGCGTTCCATTTTCTGTCTACGGGAATTTCCCCATTGGATGTGGATGATGGTGAACGATCTGGCTGATATTCATTGAGTTTTGACAGTTTCCGTCCGCAGCTGTCAATGCTATACAGAAAGCGCTTTGGTAACGTGCGTGAATTGAGGACTAACAACTGTTCGGGGTTATGGAGCAACTTATGAATGAGACTCACTCGTATTAATATGTCGAGCTAATGCTGTGTGTTTTAAGGCTTGGTAGGGCTACTGTTAACGATGAATTTCGTTTTTTCCTCTGTTACTTCGCTTTTTCAAACCTTGACTCTTTAGTAAAGTGTGGTCTGGTAACAAATCGGGCGACAGCGGGTTAACGTTTGCCACCAGAGTAGCTGCTGGATCTGGGGTTCGAACCTCTGATCTTTTTGGTGATGCATGTTTAATCCACTCAACGGCCGCCAGGTGCTAGGACTCGTAGATTGCTCTCCTTAACCAGCGTTCACCCTAAACATTAGGACTTTGTGTAGTTCTATAAGATTTCAGGTTTCAGAGCCAGATCAATTCAATTTGGACCACCATTAATCTCGCATTAGCGTCCTCTGACCGTGATTGCTACCCCGCAGCGTCATCTGCTCAGACAGGAAAAAGGATGAAGAATAATGAAAGATGAACTGCAAAATAGTAACTTTACGAGCTATGCAGAAGAAGAAAGATTTCGAATGCAAGAACGCCACCAACTGTGGCGCTGAACTATATTATCTTTTTTGTCCAAACATTACTTCATGAATCTCGTGGACCGCGAAATTGAGGTCCAGCTTCACCTGCACGAGCCAGTCTACTAGTTAAAGCTTTCATACTTTTAATCCAAGTCATCGAGTGGTCATCTCGAACCATCCTCCAATCATTACCTGCCTCGAAGAACAGTATACTATGAGACTGTCATTCTATGGACATGGGCAAAACGTGTCTCAACCACCTTAACCTATTCTGATTTACTGCCTGTTCAAAAGATGGAACCGTAGCACCAAACACCTTACACCTAACCTCTGATTAACTCACAAAATTCGGTCACCATATCCTACTAATAAAACGAAGATAGCGGTGTTCAAACACTAAGACTCATTGCGTATATTTCGCTCTAAACGGTTATGTTTCGGGACCATAGATTAATGCCGACCTCAATGGTGTCGTTTATACTCGACCGTTGATCGATAACCAGATATCACACTGATGCCACGTGCCTTAAATTAGCAATGTTATTCGGGCCTTCCGTATGCTTAAAGCCACCTTTCAATGTGCGACCGCTAGGTGAGATACAGCTACTCACGTAACTAAGTCTGTCCACCTCATTCAGTTGCTTCCTCGCGAGAAAAACATACAACTTTGAGCCAATCTAGTTCTGCAACAATATTTTACATTCTGAAGGTGCAAAACATCCCAAACATACCAAGAAGAGCCTGCAATTTACTTGGGTCTTCACTTAGTAGCACAACATCGTCCGCATATTCTGAGGAAATATCATGCGAAGACGGGGCCGTCTTTGCGCCAAAGTTAAAAAGAAAAGGTAATAGGGGGCAAGCCTGACGAACACCACCTCTCGTGACGAATTCAGGTGAAACATCGCCACAATCATTAACTCGGCTTCAATTGTCAGCTTACAGATATTGGATGAATGAAATGAATCTCTCTGACATATCCTTCAATATGAGGCAGCGCCAAAGAACTGTGCGAATGGCTTAGTCGAACGCCGCCTTCAGATAAAAAATTGTGGGTCTGCAAAGCAAGTTCCTATGTTCCAAGATTTGTCAGAGAGTGAAAATTTGGTCACTACAACTCCGACAGGGACAAAAATCGGTTTGATTCTCACGTATAAACCTTTTGCGAACAGTGCAATGCTCGCTAAACCGATTCCTCTGTGATTTTCACGTAAGAACCTATCACCCCTCTTGTAAATCGGCACAATGGTCGATTCACACCAATCCTCAGGACTCTTCCCTATCCAAGGTTGATCCCAAGGGTTTTGTTAACTCCGATGTTAGCAATTCGCCACCATCCTTGAAGAAGAATGGCGACAGTCTTTCCGGTCCAGCTTCCCTGTACCTTTTAGGAAAACCTATCTCCGTCATCACCTCCATTTCGGATGGAGAACTGGTATTCATCTGCGTTGGCCCACTTGCAGGCCACTATAAGGTCCACTGTGGTTATGAGCCAACTAAATTACTCCCTAAACTGTTCTATTCAACGCGCCAGCCGGCGGTCCCGGGAGTGAGTCAGTGTGCCATCGAATTCCTTAATCATTTCGCTTACGCCCGGCTCCCGTACATTAGTATTACTAGTCAGTCCGTAAATGTTCTGACTGCGGTATTTTCCATTTTCCTGCAGTTTTCTATCCATCACTACTCCCGGTCATTTCTCAAACTTCTGTTCAGTTGACGTCTCAGAAATCTACGCGCTTAATTATATGTTGGATCCGGATATACGGATCTACGAGCATCTGAAAGTGCTACTGAAGTCGAGAATATCTATCGTTTGTGGGGTTGTGGCAAGGGGTCTTGCGTAGCAGTCCACAGCTTCTTTGATTTGCTTCCAGTGCTGGCTCGGACCCCGGGAGTTTTTTCAGACCACACTGCATTGAATTCCAATTGGAAGTTTAATCCGCGATTATCGTCTAGAATCAGCTGTGCCGGACAAGTGGCTTTTGTGCTGGTGTAACTACGGACTAGGTGCAAACAAAAGCAATCTCGGATCAGCTCATGATCCAAGTCCACAGATGTGGACGAGAATGATTGGCAATCCTTGGTTGATCCACGCCACCGGTGACTGATGGCAATGTGATCATTCTGATTCCAACGTTGCGAAGGCGAAAGAAAGTGTCGAGCGAGCCTATGTCGATTTTTTGACGAAAGTTTTTTCTCCAGAAACAGCTTGTGGTCAAATAAACCTGTTGTCGTTGTGATTGCCTGGGACAGAAAATCGACCTCCAACGCGCCGTTCCGTCTCCGTCAAGTCGTTGAGTTGGGCGGTAAACTCATCACGAACGAGCGCAGCATCCGTCGAACGCATGCTGCCAAGTAGTCGAGTTAACTCCCGGTAGGGCTCATCTGTGGCCTCAGCAGGTCTGCAGTTAGTGGCTGCATACATAGATGCGACGAACGGGCAGCGATGCCTTCAATCAACTGCCATTGACCCCTGCAGAACCGTGAAACTGAGCTGCACTGTTGCTGGGGCTCGGTCTAACAATGCACACTCACCTCACATGCTCAGAGCGATCTCAACACCATCCTGACCACAAACGCCCGAAACTGGATAACCGGGCGCGCTTGGAGCGAAGCGAGAGAATGAGGTTGCCTCTGGGCTGCGAAGAGTGATCACGAAAGCGGGATCTTATATGGGCGTTTTAAAGACAACATGCACTTATGTTTGAAGTTTCAAGAGTTCTGGCTGGGGCAGCTTGTTGCCCTACTCGAATAAGTAGGCAGACATTGAAGGTAGCTAGTGAAGTAAATAAATAGGTTTTAGTAATTCGTGAAAGCTTCCCCCCTACCCTGAATGGTACCATCAAATAAATCCTTTGAGCCCTAATTTATCGTGGCATCTTGCGTTGTTTGTCACGGAGAGATTGCGCCTTGATGTGGTGTGACAGTTTGCGTGCCTTCTTGACCCAACGAGTCAAAGAGAGTGGCTTAGGCGTTCGACTCAGAATCGTTCGTCCCGGGTTCGCGTCCCAGTTCGGGCGCGGTGGATATGCACTGCTGACGATTCCTAACAAGGATAAAACAGCTGTACATTGTTTCCATGGTTTCCTTATGGTTAGTTGAGCGGTGATATCACACGGTGAATTTTTTCATGAGCGTGGCTTATATCAAGCCGAAAACCGTGCCTGGGAGGCCAATGGATAGGTGCCTGCCCAAGTAGTCTGATCGTTCATGTAGGGGTCGATTTGAGCTAGCAACTCAGTCGAATAAATCAGTACAAGATTAATTGGTTCAAATAGACGAGCTTCCACTCAGCCGCTTCTTACTGCCTTGTGGACAAGTTACTGTTAGATTCAAAGGCTTTGTTTGGGAACCCTAATCGTTCTCCTGGACGCCCTTGCATTACCGGTCTGCAAACCTCCATGAATAGTAAAAATACAATATATTCCATTTTACATCCGTCGTCACGCAGGATTATCAGGACCGCGCTGCCTATTGCTTCGCGCAGGTTGGGGAGTGATGAGTATGCACCTGGTCTGAGTTCCCGCTCTAGTTTAATGCTCCGCTACCGTGTGTGTGAGACTTCCGTATCAAGGGATCCGGTTCGTGTTCCCCATGAAAAGCCTATTCTATGATATGGGCAGCCACGAAGTATCGTTCCCCCAGTGCCTCCAGCATCCGTCTGAAGGTTATTGCGACATGAAGCTTTTCCCATAAGAAATTCAAGGACTTTGCTTGGCTAATCAGCGATGATTGACTTCACGATAGGAAAATTCGTTTAGAGCTAGTTTGATATCGTACCCTCTCAGGTTTGCTTAGTGTTCAGCAATTTGTTAGAACCATTCTTTCGGGTCCGTATTGCAGTTTCAGATAAAATATCAGCCATAATGTCCGCTCTCTCTCTTGTCAGGGCACAAACTTAACCGAATTGACATGTTATCTAAACAATTGAGGGCAAATCAATTCAAACATCAAATGAATTCTCGTGGTTAACGGGCACACCTCTTTCTCTATGATCTCGTCAACATAAAAAGCAGATGTTTTTAACTGGTAGGCGGCATGTTTGATTGATGAAACTAGATTATAGGCCAAACACTGTTGGTCCTCTGAGTAGCTGATAATGCGCAAACCCAACACATGTTCACGAATATCCTGTTTAGATTATCTGAACCTCTTTCATGTAAAGTTTGACCATTAATCCCGAGTCCATTCGATTAATTTGAAGTGGGCCTCCAGTTGCCCCATTATCCTCCAGACTAATTGAACTCATGCAACTTTTGAGGTCAAATGGGTTGCCCAGTTTTAAGATTGATGCATCGAATAATGCGTTTAGGACAGCAAACTATGACGGTGTGTTAATGTACATATTCAGACAATTAAGGAAAGACTATTGTTGCTATGTTTGCATTCTAGTCACCTACTCACAGCTCACCGCTCGCTGTCTTCCAGTAAACGAGTGTATGGTGTTTCTACTCAAACTAACCGTGACTCCACTCGGCTTTCTTGTCCTCGTGCTTCTTTGGCTTGACTTATTGTTTGTTTCCAGTTTGAGCGTGTCGATTCCGCCTTCCTTCCCCAACCCCCTCCTCCTCGGTGGACTCAGCACACATCACTGGATACAGTGGTGGTGACACCACTGCTGCTTCCTCATCCGTGACATCCCCTCAGAAGGTCTTCAGTATGCACATATGCATTTGTTTCCGGTTTGTCCTCATAAAACCGTGACAGGTCTCGTGATTCTCCGTTTGCCGCCGTCATTTGTCTTGCGCTTTGTGTTTTCGCTCTGCCGCATCATTTGGGGCGGTGGCTACGCATGACTGTAAACAAAGAGCAAAGCAGGAACACCGCTTACCCCGTGAGCGTGTTTGTGCGGTTGTCACTCCAGTTAGACCTAAAAGTGACTATTTCGTTTACATCCTCCCGCTCTGAAACTAGCAGTTCGTCCTCCCTCTCGATGTGATTGTGTTTCTTGTCGCAGAAAAATGACCTGGCAGCACAAGAGAATGGTCTTTCCGGACTTGCCGACGTAATGCGATGCAAAGTGGAGATGCCCGGACAAACCACTTCAGCCACCTATGGATGGCAATCATAACTGTCCGTCTGTCAAGTTGCTCGCCATCTGTTTTGACTAACTAGACTAATGTTCGTTTTTTGGCAATCGGCGTATTTTCTATGCATCCTGCTCAATTTTAAAGAGAGCGGTTGGATTTAACATTTTTATGGTAACGGTTTCTCCATCGCTTTTTATCGCAGCACATAAGTGCATGTCATAACCTAGATTTTCATTGTACTACTGGCGAGCACCCTGAAATTGGCAACAGTGGCGTAGCATACAATGCCTCAACAGGTCACATCTGATCTAACAACCAGCCTGGTGACAGCAGATTGTGGTGATGGGATTTGGAGCTTTGATCTTCTAGCTGTTCTTTATGTACTTATGGTCTATTCGCTCCTTCTGCACACGACCGAAATGGTTGTTGACATGGGGATTGCGTAAGGACTTTTGCGATTCCAGGTCTTCATAATTGTCGATTTTGACCTTCTGGTCATCTTCCCGATTCGACTTTGGTCTTCCTTCTAATTCTCAAACTGAGACAGACGTAAATCACTTTGTCATAACCTTTGCCCATTTGTCTTTATCATGCTTTACCGATCTCCAGTAATTCTTGCCTGGACGAAGTATGTGATCAACAAACTTGTGAAAAATTTCCCATTAAATTCGTCACAGACCCCGTTTATCTCCTGCATAGTGATCTATGTTTGTTGTTCATATCCGATCATTCGTTCAAGTTTAAACTCATTCCATCTCCTAATAATGCCCGCCACAATAATTCGTTACTTAAGTTAGCACGGATTCTGGCCAATAAGAAGGGATAACCAAGGTACTCTGCTCTGATCTCGAGGGTTAAACCAGTTCCCTTAATTTCGCATTTTTTAGTCTAATGCCAAGTTATCAATTGTCTGGTTTTCTCAACTGTAGCCGATAAAAGTCTACCGTCTAACACAATACAGTATAAGGGCTGTTATTGGTAGGGGGCCTAGAATAGGCAGTTTGAGGTTGTGATCAATGGAAGGAAAATGTGCGACACACCCAGTGGATTCGTTTGTTTGCCTAATCGCCAGAGAACTTTGAAGCAACGGAAAAATCGAGAACATTCTCCGTTGCAAATAATACTTGTACAAACTTTCAGTCCTCAGAATATCGTTTTCCTTGTCTAGATTGCTACGTATTTGCCAAGTTATAGTGCTCTTTTTTCCTCTAGCTACGAAGTAGTAAATCAGTGCCCTTGACTGTTGATTTGAATGGGACATGGCTCATTTCATTTAGGATAATCAGTAATTCTGTATCA
This sequence comes from Fasciolopsis buskii, assembly GCA_008360955.1. Classification (NCBI taxonomy): domain Eukaryota; kingdom Metazoa; phylum Platyhelminthes; class Trematoda; order Plagiorchiida; family Fasciolidae; genus Fasciolopsis; species Fasciolopsis buskii. The sequence continues at coordinate 18,725 of LUCM01006345.1, forward strand.
TTCACTCGACTCATCATCACATTTATTCTAGTTATTTTTCGTGTGATTCTACATTCCAAATCTGGAAGTCATGATTGTCGGCAGTTTTTGATGATACTTCATTGTGCGTACGCATGGATTGAAGAATGAATCCCTCTGCAAAACTCTTGACTCTTGGGCTGGGTTTGACCGATTCTCTTCTTATACTCTCAACATTCGACCGCCCTGCCCGAATTCTCAGTGCAGTTCAGGTTTTTAAGCCTGTTCCAGAAGGCGATCTGACGCGAAGACTCCATCACCGTAGTCATTCCCTTCCTACAGTACAGACAAAAAATCCGTCTGCCGCCGGCCGTGTTACTTGTGAGACACATAAAGTGCGCCCGGTTTTAGGAAACTCCGAGGGAAAATGTTAGTGGTGGCCATTTTCCGGACGAAGCTTGAGTGTTCTTGGTTGTTCTTTTGTCTTCACGTCACTATCTTTCCACGTACACATATTCTTACTTAAATGTGCGGGAATTACCATTGGACTCGCCGCCGGCTAAATTTTCCAGATTAAGCGACTCCAGTTCCTGTTTCCGTGTCATATTTCGCTTATTGCCATCACAGTTACTTTGTGCCTCTGGGTGTTTCTTAGTTTAATAGATCCCCACCGCTTTAGATTGTTTGTTCATTTATTTACAGATTGAAGTGTTGTGATTCATTAACGAGACACTGGAACAGTGGTTTATATTTTGACATTTTAGTATGACCGAAAAATGGTTTCATCCAACGGATATTCGACATTCGGCCAAAATTACGGTTCATTATCTTTCTTCAACTCAGTGTGCTGCCTGAAGTGGTGTTTTTATGATTGATGGAATGACCATTTATTTTTAGTGGAGTGGAATGTTTTTTGCTTGTCTTCAACCGTATTGGATCGGCATTAAACAGAATTGCTTTTGTTTAGAATCTATTGGAATTTGAATTGATTGGTGGATTCTATTTTCGACCTCATTTTTAATTCCAAGATTGGTATCTTCGTAGTATATTGTGCTTGAATTGACAGTGGTATATTGGTAATAGTAGTAGTAGCAGCAGCAGTTGTTCATCATGGGTGGTGTGTTCATCAAACTGTTATTGCGAAGTGGTGCATTATTTGATGTCACTGCTGAATTTCATTACCTTTGGCTACTTTTCTAGTACTACATGGCTGTTATAACGGGGTGTTAGAAATGCATGCTCACCACCCTCGGACTGGGACTCGAACCCTGGGCGAACATACACGTGAATCAAACAGTCTAGGTGACAGGCTGATGCCATTGGCTGGCGGTTTTTTTGGAGGATACAGTGCGTGCACTGACTAATCTCAATGACACCCGTTTTGTACCCTTTTCAGCGAAAACCTACTCTTTTCTACTTGTTAGTTTCCTTACTTGTATCAGTTACTTGTACAGTGACACTAAACGGTCTTAATGATATAGAAATTTGAATAGTCACTAAAAGACTGGACGTAATAAATTTCTCTCTAAATTTGTCGTTTGTCTTCCATGCGAGATAACTGCTCGGTTTCTCACATTGATTTTAAAGCAGTCCTTTGAGTTATCTTGAAATAACCGTATCATAAGACCTCTCCCGATCGGAATAAATTTTCAATGCAATTCCTGAAGATATCACATCTATCCTATCATGTTTCTTGCAGGTTCCTCAACAATTATTAGAATGATTTTTCTTTTCCTCTGGCTTTTCTTATTCTTTATTGTCCATCTACTATGCTCGCCGGCCTCAGGATAAAAAAACTTGTTTGTCATAAACGTATCAGAGTAATACGAGGATCTATTGGTACATGTCGTCCGACTTTAAGCGTTTTCGTGATCCACAAACATTTTGTTTCTCGTGATGAACCTTGCTGTAATATTTTAACTGTCTCTAATATCATCATCATCACCATCATCGTTCAGCGTTAAACAGCAAGGTAAGCCTCACTGACCGCTGCCGTTCCCCGGAGTTACACGTTTATATAAAAAGAGTGAATATCCAACGGGAACAGGGAGTGGACCTACACAGCCGGGAAAAGATAAGATACTGCTGCAGCCAACACACGAAACAGTCTTACTGTAAAAACGCACGTGCTTTCAATCATTCTGATTCGACAGAAAACGACAACACGATTGCCACCGTTCGCGATTCGCCGCCATATCCTTAAGTGTCTCCAGCCAGCTAGTTGAAGGGGTCTCTCGGACCCCAACCACGAAGACGTGAGACACCTACTTTACCTAAGTTCGTTGTACATTTCCTCATCCCACGTTGCCGCGTCATCTGTTGACCTTCACATGGCTTCTTCCATTCCTTGGGAGGAACCCGAAATGGGACATGGTATGGTAGATGAGTGTTCGCCATAAGCGACACGTGACCATCTTCTTGAAGATGGGCACAATCAGTGACTCATCCCACGATAACGGTGTACGCTCATCGTTCCAAATATCACGAAGCATGGAAGTAAATGATTTCACCCGAGCTTCCCCACCCATTTTGAAGGGATTTGGGGAAAGTCGTCGGGACCGGCTGCTTTTCCCCTCTTCAGAAGTCGAATATTCGGTTGCACTTCCACCTCCGTTGGGGGATCAAGTGACACCTCCCAAGGATTCACAGCTCCAGACGTCGGACTAGATACGATAGCGTATGGCCAGCTAAAATGATCCTTGAAATGTTCTGCCCAACGGTCCAGTCTTTCCTGTCTACCATGGATGATCTCTCCAGTCCTATCGCATGCGACTTCACTAACCGAAGTTCGCCGCCCACCGCTGTCGCGTATAAGCTTGAACAGTCTTTGACTGTTACCTGAAGCGGACGCCACTTCCATCTCTTCGGCTACCTTAACCCACCAGTTTTCGCGGTTATTCCTAAGGCTTATGGTCAACTGACGCTGCAATTGCCGACGCATCTTATTCATTTCCTTGCAGTTAGGCAGGTCGCGTTTTTGCTCCATTAAAATTAGCGACGCTTGAGAGATCCAGTGTTTTTGATGAATACTAGATCTAGAACCACAGGCGAAATTCGCTGCCAAATGCATCGCCTGCTTGATTTGATCCCGCTGATCGTCTACATTGCTATTGGTCGCAGTTCTTAGTCCCTCGGATAGATTCTGTTCGTAGCTGTTGCGAACAGCCGAATCACACAGACGTTCGACAGCCAATCGGGCTTGTGGCCTGCGTCGATGGCATTTGAGCTGCAGCGAAAATCGCATTAAAACTAACGCATGGTCCGATTCGACGTACGTGGTCCAGTATGATCTACAGTTCTGGACAGAACCGCGCCAACGGTAGCTAACTGCGATATGGTCAATCTGACTCAGAGCACCTGTCGAGCTAGAGCGCCATGTCGCAGTGCGACGCGAACTGTGTCGGAAATTCGTACTAGATAGGAATAAATGATTATCTGCACAGAATTGGAGAAGTCTTTCCCCGTTGTCTGTTCGCTGTGCAAGCAGGGCGCATCGCCCACCTAAACAGGATTCCAATGCACTCAGTTTTCCAACTTGTGCATTAAAGTCACCTGCTACCGCTACAATGTCAGAGTCTTTGCTCTTCCGAACAAGGGTGATGAGGTCGTCGTAAAACTCGTTTTTCTCCATATCAGTGCTGCAGTCTGTTGGAGCGTATGCTGCGATGCCAAGTATACCGCGCTTACCACTACTATCCTTTCGGACGCCGACTGATCCCTGCAGTCTCATGGCACACAAGTGACTGTCGACTGGGATCCAGTCTAGAAGGGCTGCTTCCGCCTTCTCACTCAAGACTATTCCTATACCGCGTTGACCCACAGCTTGAGCTGCTTCGTCTAGTGAAGCGTGCAGAAAATATCTTGTGGAGACATTAGGTGCAGTTGGTTGAATTACTCTACTCGAATCCTGAACTCGTGTTTCACTCACGCAGCAGACATCAATCGAAAGTGAGTCCACTATCAGAGCTAAACCGGCCTGTTGACTAGCCTGTATTAAAGTGCGCACATTGAAGGGGTCGAGATTCAGAGCCTGACGAGGCTTGAGAAAATATGAGGTAGCAGATTGAAGCCACCTACTACAGTACTTGACAATAAACCGTTGCGAGTATCGGGCGTGTTATCAATGGAGATACTATAGGTAGGCAGAAGGGGCAGACAGATTGGGTTGGAGACAGAAGACACAGGTTGAATAAAAGACAGGGAACTCTGAGCAGTGGCATACTTATCACTACCCACCCCAAATGCGCTCGATGCAATGGGCAGCGCGGTCCTGATTATCCTGTGCGACGACCGATGCAGTATGCAATTTTTTGTAGGCGTGTAACTCATGGGGAATAATTTACGGGTACTGCTAGGGAGTCCAGCCGCTAAGCAGAAGAACGATTAGGGTTATCAACCAAAGCCTTTTGTTCTGACAAGAACCCGACCGCAACGCAGCGACGTATAGCTGAGTGGACACCCACCTACTTGGATCAACTGTTCTCCTGCTTGTTTTTCCGACTGAGCTGCTAACTCAGATCAACCCCCAACTTGGAGGACCAGGAGACTACTTCGTCAGGCCTCTTCCCGTTGACCTTCCAGGCATGATTGGATTTTCGGCTTGAGATAAGGCATTCTGTATAGCTCGTTGGATCATGGAGGCACGCAAGCCGTCACACCACGTCAAGATGTAGTCTCGTTGTGACATTAGTCTCGTCCATCTTATTTCTTTCTCGCTCACCAGGTCGAGATTTGGGTTTTCTCTCACAGGTCCATTTTCGTCCTTCGCTATCTCTTTGCTATCCGCTGGTTATGAAAATGCTCCTGGAAAAATTCTAGCTTTGCAAGATTTTATCCTTATTTCGGCAATAACGCCACATTAGTGGCTTTTTGTGACATTTTGTAGAATTTCGCTCACCAACACAATCACTAACATAGGCAAATGAATGTTTTACCGAAAATCCGAGCCCTAGGATGAATGTGGCTATTCTAGGATCGAATTGAATTGGGTTGGTTCAAGTGTCCAATGAATAAACTAATTGTAATTCTTTATTTGCCTGGGAACATTTCAGCTTCTAGTCCTCTTAGTTAGATAGCATGTTCTTTTTAGTGTACACCTAATGTTGTTAAAATTCCACATGCACCTGTTCGGATACTACCTTCATTTGGTGCGTAAAGTGGATGACTGGTAAGTCCCATGAGTAATTCATCTTCGTCTTGTCACTGGATTGTCCTGCCGAGCCGGCATGTTCGGAGCATGGAGGTTGCATGTTTGCATAAATTTTCCCTATGCTATGCAATGGAGTTAGGCTCTTATTCATCTTCTCATTCCAATGTGCACTCAGTTTCATTTTTTTTTAATTTATCTTTGCATTAACGTGCCCTGGTTTTGGCCGCTGCTGCCCAATAGCTTGGTCTACTCAAGAGAAGAATGAATGGCAGAGATCAACCGCATAGAAGTGAACAGATTTTGAATGCAAGAACCTCACTAACCGTAGTATCGAGCTATATAACTAATTTTATCCAACCACGCTTGGAATTATCTCGTGGACGCTAACTTGGTAGCCTAACTAGACCTACGCGGGCCGATCCGCGAAATAAGATTTTCGACAAATAGTCATTTATACTAATCAATCACTATCGTTCGTTGGCCCTCAGCCGGTAACACCTCTAACCTCTTTCACACGTTTGTATGTATATTTTCACTTCCTTACCCCTTGTATCGTATTATTCACCGGTATATTCTAAAAGCTTGATTGGTACGCGTCTTGTTCTCCACTGGGACGGTTCAGAGATGTAGATGTAAATTATCCTTTAGCATAACGAAGTCAAGTATACTTTCCAGTCGAAATGATAATCGTGGATTTGTGCTTAGGTTATTGTTTATTTAAGTTAGAGAAAAGCAGGTGTTTTTCTGCTTTTATTATTTTTATGGCCATCAGCGATGTGATAACTGTTACTGGAAGGGATTTGCTTACTCTTCTCCCTCTTCCTTAACCATATTCACAGCAAATCAACTTGTACGCGCAAGGGATCACTCCGCCTGATGTCGTGTCGTTCTTGGAGCAACCATCACGGATCTCGCCAGTTGGCACCAATGTGACTGTCGTACAACCGCCATCAGGGACCGAACAACGGATAGATGGCGGTTCTAATAGTTCCAGTGTTGCGGTTGCGACCGGTACTGTTTCTGCAGAGCTACAGGTCAGCCATTAGTTTGTTTTGTGTCTTTATGTCTGCCGGTTTGCGTATTACTCTCATCCATTTCGTCCTCTATTCACTGTCCATTGGTGCATCACGAACTCTTGGGATCCATTCATACAACCGAGGCCTAATCCATAGATGTAATTCCTAACTCGATATTTAGGACTTCCTTGGTTCTTCTCGAGGTAACTCAACCGTCAAGACTGAGATTAGTTGTCATTTTTCACTGAAAGTTAACCTTAATTCTATACATATGTATATATATCCTTTGTTATATTACATGTTGACTCATGACAGAGGTCTCTAAGATGCAGAAAACTGACAACCACGACCCTTAACCTTGGTGACATACAGTCACATAAGACACTAGTGGTACAAATAGACCAGGTCAGTTTTTTGTTCCATCCCATACATTCTGCTAATTTCTCTTGAATCGACTATAAGATGACTTTTGTCGTCTCATCTCCCCTCTACCCGTCATCGTTGTTGAGTGATCAAAAGCAAGTGATCATTTCCAAGGCACACTACTCATCCGCCCTTGGAAACGTACGCTACTTATTTGTTTGTATTTTTCTTTGAAACGCTCGTTCGTTTCTTTGCACATTACCAACCTCGTGTGCTTCCGTTTAATGTTTCCGAGTACTTCCGCAAACTATCATATACCACACGCAAACTTGTTCTTCATATGTTAGTATGAGGTCACACACACACACACGCGCACAAGCGTCTCGTTTGTTTGGCATATACTCTATAACTGTCCACCCTTCGGTAGAGGTAATTTTCTGTTTAGCCCTGCCCATCGTCGTTGAATTTCATTCCCTCTTATCGCTGACCCGGGCACATGAGTCATGACTGAATGTGCACCAGAAATGGACAATTGATCAATGTGTTCCCAACCCTCCAGTCTCTCATGTGTCTCATGTATCGCGCAATTGTACACACGAACCAGAGCATGACTTATCGATCTTGTCTAGCTTTATTCTGTTTCTCTACCCTGATTCGGCATTTTTTCTTATTTCCCAGAACTATGTATCTATTTGGATGTGCTTGTCACGTTCCGCTTTCAGAAGAAAGACTGGCACGTCGGCATATGTGTACGTGGAAAGACTCAAGTGTATCTACGTAGAAAGTTGTTTTGTGAATCAGGTCGCTTATTTATATGATAATTAGACATAAACAGGGACAGTTGTTCATCCGAGTGCATGTTTCCGAGTGAAGCTCACTCGTGTTTCTTCTGTAATCGGTGCACACAATTTGCTCTACAGCTTTCAAACACTGCTACTTCTCGATAAAATTTAGTTTCTACTCACTGCTCCTTGTCAACAGAACTTTTCATCCGGCTCTCTATTCGAGTATACGCACACATTCTACCGTAATACGAAGCATGAATACAGCCATTTCTCGGGTAAAGACTCTAAAGGTTCTCTTTCGTGTGCTCATTTGCATTATTGTGAGTGAATTTTTTGTCCTCCCGTTGGTTCTTTCCCTACCGGTGTTACACTTCTCTGTTTCTTGTGCGTATTGCTTGCTTGTAAAATGTAGCATTTTTCTAATAAAAAATCAAACCCAAAAGCAAACATTTAGCGTTTGCCAGAACATGGAGAGAAGAGTGACCGTTCGCAGATTGGTCACTCCTGAATTATCTTGGCTTGTCCTCTTCTAGAAAATAGTCTTTCTTTTTTGTTGTTAATGTCGATCATTAGCGCGAAACTTATGCTTGCCGAAATTCACTCGAATACTTCTCTCTCTCTCTCTCTCTCTCTCTCTCTCTATATATATATATATATATATATATATATATGTATATATATGACATGCGAACAGTGGATTCCAAAATCCCAAATATCAGTTCACCAGAAATCGAGGAGAAACCGAGGCGTACTGAAAGTAATTATTGCATTGTATAAACAAATGTAAACATGCCAGTACAAAGTTAATTGTCATAAGAACTGAATTAACCCACTGGTAGCCGATTCAATCTGATCAGATAAACCAGTTTAGTAGTGGAAAGTTTTGCAAATGTTTCATGTATTGATGATTCTTACTATGGATCTGAACTTCTTGCTTTTGTTCGAAATTTTTTTGGGAAGAAGTTTTGGTCTTATCCACCTGATTTGATCCATTCTCTCGTTTGTTTTTAGGAGGATAGTGGATTTTCCGCACCCTTATCTTCGGGGAGTGAAGGGAACAGTGCTGACGGTGTGGTCTCCAATGCAAATAATCAGCATTCATTTCTAACAACTTCGGGAGTAGCTTCCAACCCACAATACCCAGCCCCTGCGGTCGAATTGTCCCCTCATTCCAGTTGGATCTCTCCATCGGCAGTAAAGTCGACCGATTTGGACCAGATCCGCCTTAGACATAAGGAGAAAACAGTTGATGGTGTACCAAAATCTCGTCCAGTTTCACTTTTCAGCTCCAGCTCACGCACAACGTTACCTGCTAGCTTCCGCCCGTCCGGATTGTTACGTCGTGACCCTGTTGGTGGGGGTGGTGGTTTGTTATCTTCAATGCGTCGGAAAGTTGAGTCATTTCACTCGAAACGTCTTGCTCGAAAATCTCTGCCACAATCTTTTATCAATCCAGGCGATTCTAGTATTTTGAACAAGTCAAACAGCTCAGCAGATCTAGTCTCGCAATCCATACTTGTGACTAGTTCTGGTCATCCTGTTCTCAGTCATGTCCCTTCTCCTGTTGTTACTGTCTATCCTCTTCACAGGCGAACTGGAAGTGATGGCCAATGGACAGCGTGTAACGGACCTGCAGAACCCACGATTGTGGCACCACCTCCGGCGGCCTGTGTACTAAACTCTCCAACCCGCGCTGGTCCCGGATTTGATTGGGCTCAGCTTGAAACTGCTTGTTCTCTGTTCTTTAGTTCACTCACTTCCAGTGGGACAGGCGGCTTGCGGCGCCCACATTCCTTTGCCTTGTCCGGACCTGTCGTCGCAGACTATGGGCATGGGCAATCTAGAGTGGGATCTTCGTTGAATATCTCTAGTCCACGACTAGGTCCGCTTCTTGATCTCAGAGCACAACCAATGAATGCACAACGGAATTTGATGCAGTCGGATGTTGAATACCGGGACGATATAATTATTGCTGGTATGTTTTATGTTGGCATTATTCCTTTGTGTCGTTAATGAATCCGATCCCTCAATACCGCGACTGCATAACACAACGGATAGAGAGGTAATGGTTACTTTTACGGAGGTCATTATTGCGATGTCTCCAATCGGATTTGTTGATGTTGGTTTGCCTTTAGCTTCCAAAGGCTGTCAGGTTTCCAGCATGCTTCGTTTGCATTCATGTGAATATACGTGCTCATGATGCTTCGGAAGTGATTGGCTATGAATAGAATTTCTCACACCCATGGTCATTCGTTTCTGGCTACTCAGTACATCCATGCGAAGTCGCTCTGCCCTGAAGGGGAACATAAATGCTAGAAATAGGACGTTTTGCAGCCTGACTCATTTGATTAATTGCTCTTCATTGATTATTTCTTTTCATTTCATTGGAGGGCGTGTTGCCCATACCTTCGGAGATTTCCTATGCTGTTAAGGATAGCCGGCAACTTTGATAAAGATTCACAGAAAGTGCCAAAAGCCCAAGTGGTGTAACGATTATTTGGGTGTATTCTTTGAACAATCAAGACATCGAGGTGTGGCATGAGGTTTGGTCTTGCCGTTTGCTTATGTCAGGTAAATTATGAATTAGTGGAATAGGTCCCACATTATCTCCACAAAAGCGTAAATTTTGAATTCTACTACTCCAAAACAGATTCGGCGATGGAAATTGGCCCGATTCAGTTCACTCCTGGTTTTCGGAAGGTTTCCTCATGTAACTCTTCACGCCATTTCTTTAAGAAACAGTGGAAACGTTGGCGAATTCCATTTGCTCTGATGGTCTGGTTATAACTGGACAACTGTTTTGCTTATTCTTAGCGTAAACCGTTTGCAATACTACCTTCATTCAGTTCAGTTTTCCCATCAAATGGATTTGTAGGTCTACGTCCTGCCTTTGGTCGCTACCACGTGAAGAGACCAATAAAACCATGGGAAGCAAACAAAAAACAGCTACTAGGAGGCGTCTTCTGTATCAGTAGTATGTTCTGCATAAATATGGATGAACAAACTTTCCCCGGAAGCACACAAATGGATTTCATAATCATCGCTGCTTGTCAGTTATGCATAACCATTGTTTTCCTGCCTAACCATCTCCACACTTTCCCATTTTTTGGGCTGTCAGTAGAATCTCATCTAAGCCGTTAGGAGCGTGAGTCGATGAGGAATCTGTTTAGGAGTCGCACTGCGTAAAAGCTAGAATTAAATCCACTCTATTACGGCAGTCAAGAACGGTCTCTAATCGAGAACGCTTCGTATTTTCAAGTTAGAAATTCTTTACAATCAAATTTGATTGTAAAACTTGCCTTGAGAAAGACTACCCACGGTAGTCGAAACGTTGGCGCATTACATCTACCAACAACGCTGTGTTATTAATATTATATCATTCACAATAAATTAGAAATTCTTTCATTAACCGTGCCAGTTTTGATTACGCGTGAGTACAGTCTTCATAGTAGATTGCCTCGTACTCAAGGTTTTACACGTCGCGGCCCAGTCCATTTCGTAATAAAAGTATTGATAGAATGGTGGATAAACCATCCATAGGTACTAAGTCAAAAAATTATCAAATGAGCAAAGAATTATAATACAGGAACACCATCTACTGAGATGCCTAGCCTAGCACTTAGTTCCTCCGGAAATCCGGCGGGAGGATTTAGTGGACTACAGATACGCTTTCCTCCTTTGAGGCGGTTTAATTGTTAAGTGTTTCAGACCTTTTTGTCATTTCAGCAGCTAACCACGTTGATTCTTCTTCCAGTGGTTGCTTGTCTATGTGGACTTTATAAGTCGTGCGGTTATATCTGTTGGCACGCAACGTGTACTCCGCGCTCTCTAGCACATGAGCTTACTAGAAGGATTGGGTCCTGAGGTCCGGTATTCTACGCCTAACAAAAACTCTAGTGATGTCACTTTTTCACTGAACTTCAAGAAGACGAATATTTAAANACGCTTGAATATTTACCTAACACGGCAGCAGATAATTTATTTCCCTTTGAATTGTTAACCCACTGAGAACAGGACAGTGGTTGACAGGACTGAGCCATCTCGAAATTCTGCCAGCACAACTGGAAACAACAGCGGTGAATGTACTGTATTTATCCTCCTTTGGTTTGTTTGGCCTAAGTTCTCTGCATGAAAGATGCTCACCGTGGTCCTACTGGTCACTGAGATTACGGTCATGGTCAGAGTAACTGGGTAGTGCGATTTATGACGCGACAGGCAATGCGAAGCAGGGTAAAAGCGAAGAGCATTTCCATTTGGAAACTCTTGAGGGAATATTGATCGAACGTGTCGAATTTGTTGATTCATTCGGTCATTCGGTCGTTGATACTCATTTCAAGCCATACCGGAATGGTTCACCAGAAGGCCAAACAGAAGCACAAACCCAGATGCTGATTATCGAAGTGTAAATATTACATTGATGGTACCAAGTTAGTACGTCGAAAATGGAGTGCCATTTGACAGAAAAGTTGAACACCGTAAACAATATTTCCCGTCTGGACGTCCCATTCTGTCGGTGTTTAGGGCAGTGACCATACAGCGTAGAAAACAGGCCCCGTGAAACAAATTGGCAATCACTCGTTCACGGGTTAGTGGAAAATTTACATTTATAGTTTAATAAGAAAACTGTAGTAACCATAATTCAGCTTGCTGCCATGTGTTCATACAATTTTGGTGCTATCCAGGAGGGTGAAGTGTTGTTTTTACTCGCACATCTCTTCTTATTTATCAATCATTTGCAAAAGCAAATGTAATTACGTAATTATTCAGATGACATCAATTTGATCCAGTGCTGCGAGTAGCACATTCGTCCTTCCGCCTCTCTGCCAGCATCTAAAATGTTACTCCATCCAGCGTAAGGTTCAGGGAACTTATATTTTTGTTCGTTTTCTTTTCTACCAAGCTTTTTGCTATCAACCGACAAGTGACACTTCCACCCATATTGTTATATTTCACGTATTTGCCAGTGGGTCGGCACTGATGGTAACCCTTAGAGCTGTGATCCATCGGGAACAGTAGGCGGGCATGGAGAGAAGTAGTGTTCATTGGTCGTACTTTCAAGACGGCCAAAGGCTCTTGGCGATGGCAATTCGACCTTACATGACGGAGCAGTCTGTAGTGTTGAATACATGAATGTAACAAAAGTTTATTCTTTGCGACTAAATGAAATCATCTCATTAAAAGAACTATGAACGAATATCCGGACCAAACGACGTAAGGAGTGTATCGAAAAATCGATGCCTTGAGAAAGACTACCCACGGTAGTCGAAACGTTGGCGCATTACATCTACCAACAACGCTGTGTTATTAATATTATATCATTCACAATAAATTAGAAATTCTTTCATTAACCGTGCCAGTTTTGATTACGCGTGAGTACAGTCTTCATAGTAGATTGCCTCGTACTCAAGGTTTTACACGTCGCGGCCCAGTCCATTTCGTAATAAAAGTATTGATAGAATGGTGGATAAACCATCCATAGGTACTAAGTCAAAAAATTATCAAATGAGCAAAGAATTATAATACAGGAACACCATCTACTGAGATGCCTAGCCTAGCACTTAGTTCCTCCGGAAATCCGGCGGGAGGATTTAGTGGACTACAGATACGCTTTCCTCCTTTGAGGCGGTTTAATTGTTAAGTGTTTCAGACCTTTTTGTCATTTCAGCAGCTAACCACGTTGATTCTTCTTCCAGTGGTTGCTTGTCTATGTGGACTTTATAAGTCGTGCGGTTATATCTGTTGGCACGCAACGTGTACTCCGCGCTCTCTAGCACATGAGCTTACTAGAAGGATTGGGTCCTGAGGTCCGGTATTCTACGCCTAACAAAAACTCTAGTGATGTCACTTTTTCACTGAACTTCAAGAAGACGAATATTTAAACATGAATACTTTATGGATATCTTTTCGCAACTACCACGTCTCCGAATCCCACATAGAGGACGACATAACTCTTCATTGCAACTTATTGATCGAAACCCAACTAAAATATCAAGCGAATCAAAAATGAGTGAACCTACGTAGGAAGAGCTGTTCGTTGAAGTGTGTGAATACAGAAGCGGATTTCTTGGACCGTTGAGATCATTAAAGCCTTTAAACTTCATTCAAAAAGTCCTGCTTGTGGCACTTACCCTACTCCACTGGTCAGACTTTTAATTCATTTTGTCATGCATTGGTTACTCTTATCTTCAAACTTGATTCGCTTCAGTAGACATTGTGCACCGAAGTTGTTTATTCGCTAACGGTTAGAACACTTACCTCAACGACCTGGGTCAAATGAGATTCATCGTCGATCCGATAGATCATTTTGTGCCTTCGGTATTCTCAGCCTCAGCATTGCTGATGCTGTAGTTCCCAACCAATCTGGTGATGATCCAAGTGTGTAGCTTAACGCACGCCACCACCGTTGTTGACTTGGAGCACAGTTTGTAGTCCACTGTCTGCCAAATCGCTATAACTCGTGCTACCGGCCTACTTAGAACCAGTTATTTCTCTTTCTTAGTCCACTTTTCCGGTCTGTGGTTTCGTTAACATCGACTCAACTGACGACCCCTTTTATCTTAATAACGTTGGATACAGGTCGGCTAAATTGCCGTTCTTCCCCAGTGTCATGAGTCATTCGCAGATTGTCGATCATTCTGGCGTATGCCTGTGGACTCAGATCATGCTTTGGTCCGGGGGCGCTTTTGTTTGCATTCAGTCTGTGGTCCCACCAAGAATAAAATCAAGTGTTCTCATCAATTGTTTCTGAGTGATAGTCTCCTATATGAATTTCATTCGGAGCTTTCTTCGGTATTATCTTCACAGTGAAACACCCTGGATCCGAGCGAATATTGGGAGCACATTCGGAAAGCTCTGTACTCAGCAGCGTCTGTCTTTCAGAATTCTACGCCACATGGGGCTCAAAGACGATGAATATAATCGGCCCCAGTTGCCTACAGCTAAACTAACCCACAATTTCCTATAGCATTACATAGTGACGAGTTTTTAGATATTTGAATTGGCTAATTCGATTGCATTAACTTTCTCCTGCGCATTGGGCCCTCCGACCAACGTCTTTGCCAAAAAGATCACATCCTTTCCGGGATTGTTGACCTGTATTTATCCGCCGTTGACGTCCGTAACATAGGCGGTCTTGTTACTGCAATCCCGAGTTTATTGAGTCACTCAAACTCCTCAGAAATCGTGATTCCAAGTTAAACCTACTTCAATTTGTGCTAGGTGGCGTTATGTAAATGTATATATTTTGCACGAGTCTGAATATAGATCAGGTATCGTTGGAATCCTGCGAAGGATGAAAACGATAAGTGAGTAAGAAGAAAGAAAAAAGAAACAATTTTTGTTGTACACCCCATATGATAGCTTCCCTGTCCTTCGCTTCTGCCTCATTGGCTGTCCATGATTCCAGTTGCCCAAACCGAAGTAGAGGGTTGACCTAGGAAAACCCTACAAGATCTGGTTCCTCCACATTGGGTGTCCAGCTTGTCTTTGTATTTGCTCACGGATTTCTCCAAACCATCGCTGCACTCTGGTGGGTACATAAGTAATAGCAAAGTCCCGTCGTATGTTAGTCGCAGACGATCGTCTCCTGATTGAGATAATTGCTCGGCATAGCCTGACATAGCTGGAATAAGTTTTGTGTGTACCTGCCTATTGTTTGTTTTTCCATGCTCCTTTTTGCGCGTTTTGGCCAAGGCAGGAAGAAACAACACGGCTACCGGGCTTCGAATTAGTATGGAGGTATGAAGAAGTTGCTAACGGCTTTGACACTGTTTGGTGCTTCTCGCCCTTTTTTAAGCTGGGCCCAAGAGGCGGACGCTGTGATGTTTCTGTTATCAAACGGATTCACTCATCAGTTTGTTTTATAATATCGACGTAAGCTTGGCTCCCACGTCCTTTTCTAGTCCTCGAATGTTTGTCGGACCGCCTGATCCGGTTCCATTGCCTGCTTCCTTGTTCGACTGTCGTTGAGTTGTGTACTTTTATTTCCCCCTATTATTGTTTAAAATAATGGGACCACAGTGTGTTTTGGATGTGTTTGGTTCTGACTGATTCCGCGTTTCCCGGGGTCAGTCGAAAGGATAAAAACGAAAGCTACATGAGGCTTTGCTAACCATTTTTCGTAATTCCTCTTTGTCCCTTCTTTTCAAGCATAATTTTTGGTTTCTTTGTGAATGAGGAGTCATCCAGCAAGCAGACAAGTGATTGACTTCTCGTTTAGAGTCGGTGATCAAATTTCCAGTTCAGAGAGCTTTCGATCATTCAATATCAGGTTCCCAGCGCTGTAAGGGCTTTCGGTAGAATCGGCAGACGATGGTTTCAGCTTATATTTATCTGCTAGAATACAATGCCCTTCAAAATTACACTATTTGTTGATGGCTCACGTAACAGTACTGCCGTCAGACTCATGACTTTCTATGGAAAGATCACTATCCAGGTACTGTTACTCCACCCGAACGATTTGGTAACTGAGAATTATCCGAATCATTCATCACCGAACATTGGCTATCACGTCGTGACTCAGTTTGGTTAAATCGTTTTTTTTTGTTTTGAAATTAGATAAACCCAGTATGCCTTCATACGCCATTCACAGATGTTGAATGAGAAATCATGGATTAAGACGAAGACAATTAGAAATCCTATATTAGGCCTAATCCAACCAGTGTGTCGTGACATCCGTTAGTCTTAGTCTACAAGGCGTGTTCTACACTATTGTGGACCTTTCAGTGCCTGTACTTATGTTCATTGCGATACGTCAAAATGGACTACCGATAAACAACACTGGATAAATGACAAAACCAAAGCATCTAGAAATACATATGCTGTTAAAGCATGCCACGTGAACTGGACCATAGAAGTGACAACAAAAACCCTGGGATCAAAAACAGGCACGTTATACGACCTAAAAAACGACTGCGGGCATATTTACTGTGTGCGAACATACAACGCGACAAAACAATTTACTGTACTGTCGATAGGCCATCCTAAATCAACCCGTGTTGTGGTAAATCGGAGAGATTTTGACAACATCCGGTACTCGTGGCTGTAGGAAAAGGGCGCAGCCAAACCATTCTGATGGACGAATTTGAAACCTATGGTGTGGATTTATGTGGTAGGTTAACGCAGATTGTGAACATGTGCTGTTCATGTACACGTATAGCATGAATTTTGGTCTCCGATTCCCGAATTCCCGTATGGTTCTGTATATGCTCTACTGTGTAGGAGGGGAGAGGTGCACATAACCGCGATTGCTACGTGCTGTCCTTTATTTCCTCTTTCGCTTAAACACACCAATCACGTAGTGAATTTTACTGTCCTCATCTCCAACAGTTTGGAATCTATGAGAAATCGTGTCAAGTAAGCTCATATCAGTAATTTATTTAAAATACCTGGGAGGATTTATCTCGGCGTTTATCGGACATCGGTCTTGTGTGCCGTGATAAATCAGGTAACCATCGATTTGACTGTGGACATGAAGTTAGTTTCAAAAATATGTGCATCTGCGAGAATCGGCAAATTAAATTCCATTACACTGTTGTTGCGGTCAGTATCACCAGTGATGATGAATATGAATATAAGTGCTTCGCAAAATAGTCTATCGAGTGTCAACAGCACGTCACTTTGCATGCCATGTTGACCTTAATAGACTAATGTCATACTGAGTTAAATGAGATGCTAAAGAGGACCGTCCACTGAATTTGACAACTTTCGAACCCAAAGCGATAGATAACAATCTAACACTGGCTATCTAACTTCTTTTTTTCCTTTCTACCTCCTTCATTTTTCTCCACTTATCATAATTTATCAGTAATTTCGCATATTTTTACCATTGTTATTGATCCGTGAAAGTGTTCATTGCTGAATTGTAGGCTTGTAGTTTCCAAAGTTCTAGTAACACAATAGACAATGACATTAATATTTGTTAAAGCTTCCAGGCCAATCTTCACGATTTACTATGCCTGTGAATTGTAACTAGTAGATACTGGCTAATTTAGGTAGATTTCTCGCTATGGTGGTCAAAATACAGAAAGTTCATTTCTATAGATGTCAATATTTATGCTGTTTGGGCAGGTAATCCTGAATCCTTAAGAGAAGCGTCCAAATGTGCTTCTCTGTGACCCCGTAGTTCAGCTGGTGGAGCAAACGCGGTGCTGATGAGCTCGTTGGAATCCCACCGAGACCGAAGATTTTTCGCGTTTGTATCCGACTTCTAATGTGACTGAACGTGTTTCATTATCTGTTTTTTGATGTATTCACCTAAGTCACTTGAAAGGGACATTGATTGTTCGTTATTACCGTCATTTCCGACTTGTCAAACATTTTAAAGCTCGTAATTTCTCGTTCGCGAATGTTTTTGGGAGCCGCATGGGGAGGCTCCTAGAAAGGAAAGCATTCTTTGTGCTATTTTATTTTCATCCGTTCAGCATCAATTTTGCAACATATGGAAGACTAGTCTGCCTTAGATGTCAGTTCCGTAAAATGACCTATGGCTGGAATTCGCATGTTTTTGGACTGGGCACTCCCAACCACACGCCCCCGGTTAATTTCACTATCAATTTAGACGAGCACCAATGCAGTCCTCGGAACAAATCTACCCCTCTTGTGGTATATCAATTCACCGGCGCTTTTAATGAGGAGTCCCTTCTTTTCTAGCTCTGATTCCGGTTGGACTGGATCTATGGTGATCTTTATTTTGACAGATGAATCGACGGCTATCACAGTGGATGTAAGAATGTATCCCCAAGTAGTTGGTTATCTTGGTCGATATTCGGGTTCGTCTGTCAAAATCGCACGGTGATAACTAAATATCAGATTGACCTGGTCTCTTTGGTTAGGTCCTTGTTGCTTAATCTAAGCAGAGCTATGGTGCTACGATAGTAGCGTCCATTTTTGTGCGCTTGGAAACCGCAGATCTGAGCGACTCAATTATCGATGAGATGACCTAGTCGGTTGGAGCTCCTGTTCGGTAGGAGGGCAGTCATCGGATTGTGTGGACACTTCGCTTTGTTTTGTCTTCCTGCAAATTTCTCACCATTTTTCTTTACCTGTCTAGCACCACAATTTCGTTGGTAAGTTTGAGGTAGAACACTCGATTTTTAATTAGAATATCTTGCATGATACTTTCTATTTTTT
The DNA here is from genome assembly GCA_008360955.1 of Fasciolopsis buskii. Taxonomy (NCBI): domain Eukaryota; kingdom Metazoa; phylum Platyhelminthes; class Trematoda; order Plagiorchiida; family Fasciolidae; genus Fasciolopsis; species Fasciolopsis buskii. Next base: position 37,126 of record LUCM01006345.1, read on the forward strand.
CTGAATTATGTTTATTTGTATCAGCTCTAAATGTTTTGCCTATGCGAGTGTTAATTTTTTCGCTCTTTTCATCATCCCTCATTATTCGTATGCTTCAACCGGATATTTCCTTGCCCCTACACTGATGACATCGTTGTCTTGTTCTTGTGCTCAAGGCGAAGCTTGCATCTCTATACCGGGAAAAGTGCCCTGGACCAATCGATGGTGTTGTCTCCGTTCTAGATCATTGGATATCTATCCCCTGGCTGGACAACCGTGTTCCAATTCAGGCAATTCATTTTTGACGAATGAATTATCCCCGTCGCGTGCCCCCAACACCTGGCCGCTGCTCTCGTTGAGCCTTGAACCTGGCCAGGTAGAATTAGGATTGGCCGGGGACAAACGTCACAAAGCCGCAGTTCGATTGGCGATGCCAAAACAGTCGGCCACTGCGTTGCTGTTTGATGTTCCAGATAAGTTGCATATGGGTGCATGGATTCGTGGCTTCATTCAGGCGCTAGGGATCATTCCACCTGCTGACACCATGGAGGTCAAACCGGACGCGACATACTCCGGTAACTAGTCTGTGTGTGTACATAAGTGTATGCGTGGGTGCTTGTGCGTATGCATGTATGTATGTATATCGATGTCGGTCGAATTCAGTTCCTCTGACTCGTGAATGAAATACAGCTACAAAACATCAATATTTAAAACCACTAAATGCAGTAGAGAACATCAGACCGCCACCGATGTAAATCCCCAGCAATATGTATCCACCAACCCTTTGCTGGAACTCGAAATGAAATTTTGTTCAGTTAATCTCACGTGTAATCGCACCTGCACTCAGGTAGTTCTCATTCAAACTCGATTATGGTAAAGTCCATTTTCGTAGCGAATCCTATTGTGCCCGTTCAAAATCCACTTTTTAGGTGCCCCTAAAGCCAGTCACTCGGTATCAGTTCCATCCTCCAGTTGTCTGGAGTACGACATTCCTGATAAGTTGGATTCATCGCGGAAGCTGTACCGATTTGTACAGACCAGTTCAGAGACCAAAGTTCAGTATAGCGGTCAGTCGCAGCAATTAATGTTGAACAACCCCGACCATTTTAAACTAGAAATTCTGTCGGACTCGGGATCGAGAAATATTTATGATGAAGTTTGTCCACCCTCGGCGCAAGATTCAACGGCGAATGGCTGTGGTAGTGCCAATAGCTCAAAGTTCAAAAGACGTTGGAGCTCTCCGTCGCTTCCGTTGAATATTCCTCCGGGGCCCCGGATGTGCTGGTACGGTATGAACGAGGCAGAAAAAGACTGTTCTTCTCGCTCATACACAACATGCACTACATCGGAGGCACGTGAAACTAGTTCAGTTCGATCTTGGCATATTCCTCCTCCTAGTCGATTGCTTTTGGCGCAACCCCTGCCTCCACTGCCTTCTGTCGGACCGAGTGCGGCGGAGTCGATTGCAGGCACAATGACTAGTAGTCGGACCTCGTCTAGTCAAACACCAGAAGAACATCGCAATCATTTGTGCTCCGGGTCTTCGCACAATTCTGAAGTAAGTTCATTTTTGATGATGTTTCATGTGTAATTATAGTGAAATGGGCATGCCCCGTAGCCACTGGGGCCCACTATCCGAAAGGGATGGAGAAACCGCAATCCGTGACTCTGAAAATTGGAATGCCATAGAACCTCATAAGGTCTCATCAGGTTAGGTGAGGTAACGTACCGGGCGACAACGAGTTCTCGCGCGCCACCAGAGTGCATGATGGATGTCGGATTTGAACCTCTGACCTTTTCGGCGACAAGCGTTTAGCCCACGTGACTACCTACGGTTTAGTTGCTTGATCATGTCCATCACAAATACTAATGAAGGTAGTTGCACAACCAGGATAACTGGTGAAAGGGTTGCGTTCTGACTCCATCCTGTAATCGAATGATCATTTTAAGCAAGCTTGGATCATGTGGTGCTGATGCGCACAAACAGATCCCCCTCTGTCTTTCAAGACAGGTGGCGATTAGAAGATGGGTCATAGTACCCATCTGTGGACATGATGAAGAAGCATAAAATACTTAGGCCGTGCAATTTTGCAGGCTCGTTTTAGTGCTTGGACAAACCAATTCCACTTTCATTTTTAATTATCGCATCGGCTATCGTTAAGGGAACCAAGAGCACTGGTCAGCTGACGGCTTGGTTGTGTCACATTCCAGCTAAACCAGTTGTAAATCCTTTTTCCGAAATGTTTTGAAATTTCTCAGCCACAAATTATGGTTTCTTATTTCTAAGAGATGTTCTCTGAGATCACTCTTGAATTCGTATTTTGAATCCAAGGTCAACTTGGAACCGAGGTGCCATCACAACGTTTGATGTCTTGAGCGTTTTGTTTACGCGTTCGCGACCACCATCTATCTTCCCATACTGGGTTTATCCGTATTGGGCCTCACTTGGAAAATGATGTTGTAAGGTGGCTTTCTTTCAACAGTGTCAATATGGACAAGGAAGTTCCATTATCAGCTGCGTTGAATGATATGGAACACAGTAGAAGGTGTTATAGCATTTCCCTAGAGCTCTCGGTCCTCGTGGAAAAATTCAAATTATCCACTTAGAAAAGCTCGAATGGATGCCGTAAGCATTATGGTTGGTAATTTCTTGCCGTCGGATCACTTTTCCAACAAACATTTTTCCACTCCTTGTTAGTCTTCTTGTATTCCGAAAGTCTCCATATGAAAGCGCTTTCGAGATTTTCCTTTTTTCACGCCTTTTGTTGTTATTTTGTGATTAGTTGATGAAAGGCAGTATTATTCACTTAACAATGCATCCAAACCTGTCGGAAACGCTCTACTTACGCAGGATTTCTTGTCAACAGGCGGATTTCATACAGAATTCTAGGTCACCGCACACACACACACACACACACACACACTGCCTTCGCTACCCGGTGTTTAGCGCAGCGGCAAAGATGAGTTGGGACGCGCCATCAAATTTAGTTCGCTTCAGGCATGTTATTAGAGATCTGTTTACCTTTGTGCACGTAATAGAGTGTGAAAACTAACTAATTCATCACCTGTTCACTTTTCTACTCCTACAAATACCCGTATCTTTATCAAAGCGGGCACGTATACCCGCATGCTACTCCTACACAGTAGGTAACCTGGTTGGTCTAACGAGGTTCAGATTGAAGTGACGGAGAAGTGCAGACAGACAGATCTGCTCTGGCCGTCGTCTAGATCCAGTGTAACCAGGGTTGAATAACGACGATCGGTAGGATATATCAAAGCGATTGGCTAATTGATCTAACAGCTATCACTTACAGCTAGTGTAGAAATGGCATGTGCAAATTATCGGGTTCAGTCTGTCACGGAAACATGGTGACTACCTACCATTGTTTTTACTGTTGCTTGTTTATCAATTGTTCCGGGAATGAAAATTGCGCGTTGCAGCGGTTGTATGGTCGGGATTGGGTGGCCCCGTCTCCGAGTTGGCCACTCACTCTGAAGGCCTCTCGAAATGTTCCTAAATCGCTGTGACTCAAATTGCATCTTTTGAGGAAGTTTTGCGCACGGCCTTCTCAGGGAGATATGAGAACAAGCGCTTAGCGCTCCACCGAGTTGACGGATCTTTGTTAGTTACTCTAGAGCAGGTGGCTAATCCCTGATCGCAGTCCAACTACGGACGGCCTACGAAACCCATGGCTGAGTGATCGCTGGCTTCTGTGGTGGAAGGTGTACTCAAGATGTCTAGCTCCATCTGAAAGGCGCATGAACTGATCAATCAGTTACCAGTCCTTACTAGGTAACAAGACACTCAGATCGCCTTATTGCCATGTAGGTTAAACCGTTTGGTCATTGGCTGGTAATGGTATCTCCTAATCCAAACCTCTACTTCAGTTTGGGAAACCGGATGATGTCTGGCCAATCGATGAGATGTGGGTCCCGCTGTTTAGCCGATGACGTGGAGGTGCAGGGCAGGAGAGAATCATCATGAGCTCTACAACATGTTTCTTTTTCTTACCATTTTCCTGCTTAGCCACGGTGCCGATACCACGTGATCTATGTACAGATTAGCGCTGTATATACTCGCACCTACGACTACACAGTCATATATATATATATATATATATATATATATATATATATATATATATATATATATATATATATATATATATATATATATATAATGTGGTGACTGTGTGGTCGTAGGCATGATTATGAGCGATCGTCCTGATTAGATACAAACAGGAAGAGCCCAATGGGCCTAGTATTCCTATCCTGGTCCTTCAGTTTAATGCACGAGACCAAAGCAGTCACGGAGCCTGCTATTTCGATGCAACGGATAATTATGTATGTTGTGGGGCCCACTTCGCTCTGGCCAAGCCCCCAGTTTTTTCTCCTGATGCTACTTTCCCTTCCATATCGCTCGTAAACTCCGCATAATTTTTAGGCCCACTTGTTGGTATGCAGTTCAACGACTGTATGTGGCTTCACCAGTCAAAACTTATTAAACCGGTGTAAAGTGCACCCGAAATTCTAGGTGGTAAATCGCATGGTGGGAATCAGCCAATCGATTCAACGACGACCTGGATCAATCGATTCTGTTATCCATTGTTCATTTTGGATGAATCAAGTTTTTATGCAAAAGGAGCAGCTGCAGCCAGCTTGTCCAATCTGTGATCATGTTCATGACTGCGGTCACAGATAGAGTTGCTTCTTGGAAAATAATAATGATATGATACCCTTGTTTGGTTTATCTTGATGTGTGTTTCACTACTTCTTCTGACTTGTCCGACCGTGTGCCAGCTAGTTTCGTATTGAAATGAAGCTTCGCTGCTGCGAGATCCCGTGAATTATTTTTCCAGAACCACTCAGCTGTATCAAAACTGATGCTTGATAGTCATTAATGAATTTGGCCCTGTTTGTGAATAACATGCGCATATCAATAGTCCGTGGAAATTCCACCAGCAATGTATACTCAGTTTAAAATGGAAATCGTTTTTTCCACAAGGTTGCCTATTGCCATTCGCTATCACCCTCGTATATTTTGCTGGTCACCGATTCGTGTTGACGCGGCCTGTTAGCCCAGTTGTATGCCTCGCTATCTATGTTACAATCGTATGGCCTCTTTTAGTCTCTAAACACCCACGAGTTCATCTTCATTTGCAAAATATTCTGGCGTATGTTTAATCTCGCGATGCCATGTTGCTCATCTGTTTATCCTTCTGATTTCAGTTCGTTCTCGATAGATATTGCTAAACTAACTTTTCGACATTACCAGTTGTAAGAAATAAGACTAAAAATAACCGTGTTAGGCGGGTGCTTCCGCGCTTTGTTTGCCCAGCAAATACAGTTACCAACACTTAAAAGGGCCGTTATGGTTTTTGTTTAGTCTAAGATGTAGTGAATTGTCTTTTGCTTCCCAAAATCTGATTTTGGAGGAGAATATTTACGCTCAATCGATAATTCTTCTTAGGTTGCTGTGAGTTCTAGCTTACTTTGTGTTTTACTGAAACTGACACCGTGGTCGAGTTCCATCTGAATGTGTCAGAATCAGTATGGTGCATGGTACGGTTACTAATTATGCTGTTCCGTTGAAATATTTCTCCAGCCGGAACTCAACCTCTTAACCAGTCCGTCGAATCCCACCAGAACTCGACCATCCGAATCCCGACAGCAAAATTATCATTATCATCTTGGCCATCGTGGTTCACACCAAGATGATCGATTGTGTCCCAGCTGCCATCACCACTCTCCGCACTTCTCTCCGCTGAACATGTATTCCAACCCATCACAATTGGGACACAAACGTCATGCGAGTTTGGGCAGTCTGGATGATGATAAACAACAGCGCCGTTGCACAGTAGATTCAGGACCAATTTATCAATCACTTCAATCAGTTGCTTCGCATTGCCAGAATCCTAGTGTCCTTGGTTGGATTGTGGACAATGTCCAGTCGAATAATGATCCACCTTCACGCACTAAGCCAAAACGGTCTGTTCGAAGTGGATGCACTATCAAGGCTTCAGGGTCTCAGGATGACGATGTGGCCTCTGTTAGCGAAATCACAGACACTTTAGAAATGAGTTTTCCCTCGGAAATCTCGCCCCTTGGATCATTGGGTACGTTTCGTAACTGTTTCTTCGGTGATGCTATTATCAGTAGTATTAGTTCCCTATGAAGAGGCTATACCACCGTTACCGATCTATTCTACACCATAGGTAGATAGTTTTACCGTTCTCCAGTGCAGGCACATCATTTTATGGCAAAGCTGTATACAACTCTGTACCATTCTGTCCATTTCTTTTGGTGTGCTTTGCAGCAAGATCGAGTCTGAAGTGAAATAAGTCGATCTGTAAAGTGGTTTTCCCAGGTAACTCATAAAATCCATCATTGCAGTCCAAGCGGTTATGCTTGTTTGGTCTTCTTTAGTTATGAAGTGACGTTTTTCATCTTATAAACTTTGATTTCTCGTGACGTCACTACCTAAACTGACGTTAATCGACGGTAAGAACTGTAGGCACTCGTGTTCATAGTGAACCACCATTCCGATTGCTGCCAGTTTACCTTCTCAAGGTAGTTTTTATGACCGAACAAAAGTACATCCTGAGAACGGCCAACCCCTGTTTTAAAACGCGAAAAAGAGATAAGAAGTTTGTCTTTGCTTCGACTCAATCGGCCATCATTAATAACTACCGTTCCCGATAGCTCCGGACAGAACAGTCAGGTTCAGCAGCCACAGACGTTCGTTTAATGGACCATGCTGAATCATTTATTTTGGGTTCTCTGCTTAGCACTCAGTGACCGATCATTCCGCTGGCTATTCGATCCACCACTATTGACCTTACTATGCGGCGTTTTTCCTCAGTTTATCCATTGCCGTGGCCAATGTAATGTCGCTTTAGTTGCGCTTATCTTCGACCATGATGATGAATGTGACTATTCACTATACACTGCACTTCCATGTTCCCTTCTTGACTATGGCCTATCCTTTTTACTAATTGCTGGTTCCTTTAGATACTTTCTGCTCTCGAGACCGCTAACCGTTCTTACGTAACCATTCGATTTTTCTTTTGCTCGTTTTCTAACTACACTTTGAGCTAAGAGAGCAAATTAACCATACTGGGAACAAGATCTGATGGCTAAATGTTGCGGTAGACTGAATTCTATTTTGGACTACCCAGGTAAATGACTGGAAGCAAAATCCGTTTTGGCAACCTTTTTTGCTTCTGACCTCTAATAGCCTTATAAAATTGCTTTACTGAGTCTCATTAATATTGTGGCACCCCGATTCAGTTAATTAAGCAAAAGGCTTCCCCAAAGATCTTCGAAAACAGATGCTATGATCGTCAGTCGGGACTACGAAACCCGATTTCTTGAATGTTAGTGAATTGGATTTTCCGTCCTATCCCTTTTCTTTCGACTTGGTAAATCCATCCTTGAGCCAGTGGCACAACACGAGGCTACACGTCCATCGAATCATCTTGGAGAAGATTCGTATTTGATTTGACAAAGCTGCAATAGATTTCCCTCTCCACGTTACCGACGTATCGTTTTAGATCTCTTATATGCTCTTCAACGTCAACACTTCAGTACTATTCTTTTCTTAATTACTGCCCAATTTCACCGTCCTAACACAGCTGTGTCAGAACAAATCTTTGAAATTCATGGACGAAATACCCGGTGGGTTTCAGTTTCAGAAAGTGCAGTCTCATTGGAAAACGGTGATTAAAAAGGTCTACGAATCCTTTGTATTACTGTTATTATTTGCACAGATCTGAATGCAGATTGTGGGCCGTCGGAATCCTGGCGAAAAACGACAACAATGAGCAAAAAAGGAGAAGGAAAAAGACAATGTATTGAGTTCACAACACATGGTAATTCTTCTATTCTCCATTTCCACATCGCCATTCATCGGCATCTATGAGTCCTCTGTGGACTTGGTGCGTCGCGGTTTTTCAAACCGAAGTAGAGGAATGATTGAGAAGACCCTACCCCGAGCTTTTGATCAAATGGTCTACCCCCCAAAGCAGCGGGACGATCTGAGAACGACGTAACCCACCGGGGGCCGGTGACTGATTGTTCAGTTCATGTGGCCTCTGGATAGGCTTATACATCCCGGGTATCCAGTACATCCCTTCACCATGTGCTTCTTGCGCCGCCTGTGGTTGGTTTGGAATCGGGGTTTAATCAGCTCCTCTGGACTGATTGCCAAAGGCCAATCAACCTAGTGGAGGGTGCCGGGCATTGGTCTTTGTCTTTACACTTTAGTAGGAACACCTCTGCCACTGGAAGTTAGCGCATAGGACTTCTTCGGTAGAGGCTATTTGATATGCCGGTCATTTGGGAGCATCTCAAGAGACGTTCAGAGCAAGTAGCCAGCTCAGATCCTTAGACACCCACACCGACCATGCTGAGTATTGTGCGTACCAAGAGATTAATCCGATCGAAATTATTGCGCTTAAATATTCGAAAGTTGGGTCCGTGTTAGGCAAGAATATCTTATATTACTTACCCGACAGGTGGTTTATGCGCCAGTCACAGTGCTGGTCGATCCGCGCAGTCGAAAGCATCTTTCAAGTCGAGATAGACCACGATCTTAAGGCGACCGTGTGTGGCGCGTTTCGAGTATCTGTCGGAAAGTGAATATCTGGTCGATGCAACCTCGACCTGGCCGAAATCCGGCCTGCTGTTCTCGGGTATTACTTTCGCGAATCGTTGTCAAACGGTGCGGCATTATCGAAGCCAACACCTTAGTAACTGTCGCTATTCATTTATTCCCCTGATAATTGCTGCAGTCACTCCGTGTGCCCTTCCTGAAGATGGGTACAGTCAGTGGCTAGCCCCACGATAACGGAATTCGACCCTCATGAAGCAAGGAGGAAAGTGATCTCGCCAGAGCTCCTCCACCCAATTTGAAAAGAACTGAAGGAAGGTTGTCGGGACCGGCTGCTTTTCCCTTCTTCGGAAGCCGAATGTTCGACTGTACTTCCACTTCCGTTGTGGGACTAAGTGACATCTCCCGAGGATTTGCAGCTGCAGACGTCGTTAATCTTTGGCCAGTTAAAGTGATCCTTGAAGTGCTCTGCCCAGCTGTCCAGCCTTTCCTGTCTACCATGGATGATCTCTCCATTCCTATCGCATACCATTTCACTAATCGAAGTTCACCGGCCACCGCTGTCGCGTGTAAGCTTAGGCAGTCTTTACTGATACCTGAAGCGGCCGCTACTTCCATCTCCTCGGCTACCCTAACCCACCAGTTTTCGCGGTCATTCTTAAAGCTTATTGTTAACTGACGCAGCAGTTGTCGATGTGTCTCATTCGCCTCTTTGCAGTTGTGAAGCTGGCCTTTTTGCTCCATTAGGGCCAGAGACACCTTTGCGAGATCTGGTGTTTTTGATGAACGCTATATCTAGGACCACAGGCGAGATCTGCTGCCAAATGCATCGCCTGCTTGATTTGATCCCACTGCTCGTCTACATTGTTGCTCGTCGGAGTTCTTAGTCCCTCGGATAGATTCTGTTCGTAGCTGTTGCGAACAGCCGAATCACACAGACGTTCGACAGCCAATCGGGCTTGTGGCCTGCGTCGATGGCATTTGAGCTGCAGCGAAAATCGCATTAAAACTAACGCATGGTCCGATTCGACGTACGTGGTCCAGTATGATCTACAGTTCTGGACAGAACCGCGCCAACGGTAGCTAACTGCGATATGGTCAATCTGACTCAGAGCACCTGTCGAGCTAGAGCGCCATGTCGCAGTGCGACGCGAACTGTGTCGGAAATTCGTACTAGATAGGAATAAATGATTATCTGCACAGAATTGGAGAAGTCTTTCCCCGTTGTCTGTTCGCTGTGCAAGCAGGGCGCATCGCCCACCTAAACAGGATTCCAATGCACTCAGTTTTCCAACTTGTGCATTAAAGTCACCTGCTACCGCTACAATGTCAGAGTCTTTGCTCTTCCGAACAAGGGTGATGAGGTCGTCGTAAAACTCGTTTTTCTCCATATCAGTGCTGCAGTCTGTTGGAGCGTATGCTGCGATGCCAAGTATACCGCGCTTACCACTACTATCCTTTCGGACGCCGACTGATCCCTGCAGTCTCATGGCACACAAGTGACTGTCGACTGGGATCCAGTCTAGAAGGGCTGCTTCCGCCTTCTCACTCAAGACTATTCCTATACCGCGTTGACCCACAGCTTGAGCTGCTTCGTCTAGTGAAGCGTGCAGAAAATATCTTGTGGAGACATTAGGTGCAGTTGGTTGAATTACTCTACTCGAATCCTGAACTCGTGTTTCACTCACGCAGCAGACATCAATCGAAAGTGAGTCCACTATCAGAGCTAAACCGGCCTGTTGACTAGCCTGTATTAAAGTGCGCACATTGAAGGGGTCGAGATTCAGAGGCTGACGAGGCTTGAGAAAATATGAGGTAGCAGATTGAAGCCACCTACTACAGTACTTGACAATAAACCGTTGCGAGTATCGGGCGTGTTATCAATGGAGATACTATGGGTAGGCAGAAGGGGCAGACAGATTGGGTTGGAGACAGAGCAGACAGGTTGAATAAAATATTGGGAAGACGAAGGAGCCAAGAATTAAGTTGCCAGAATGGTATGATATCAAAATAATATATTTACTAATTGTGCTTATTAAAAAACCACGAAAAACCGTCTAGGTCTACTGGTACGAAATGGATTGATGTTACTTATCACTGCTAAGATACTGTCCGGAACTTTTCGATCCATTTGTTTGACAGACCCATTTATTTTCCGATTAGCCGGCTCCATCTCGACTTCTGTTGTATTTTGGTTGACCAAATTGTTCTTTTGTTATGAAGCAATCACTATAGGTTCGTGGCTGGCGTTTTATTGTCTTCGAGTACGCTGTTAAAAACTACTTAGTTGATTCGGTTTTGTTGTTTCGCCGGCTGCTTGTGACTGATTAACTAATATGGCTTTATGTAGTCAGGCTTGTATCGACCTGTCATTGATCACCGAATGGATCTTATTTGGAACAGATGCCTGGTACGTTATGGATTTATTGAATTTATCGTTCTTTCTGTCAAAGGTTGTTTTTTTCAGCGCTATGGCTTTCGATTTCGAACGGGAATCTCTTTGCGTTCTTTCATCCACGGCTAGTTACTGGTTTCGTTTTCTGATTGACCGATCACATCCACATTCTTCAGGCTTTTGGTTTCCAGTCTGCAGACTTCAAACAGCCAGTCACCGGTCCCCACTGTGTTACGTGACCCTCATTTCGTCCCGTTGCTTTGCGGACTGTAAACAATTTGGTCAAAGGCTCGGGGTAGGATGCCCTAAGTCAGCCCTCTAACTCGGTTTGAGCAACCAGGTAGTATCTAGGCCACAGAGAGGAACCATGGATTCCGATGGATGGCCTCTGACGTGGAATTAGAGAATGGAATGGCTAGCATGTGTGGTGAACTCTGTGCATTTTCTTTTTCTTTCCTCTTTCTTCATTGGTTTCATTCTTCGCCATGATTATGATAGCATATGATCAGTGTTTAGATTTGTGTGGATATATATCAACACAATCAAAGGTATCACTTTACTCAGGAAAACATGTTCGAGCTGTTTTACTCTTTATCAGCTGACGAGGGACTGCAGCGTGTCGGGTCATCAAGGGCGTATCCTAAAAATGGAGAATCAAACTGATGTGGATCAAAAACATTTAGTCTCATATAGGTAAGCTAATTTTTACAAACCTTTCTAGGTGATTGGTGAGCAAGAAGTTCGGTGGAACTTAGAAGAATTCGTCTTAGGAACAGGATTAACGGCCTCTACCCTTCAGTAATCAAGAATTTTCTGATCTTTCGGGTCTTAATTCAATAAATCGGGAAAAATAGGCGAGTGTGACTGCACGCTCCTTAAGGACTGCGGAAGTGTGATCATTCGGTTCAAAATACTTTCTTGCATCGAAGCGAAGTAGTCCTGCTTAAATATCTGGAGTGGTGATACAAAATGGAGACGTGCGACAAGTCATCACCAGCTCTACCCTCCTTGTGGTTGGTAAATTGTAAGCTTTGATATCCCTAGCGGGAAATTTACTTGCGGATGAATCTCCCCATAAGTTTGTCAATAATCTCCAGCTTCGTTGGTGGTTTTCACTCTCCAGATGATTGTTTGTATAAAGATAGTTCAGTCCCGATAACCCTAGTCTGATGGGTCTTGTCAAACTCTTGACCATTGCATGTTCCTTTCGCCGATGAGTTTGCTTAAAGCGAAGACATGAAAATATTATCAATGTTAAGGCGAAAAATTCAGCAATTGTTGAAATCTTCGATGGTCGGAGCTCAGGTTGTTTGTTTTTGAGGTTTTGAAAACCGGAAATTCAGATTGCCGAGTGGATGACCTCAAGACACAAGGATATCCATCTGTCTGAGCACCCCATTTAACACCAAGATGTTTCGCGAAAAGTGTCTTTCTTCTGAACTTTCCGATCGTGGCATCGAGCGGAATTTCGGCAGTTGGTGTAGCTGTTTGTCCTAGGCGAAATCTTGGTTATAACACGTCCAGATGATCCAAAGGGAAGGTGACAGGGAGGGGGGAATGTTTTCAACTTTTGACTATAAAAACATCTACAGACCCATCCCTTCTAGTTGGAAAATTGACGGCCTTTACCAGATTGGGAAGGTTAGAGAGACTAGCGTTAATCCGATTGAAATCACCACAATCGACGAACAAGCGATTTTTGAAGTAGAATAAATGGAATCATTAATTCGTTGAATTGTACCAAGCATCGGTATGAAAATTGCTTGATGTTAATTTTGTATATAAACTTGAATGCTCTTGAGAGAAATTCGTTACATTTTTGTCGAAATGTTAAACATGGCTCGATTGTTTCTTCTTTACTGCTGCACCCGCCAGAAACCCATGTGCATTCCGTTGCCCCCCAGCTCCCCTGGTTTGACCTTCCCGCTCAATGGTGGTTGAGTCATCACCAGCAGCATGCCGGAGCAGAAAACTCGGTGATCGCAACCGCACGGAGAAGTGTTTCTTGTATCACTGGAACTAAGCCATGTCCATTGTTCACGGATACACGGGCTGCAGCCACTCTACCTGCCAGACACGAGTGCGAGACGGCAATGCTGCGACCGCTGTTGTTCGACCATCGGGGTGGCCGGCTTTCCCAAACCTCATCCCGCACCGCCACTTCCTCCTCCGGAGTGGCACTCACTGTAGGTTCATCTTCGTGTTCCAGTTCTAGTTGCATTACACGACCAGGATCTCATGTGGCTTTGAGCCGGCCCCCACCGCCAGTCCCCGAGGAACCGTCCGGTTGGCCGGATTTAGAATCACAAGACGTCTGTGTTTATCCCTCGGTTAGTGCGCGTGAACCAATGTGTTTTTAATTTTTCCCCTCACCTGACACTATCTCTTAATATCCGTCCTTCGTTTTTTATCACTAGATACAGGATGCGAAGCCCGCACCACGGCAACCCTCCATGGAAATCCAATCATCCACGAACTATCCGAATCTGACTAGAATTGATGCTCATGTTCAGTGCAATAGCATCAGCTGCCACTCCAGTCGAAATTGTTCCCCATCCGAATCGTTTGAATTTATCCCTGTTCACAGTTCGCCTAACAATGCCTCCCTGATACTGGTTGCTACTCAATTGGAAGAAGTTCACGAGGAGGCAAAAAATTTACGGTCCCGACGGTGCGTTATTGGTATATCCGTTTCTCGGCTAACCTACTCACGAGTAGCGTGCACATGAAATGCAAAAATAGGACGCCCCTGCTATTAGAAGCTACGATTCGCGTTTCGTTGATATCTGAGTTCAACATCACAAGAACCACAGCAATACTGATAAAAGTCATGATTGTAATGATAATAATAACTAAACTTCTACTGCTGTGTGGTTTACCCCGCATTTCTTTATGTGCCGTCTTCGTGAGCCAGTTGTCATTCTGTTTTAAGTCCCACCAAATGTCAGTAGTGTACCCAACCCAGAATGAATGCGATATTTGTGTCCGGATGAGATTCTGGATATTCTATGACTATAATTTCGTAGTCCTTTCCGATTTATCCTGCTAGGAAATCGAAATATTATGGTAAAAATGAGCGAAAAAGTGTTAGTGAGTTCTATGCCTTTAAGTCAAAATGTACGGAAATTTCGTACTCCAGTGCATCCTGATGTTCTCTCGTAATTCTTTGTGCAGGCAAACTCTATCGATCCGTCTATCTAATACCCTGATCAGTCATCGTCGACACACGGCCGACTGTCTTCTTCCGGTAAATCAGTCTGAGATGGTGATGGATCAGCCTCTTGAAAGACCGACGCTAGCCAGTCTCCCAGCACCAGTTCTTCCAGACAACCCAGCCGTACCTGCTTTTACCCAAAATGTATCACTCACCCAACCAGTTGAATCGAGTGTTATCATAAATCCAAGTGCATTGGAAAATGAAACCGGAACCGGAGTGCCATTTCGAACGCAGCACATGGGACAGGAAGAACTGGCCGAGGGAGAAGCTGTGGAAAGTCTGTGTGCACGTCTTGCAGCAATCGAACTACTCATTCAACAAGCTGAATCAACCGAAGCTCGTCTACGTGAGGAATTTGATCTGTGCTTTCGCCAAACCACAGACAGTAGATTAAACCTTCCCATGAGCCCCAATGCCCGGCTATCAAGCTCAATCCCAGTCTTAGTGAGTATGCACGGTACCGCTAGTGACGAACCGATTTTCATGCTGTCAGACAGTTTTCAGCCGTACAGCTTACATCACGTATATGACCTCACATTTTGCAATTCTAAACCAGTAATACGAACCACATTGATTTACCATTGCCCGTATTACTTACTGACTCATCCAAACCTGTCAACTTTCTCCTGTTGAAAATTATCATAGGAAATCTGCAAAGAATCTCCTACCTTGCATGTCTTCCTTGCAATCATGGATGGTGATGACCAAAAAGTAGTCTTGATTGAATTCTGCTGCGACCCTTCCTTAAAGACCCAAAACGAGACGAATTACTTTGGAACCATATCCTACTTTAGTTGGCCTGAAAGTGGTGCTCCTCTATAACCTAACTAAAAAACTTATCTGAAACTTTCAAGAACTTGGTCGTTTAAACGAATTCCAACAACCGTCACCTGTTTTAATTGATCGAATAAATTTGGTTCAATCATACTATCGATTGTCTTATTAAATTTGGTCAGTGACTGGTTGACTAGATGTGATATCAGCAGTCTGCTGTCCGATCACTCATGCGACTACGCTGGCTCTTGTCCCGATCTTAATCCCGCCAATATGTACTAGCGGCTAGAATGATTCAGGGCTTGTTAAAGAAGGCTTTGGGAGCAAATCAACACCTCCCTGCGCAACGTTTGCACCTAAATTCTTCGAATTCCATCACTGCAACTTCAGTATCCTGCGTGTTGCTGCTGCGGTCCCCATTCAGAAACGTCGTACAGCTCTTTATACCTCAGGAAAATAGTGGACTAGTATCGTTGTGCAACAATCCTTCACTCGCGAAGTTGAATCACAGATAAGTGCGTAAAATCAGTTAATTCCCCCCGGTATAAAATAATTTTAAGCCGTATTGTGAATCAAGATTTTCCAAACTGTCTAGAATATCCTTGTCTTCTTTTTTCATTTCGTCCCAATAATTTATTTTTGCATTTTGTAACATTCGATTTTTTAAACGTATCTACCTTTTTTCACATCCTGTTTTCCGTCAGTTCGGCCTCATAGTTTTTTGGCTTATCTGTTGTCCTCGAAGAATATATTTTTCTTCATCAAGTGGTAGTAGTAGCACTGTGGTCCGAAAATCATATCAGAGGGGACAGTTTGTATGTTGTTACGTACGATTTTAGATTGTTCATACGTAATGAAGCAATTCATTTGGACACCTGTGCGGACGCTCCTGTCAGGTTTTGTTTATAAATTGTTCGTTCACGTTTGACAGACGTTGTGTACACTGTCTATCCATTGT
This sequence comes from Fasciolopsis buskii, assembly GCA_008360955.1. NCBI lineage: Eukaryota > Metazoa > Platyhelminthes > Trematoda > Plagiorchiida > Fasciolidae > Fasciolopsis > Fasciolopsis buskii. The sequence goes on from LUCM01006345.1 coordinate 53,060, forward strand.
TCGGTCATTGCATTTTTACTTTGTTTTCTGTCCGAAATCGAACTGTCCTCCAACAGCGCCCTATAAGTACTATTTTGTCAATAGCATTGCCACACCGACCACAACGGTAATATTGGCCAATTCTTTGACCCATCATGGTGAAAACAACCAGCAAAATTCAGGTCGCAGTACTGGGCCACACAATTCACACTTGATTTGTTCGTCTGCGGCAAACGTTGTCCAAAAGTGTACATTTAGTTCTACCAAAGTCATAATTGCCGTAATCGGTCTGAATCTGCTGAATGATAATCAAGAGCTACTAAACGATGATAGGAAACGGTTAAACTACGGAGGTGTCTCTAGTACCCCGTCGCGTGCGTTTGCTCAAAATAGCGATGGGGAATAACTTGGGGTTTGATCGACTTCTAAACGGTTTTTCCCGATGAACGGTCATCAATTATTCTCATAGCTTACGTCCATTAATTTTTTTATTGTTTTTCCAACTTTCTTACATACTTCCATTTCCTGTTTTTTCCTTCAGTTTTTGTCACGATCCCTTTGAATGTACCCACACCGATAAGAAACAACTGGCTATCTTACATCGGGTAATAATGCGCAACCAAGCATGTGCAATATCCTCCACGCCTTTTTGCCTACCTACCAGGGCTTGTTTCTATTGTATTGTTTTCGTTACCTTGCTCCTTCCCTTCTACAGGGTTTCCGTTAGACTCAATCGGAGATTGTCATGCTGCAAATATCAAACTAAGCAAATGGCCAAGGTGCTGATATCGGATGCTTGCATTGTTAAGACACGCCCCTCAGTGTTTTGAATTGGGCTAGTTCCTGAGAAGTAATCCACCAGAGAAATATATAAATCCGAAGTGTTATTTTATCCAGTGGCCTGATTGTCGAATGATGCAAAGAATTTACGGGTGCGAACATAAAGAGTTTGGATTACCAGGTCGATATCCTCTGGGGTGGGTGACACCAGTATCTCCTCTGTCTGGACCCGTTCGTTACCTCACGTAACCCAATCGGGTCTTGTGCATGCACGTTGATCTTTTTGACTCCTAAATTCATGCTCGGTTCTCGGTTGTCCCCGGTGATGATGCGATATCCATAGTTTGCGTGCACGTGAATGGGTTCAGTCATTTGATCAACAATATATTGACTTGTTTCCATTGGACAGTAATCCAGAAGGCACGAAACGTTTCTCACGGGTCCAATGCATGCAATGAAGAGGTCTAGGTAGTACGTGGAACTCGTGACCTCCAGGTTTAGTGACTGTAGTCGATATGAATGTGAGAGGAAAGGGCGTGACTGACACAAGGAAGATAAGGAAACCAAATGTAAAAGTCAAGATGCTCTTTAAGCATTGGTGAATCCCCCTGAACCTTGGCAGTTCGATTTGTTTCGATATATCGCCTATCCTTTTCATTTTGATGCCTTCCAGCTGTCATAGCTCATTGTTTAGCTTTGTATCAATCTTTTGAATGCTCCAATTCGATCAGTTATTGGGTTCGTGTTTGCTAGTCCAAACTTTCTGTACCTTAAATGTGGTTCGCTGAGTTGGGCACCGTTCCCGGCGTTAAAATTGACTTGTTGGCTCAAAATTCGTGACAGAATGTGCGAAACTCTTGGGGGTTATTTTCCAAGAGTGGGTGCTTATAAATATTTAGTGACAGTTCGTTACCACTAATACTCTTCGCGCATAAACACCTTACTTGACTCATAAATCCATCCGATTTATCTCGCTTCCCTAGTCGGTGTTTAGTTCTTTTGATTGATTAATGTTTAGATAAGAATCCATTCCCCCCCCCTCTCAATTCCGGGTGTTGGGTTATTGATTATTGGAAATTTCGGTTAATCTCAGCTATCTTGTTTGTCAAGATTTGTTTCCCCGTTCCTGCTGATTTGATTTCCCGCCAAAAGTTTACATTGTTCGTATTTCGCCCTAATAACGCACCCATCATCATTGATATCGTCGGTGTATGTCTTCAGACTGCAGTCATTATTCAAAACGCATCCTGCGTCTCAGTCATCGTGGCTAGCCTCTTGTTTGAAGCAGATTGAATGCACTTCCTGCCTATTATTATTATTATTGTTTGGTTTTCAATCTCGCGCCCAATCGTGATTCTATTTTCATCCATCCGTTTATTCGTCGTTTCCCCGTTAGTGTTTTTGATTTCATAATGGACATTCCGTCCGTAGTCAGTGATGGATTTTCCTAATCTCACCCGCTGTTTTTTAGCCTCCAGTGGATTGTATCCGCTTGGAGAACGCAAGTGTTGATGCGTCAGCTCCCACCGCCATTTTCCCACCTCGTCGACGTCGCCGTGGAAGACATGGCCGGTTGTTATCTATGACCCAGCAAAATCCGGATCAAAGTCAGCCGAAGCAAAATGATGCTGGCGAACCCGTCTGTTTTTCGAATAGTCATGTTTCCCAACCTCGTTCACGTAGTGGCTTAGTCAACAATAATAGCCCCAACAACCATGCTACCACCGGAGGTCGTGGTGGTGGTGGTGGGCGATTCAGGCGACGCAATGGAGGTGGACAGCGACGTGAACGGCGGCAGCCGCCATCCAATAGTAGTTGGAATAAGACGTCAAATCCCAGTTCATGTTCGGTGGCCGTCTCACCAGCCTCATGAATTGCTTAGTTCTTATCTTTCCAATACATGTCGATCAGTTTACCTTTCTCGAGCTACACGTTTGCATTCATGCAAACGGATGCAGTGAGCATGCATTAACTTGTGCGATTTTGTACCATCTTGGTAGGTCCTCCTCCCTGTGACCATAATCTTTACGTCGTACGGACGATTTGCATTCGCATTTATATTTGTACACCCTACTTTTGCATACGTTCATTCGTTCTGGCAAATTCACGTACTCTGATGTTTCTGCATACGTACAAGATACATCATGGGAACTAAAAATTAATGGATTGACAATCAGCCAAATTCGTTCATTGTCTTCCCTTTCTGCAAAACTATTTCCCGCGTTTCTTCACAATTGCCCTTTTTCTTCTTGCGCCCATCCATTTGGTTCCGTAGTTTCCCCTGTCAACTTCTGTGCCTTGACCTTTCCAGACTGTTACCAACCGTTCCATGTCACAATCACATTTTGCGAACTCCTGTCGTTCCTTTGTTGTACTCATTCTATTTTCCTTCCTCGGGTCTGCTTTTCCAGAACCTCGCCACCATCACAAAATGACGGTTACTTGATATTGCCGTTCACACTCTCTTTACTTCATTCATTTTTCTACTCCTAAAATGGTCAACTTTTGGCTTCACTATCCCGGTTTTATGCTGTCAGTTGCTGCCCAGTTGTCACCTAACTATGAATCCGTTTCAGGAGGACCAAACTAATTTGAGTAGTTGTGGGTCCTGATTTTTAACTTCTAGTAAATTCGCACTAACGCACGTGACTTTATGCTTTGTCACCTCACCGGACTGCGCGACTGATTTCCTGTCACTTTTGTGATGTATATTTGTCCATTTGTGACGCACCAACCACCCTCAACCATCCCGGATCGTTATTTGTTCCGACCGTTCTATCTGCTGATTATTGTTCATGTTTGATTTTTTTCACGGGGACGATGATCAGTGATTGGTGCATTCATTCCGTTGGTATTTGTTTTTTGTTCTCGATGACTATTCACAACATGCGTTGCAATACAACAACCTGGGAGCTTCTCTTCTCGGTGCAGAGCAAAGCACTCTCGATATCACCGCGCATCTCTCTCGGATGTACCTCTATGAACGGGACAAACCCATACACATCTTATCATTCAATCGAAATTTAGTATCTTTTTTACCATAGTTCTATACGATTTTTACTGTTTAGTAATGTCATCGTTGTATATGAAACTTTTCATTCCGATTAGCTGCTACGTTTAGATTGCATACAAAGTGGCCGGTGACCTTGGACAAGATGGACCGTCTTTCTGTTTTGTTACCGGCGTAGTTCCCAGCGCTTCACTTATACATTTTGGATGGACCGACCTTCGATATCGTCCAGCTCGTTACCACACCTGATTTATTGGGACCTTATGTGGTTCTACGCCACTCCAAGTTTCAGGGTCATGGTTTTCATCCCCCTCTTTTGTGGATCCTTGTCGTCCCCTCTGCCAAACTCATGCGTAAATCATGTAATTGACAAAAATTGCTATGTAGGTGACCGGAAACCCAGTATTTCGATCAACTAGATGTTAAACTATGGCGTGGTAAGTGGTCACGTTTGATAACAGGGTGCCTTGGCCTCAAATGCGTCTTATTTGATTTTGATCGTCTGATCATACGATTGATACAGTTGGTGATTTTCTCACTCATGCAGCTTCGTAGCTGCTATTCTGATATTTTACCTGACTCAGCTTCCCACAAAAAGGTTGAAATTTGCCTTTCTCCACTGGATAGTAAGGCTATCCTGGGTTAATCTAATTCCAGTGAAAATACCGTAGACAATAACCAGTTGTTCGTGTTGAATACCCGAGCTCCACCTCCTCCCTCCGGCAAAGCGATCAAGCCTATTCCAGTTAACATCTCGATGGACCAGCTTTCAGCTCCAGCACATGCAACGTAAGACAGAAACGCGGGTAGAATGTTAGCATACTGCTAAACATTAATATAAAAATAAGCGGTATGATAGAACACAGTGGGATAACGACGCAAGGATACTATCTATATTTATGTCGGTGTTGATGATCAGTTCGCGACACACATAAGGAACGGTACAGAATGAGATTGTTCCGGTACGTGGGTGCATTTGGTGGACAGAACTCTGAGTGAAATGACCTGGTGAATTAAAAAAGCTTGGTAAATGCTCCCCTGGATAGGAAGCTGTTTAAAAATCCACCAGAAGCATGTGTTTTGAACAATTGTTAATTCCACTGCAATGTGAAATTAGTTCTAGAAGTTTAGCCGTAGCATCGAGGTCGTTTTCTTATAAACCGGATAACAGTAATGTGAGAGAATAGAAGAGTTTACTAAGCAGCAAATCACCAAACAATTTTCTTAAAAGTAAGAGCTTTATGGCCGCACAGGTTCCCAATATGCGTGGTTCAGAAAAAGGTATGGATCGAAATTGTTCCAAGATAACGGCAAGAAGGGCCATTGTGATTGCATTTATTATTTTTGGGCGATGATTCGAAGCCGTTGAAGGGAGTTGGGCACCGGAATCACATCGAAATTCAAAAGGGACATCTGTAGTCACGAGAACGCTCAGTTATTGGGAATGGGGTGAGAGCCACCCAATAAGTTAGCTCAGATTGTCTTGTAGAGGTCTGAGATTTCCATCACCATTGTAAGGATAAACAAAGCTAGTGTTAACAGCAATTCTGCAAACAATAAAATACAGAGGAACAAGGAGCCTATTGTATTGATGTGAGAGTAGGTCACATATAGGTTATGAATGACGTCCATGTTTGAAATCGATTCTTATCCTAGACTGAATTTAATACCGATCGGGTGTTCATCTTATTACTAGTTAACTGCTATACAATCGCAAACAACTTGGAAATTTATTCCAAAATGGAAAAAATAATGACGTCCTAATTAGTAACAAATCTCGGACCTGCTGCCCCGTCGAATCCCACAAAGTGCTGACCCTGTTAGACCTTGTCAGATTCATCCACAGAACTCAGACCTCCTAACTTTCATTCGAGATTCGTTCGGAGAAGGGTTTCCCGAATTACACCGTCAATGGATACAAACCAATAGATAATGCTGGTCTTACTATCAGCTAATGACAACAATAATCTCCGGATATTGTCCGAGGTGGTTCGAGCTCATGTGCACAAACTTGGCGATGGATTTTGTAAACCATATGTGTTGATTATCAAAGAGTTGTACTGTCATATGTCGGGCTAGGGCTTATGGGCACCTCTTGAATTCCTTCGTCGTCTCCAGCGTAGGACTGCAGAAAGCCCCTATTTCCCCATTTTTTAACGTTGTCATGGAGGATGTTCTACACAACTCTTCACCTGGTCCATTGGATGCTGGGATTAAAATCCTCCCAAGGAAGAGATTTTTGAATTATACTACGCTGATGATATCGCCTCGTTGTGGCAATGTACAGGCAATTCAATGCGCGTTAGGCTGCTTGGCGATTATGGTCTTCGGTTATGGTATGTGCTTTGCATCGTTAAAATTCAAGACCGGCAGGAGACTGCGTGCACCCACCTTTTGTGGTGATCGGTTAGTGTTATGGTGGATGACCAATCCAAGGTTTTTGGAACCGCAGATTTCATTCCTGCTATTAATTTTCTAAAAGAATCTGTCCTTTTCTCAATATTTCGAAATTGACGTTATTTTAAATATTGCACGGTTGAATATTTTTATGTCCTCGAAAAGATTCATAAAAACCCGTTCTCTGATTAGCTAGTCCACACATCGATCAAGGCCACCCAGCAAAACTATATAAACGATAGAGCCCACTTGAATTCTGACTTGTGTTGGTGGGTTACCAATAAACGCGCGGTAGTACTCTGAGTTCGTCTTCTCTTTTCCGCTAGCGAGCTGGGCTAACTGTTCGTATTTCGCGCCGCTTATTGTTCCGCGTGGCTGCCCATTCAAGGGAGCAGCAGATCTGTCCCATTTGTTGTGCGACTACGGGTCTTGAGTCTTGAGCTCGAACTTTCCGACCGTGGTAAAGTGAGGCATATCCGGTCAGCTTGCCGAAACACTAAGAAGTATTATTCTAAATCAAGTAGCAGCCATTTACCGCTCCATTGTTGATGTCTCCCCGGACATGTTTCCAGTTCGTTTCATGCCGGTGACAAGGTATAACATCAAATCATGATCGAATGTTGGCATCAAGGACAATTTAATTTCACTAACATTTTGCATTTGTCTATTCCCAAAATGAAACGGACATGGGGAAATCGTTGTCAAAACCATTTCCGAATATATACGTTAACAATTCTAGGTACATGAACAAGTCATCTTACAGAGATATGTGGAAAGCCATTCAGTTGCATCTTTCTTCTTACCTAATCCTGGGCCACCCATACACGGTCTAACGCCCGTAAAAGAACTTAATATCTTCCGTTCTCTTAAGTGATTGTAAATGTTGATCGGATGTCATTTCGCGTTGTTAATAAAGAAACGGTGAGAATGGAAATTTCACAGACTACGCTTGGATTTCACCCCATTGTTGGTGAATGATCGCCAGTTATCCGTTAATTTGCGAGTCATTTAAAGAAGCGTGGATTCCTCAGATTTCTTGGCTATTTTGGAGCCATACATGTCATCTAGATGGGCCACGCAGTTGGTTACTCTTCTCACAGATAATGGTAAAACTCTAAGCAGTTCTGAAGACTCCGCATGACTTTAAATTCAAAACATTGTCAAATATGATATCTTTCTATGTTGACCACTGAAGAGTCCGAAGTGGAGGTTGGATCAGTCATGTATCATGAACAGCAACCAATCATTTAACCTTTACTTCTACTCAGTACAACCAAACAGATATACTGCCATGTACAGAAGCAAGTCTTAGCCCCATTCTAGGTAGCGTATCGTGATAACAAAACCCCAATTGTTTGGAAGTTCACAATTGTCGATGACCACAAAATACTTCGGTTTCTGTTAAATCCAGACGAATTCGTGGCCGTGTATACACGACCAAGATTTGGATAGCATGGGATCGGAAACCAATATCAGGCCAGAAACGGTCAACTTAATGGTCTACGAGAAAAACATTACATTGTGATGCGTGCTTGCAAAAGATTCATTCCCAACGGAGCAATCGAAATCAGGGGTCGTGTGCATGTTGCTATCTCTTACTGGACTAGCGTCATGCCGTTGTCTTGCTCTATCCATTCTCCAAGTGGTCCGAGGTCTTTCTGACAAGTACGTTGACTCGGGCTGGGTGGTTCTAGTACTGATGATGTTCTTTAGCTACCAGGACATTTCCCATTTACCCCTAACTGACAAGAGATTACAGTTCCACATTGAAAAGTTAAAGTGCCAATTGAGTGGCACTGGAAGGCGGTATCTCCTCACGGAACGACATCACTCGTGTTCGCACGGAATGCCAGAATTCTTGGTATGATTGTTGGAAAGTAATGTAGCACCTATCAATCCCGAAACACTGCAGGATATGGCGACCCTCACTGAAAATTTCTTCGTCCATAATGGTATTGTGGAACACGGAAGTGTGAACGAGCGTCCGAACATGTTACTTAAATTCAGATGACTATGATACACTCTGATACTGTCTCAACTCAGTTCACTACATCCAGCTCGCGGAATCATCACGAAATAACTGAGCCAATCAACGATGTGGGTAACTGATTTGAACAGTGTAACCGCGCACCGGGGAAGTCTTGGACAATTTCACTTCGGGGAACCAAGTTTGGTGAGCATATATTTAGATGGTAATCAATAGAGTAGGCTACCCCAGGCGAACAGCCAACTGAGAGTCCTGTTTTCTAACCCTTTTTACTGCTTCGAATTCCGACCCGGGAATCAGTCGGACGGGAAAACCAAATTGGTAAGGGATTCTGGAATGAGGACGGTTGTGATGTGTGTACGTGGAAATCAAGTGAAATAATTTATTGTATCCTTGCTGTCGCCTGCAACCACAATCAGAGAATCATAACCGCGAGGAACCACGGGAGAGAAGAGCAAACATTCCACCATCGTCATGGCTTAGGTATACTCCGCAAATGACTGTGTCTTGGTAATCCGATTCAATAAACACTGTGAAAAAAGTTTTCGCTGCATTACTCGGCTCGTTGAATTTAAATGCTCGATACAAGGTCATATCTATTGCAATGTGTGCTGGTGAACCGTATCCATCACCTATTTTTTTGTTCACATTCTGTCTGACTGCCTCCAGCTATTCATTCAGAAGTCACGGTTTTTGAGTCGAAAAGAGCACTTCATGGTTCCGTGAGTGTGACTTTATATTGATAATATACTGAAGCACAAATCCTATTGGAATTCGCAATCAGTATAATAAAACGCACAGTTAGCCAAACCATGATTAGAAATACCGTTTCAAATATGTTCATTTATTAAAAATTTCATTACTCCACTCACCGCTCCAAGTGAGATGATTGTTTAGCGAGCATGATTACCATTCATTTGATGCGTTTGGCTGCTCGCAGTCATGGATCGTATGACCCGGGTTTACATCACATACTAGATCACGTCTGGTTAAGTATTATGAAGCATAGAGCGTGCACTGAATTCCATGCTTTGAACTTCGCGTTCGGTTGGGGTATTTGAATTTTGAACGTCAGTATATCCGTGCTGCACCATGAACCAGATAATGCAACTTTGACATCGCAAGAAAGCGTTACCCAAAGTTTGAACACGAATATTATACTGGTTGTTGAACATGGTCTTATTCTCTTCATTCCAGTTCAGTAACAATTTCAGTATTTTAAGATGGTCATCACCTATTTGCTGCACTCACTTTTTTATATTCCAGGCTTAACAATAATCATCGCGTCATATGGTCGTTAAATTCACACGTACCACGACAGTGACTGGGCAGAACCTATTCCACCATTCGAAACATTTACATAACTCAGCAATAATTCATGCGTGCTAAATGTTACTCGAACGGGTTTCTTTTCGGTCATGGTCTTCATGTTGACTTCATTCGCGTAGCTTGAGTAGAAGCCAATTGAACATTTACTAGTAACTCATATGCGCCCGTTACCATGATCGACCGAATTGCTTATAAAAATTACAAGTAAACACTCCACTGGAAGCTGACTATGCAGTCAATTCATTTATTTGGGTTAAATTTCAGTCAGAATCGACTAAATCGCTTAAACTCTCTTCAGAAGGTCCACCTGGTACCGATAGCCAGAGAAAGTCACGTACTAAATATCCTTGTTCAGAACTTAATGCTAATGATCCATAAATTGCTTATACATGCTCGAAATGGATGAGGGCAAAGAAAACATTGAATAACTCTGGAGCTCTTTACTTTAGGTTTAATAAGGTGCATTATAATCGAAAAATGATTGGACATTATTGCTATCGTCGAAGAAGAAGAAATATATTCGTAGATTTCCGAAACACACCTGACGAAGCGTTAGAAAACCCTTGGCCAGTTGAACATCTGTTAATTATGCTGTGTACTTTAACTGCGCACATTTTCTTTGAATGATCTATTACGTCTACTTTGATCATTAGTATTATTATTGTTACTTTTAGACAGTTTCCTTGGAGATGATAAGTTTTTGGTATTCCATTTTGGCAATAAGTGTTTTATTAGTAGAAGTAATATCAACTTCTTTTCCTTTTACTTAGTAGGAGCTTCTCGTGCACATGACTGATAAATTTTAAAGTGATATAAATCATACGTCTCGTTGTTACCTAAAATACACCGTATGATCTTATGTCCACCATTTTAAGCAGTCCGCATTTCAGTAAATTGTATTTTTCCGTAGATGGTACACCAATGAAACCCCTTAGACTTCTACAGGCTCCTCGGTCTATTCTGTTGCTCCTCTACCTAGATGGACTTCTCTGCCCACCAGATGATGGGGAAAATCAAGGGATACAATAAAGAAAGAACAAAATTAAGCCCACTTGTTTGCAGCTTGTGAGACGCAACAGTCAGTATTTCCATGTGAGTGGTGATGTTTGCTTCTGTTTATTGCCAATAATCTTTAATCTGTAATCTGTAAGCATTTGTTATTAATCTTATCAGGGTTCTCGAACGTCCATTGGTGTGACCTTTTATTCGTTCATACCGACGCTTAAATGTATTGAATCAACACACTCGTTTGAACACAAAAACTCACGTGCATATGCACGTGCACTTCCAAGTGCACACGTACGCACAACAACGGGCACAATCGGCCTTCTCGGTTTTTTCAGTTCGTTCTCCACTTGGAGTCCAGTCGATATTGTGGCCGGCGAGAATAAATTATGAACGATACCACTGCAGAAGCTGCGCTAGAAGCGGTTCCAATTCGACAGTAAGGACTCCAAGTCATTCGGGTCAAAAACGAGTCTACATTATCAGTAGTGAACTATCGAACAAAAAGGTCGATTTTTATGAGTGACTCATCGTTTCGCTTTCACTGCGGTATTTGTTGCAAATTTATGCAATTCTGCCAGTTTGCTTTCACATCCATTCATTTTATTATGACTGCGTAGATAATTTTGTAACTGCACTAAAATTATTTAGACCCATGTAGGTTGTGACAGACCTGTGAACCGTTTTTAACTGAGGTGTTGGCCGACCGGTAGAAAAGGAGCTGAGCAACCTCGGGTACACAAATCGTCTTTTGACTGGATCTCTGTGAATCACAAAATGTGCTCATTTACTGGTCGGTCCTCTGTTCAACTACAAAAAGTGATTTCACTGATGCCTGATCACTTCCAAAACAAATATGCTCCGAGGCTACAATTGTAATTCAATTAGTTGAGAATGATATCATCCACCCCGTTTCTTCTTTTTTGTGAATAACGCACCTCACAAATGAAAGCTTGACTAGGGGGTTTAAGAAATAAATCGCTCTGGCCAAACTGTCTGGGTTAACCGGATGCAGTACCAAGTACGCAAACACTACGATCGAAATCGCAGCACATTGTTCCCTAAATTCAATTACATTATATGATTTCATTTTCCTGTTAAATCTATGGCCCCAGTGCTGATAATATTCAGAGATCAGTATCCAAGGTCTTAGTACTAGGTGATCTAAAATCACGCGTTAGTCAAAATCTGTCGAAAATAACGCGCCTTCATCTGCGTTTACCTTTTTTCACCGCTTAGTCTTCCCGTGCAAATTACGATGCTTTGGGGCATTGCACTGCGTTGACGTCGATTCAATTGTGCGCAAAATGCCCACCAAAGGTCTATCCTAATTTGTGTTCAGGGTGCAAGAAAGCACGGGTGATTACTCACCCGCTGACAGCTGCTGCTATCACATGGTGAATGGGGTGTACCACAGGTTAACCATACTCGTTACGGCGATAGGCTCAGGGATCCAACTTGTAAATTCCCTATTTCCTTTTACAACTCCTCATTTGAATGTGATTTCTTTCTGATCTCCGTCCGGAAATCTCGTTTTCCGAAGGATCATGCGCATCTCCCGGTGCAATCTGACCTACCGGACCACATATAGGACCGAAATTTACAAAAGCTCACGGCTGCTGAATTTCAAATGTCATTCCGGTTAAGGCACCCAATGGCTTAATTATAGTTAAGCCCTTTGACGGCCGCTCCAGTATAGTGGCGTGATGGCTTTATTTCGTATCGTGACCGGCCTGCTCTAATTCATCATCATGTGACACGTACGGATCACAAATGCACCAGTTGCGAATGCTAGTATACTTGAGGCCCGATTGTAAACGTCGGATAGATTTCAATGGGTACAGTTATTAGGTTTCGGTTGTCTTTACTCCGCTGTATAGCCTTTTACTTACATAAATGTGGCATTTCATTTAAACACAATAACGTGAAAACAGTTTCACCCATCATTTTATGAAAAAGAAGAACAGAGACAGTGGGAAAAAGGACACGTCAAATGAATGGTTAGAACATTTTCCAAAGGTCGTTCAGGAAGTCGATCGAAGTACAGTCCCGGGTTGCTTGAATGCGTGCTAAATGAGGGACCGTGAAGTGCTACATAGATACTGATTCTGGGAGGGTATGGAATCCAAAGCAGGTCGCGTGGAAATTTGAGAACAATACTGAAAAATCCTTTAGCAGAGCATGAGTGAGCCTTAAAAATAACTTGAGAGCAAACGTTTCACATCTGGATAAGTAATCATCAAACGATCTCGTTGCCAAACCGTTCACTGACATGAAAGAGAGGTGGCTAGTAGTTGACCCTTCTCGCTGGAGAATTTCATAGTCTTCCGCAGGTAAAAATGTGGCGATAACAGGAGGACAGTAAAGAAAAATTAGAAAAATCGATTACTAGTCAATAACGCAGATGGAACTTGTGAGGGGTTGCGGCCTGGTTTCAACAATTGGAAATAAACTGACGTTTGCATCACAACGGATAACATGTTTCAACACTGATTTACAAGTAAAGTGAGTTTGCGGAACTGTTGTCAAGAGTGACCGAGAAGTCCAATAGTTAATAACTTTTCCGACAATGATGGATTTTTAACCATTTGAAATGTACATCTGAGTGAGTGTTTTGTTCTAGTATTCTAGCTTTATCGTGGAGTAGCAGATTCGTGAGTTCGAATTAGGCGCGGTTGCTTCAAAAACTGAAAATCTACGAAACAACCATTTACGAGTGACCGTTACAACCGGATGAGATATACCGAATGTCTTCTAACACTATATAGATATGGGAGGTGATCAAAATTTGATTAGATTAGGCCGTAAGTAGAGTGATCGTTGCAAGGTTTTGAGGCTACGAGCTGGTTTTAAAAATGCGAAGACGGTTTGTGTTGGTGCGATCAGGCATGCGACGGTGAGGATCGGTCAAGTCTGGGAAACAGGACCGTCCAACAAGTGCGTCGGTACTCGGAAGAATGACAGTCTAAACACTTGAATAACTGCAGGCCCGGAGGCAAGTGGATAGCCGATTATTCGCCTTAACTTTGAAACAAAGAGAAAGCGGTCTAGCTCTCGTAATACGTTCGGAGGCGAACAAGGGCGGCGTTCGAAGCGAGCATCAAAGAAAAAGCAATTTGCCCTAGAGACGGGGGGCAATCGGCCAATGAACTCTATCCTGCGTATACCTATATAAACGGGTCGACTGTGACGAATAGATAGAAACTGCCCTGTTGAGTAGGGCGAGACCATTTGGTCGTTCTTGTTTGGTTAGGCTGGCTGGGATTGGATTGGAGTCTAGGCCACCATTTGAAGGCGATAATTATTGACCCTCTCAAACAAGATCTTAAAACGATCGTGAGATCCTGTCACTATTGAGTGCAATGTTCTCCGTGAGACATTAGCTCCGAATATATTTTTCAATGAACGGAGATACTCCGGGTCAGAATGATTTCATAAGTACTCGGCGTGAAAATAGAATTCAAGTGACAAACGCCTACAGGAAATACCCGAAATCTTTTGTTCTTGGATTTGCTTTGCTGGATTCCGAAAACACATTTTTATAATTGCAGTCACCTTAATTGCCGTTAGCTTTATATTCATGTTTGATTGTGTAATATACTGCTAATTAATCCAGTCGTATTGATTCCTTATCACGTTGATTAACTTCAGCTACTCCTGAGAACTGAGCACACGGACTCAGTCAGGCGACTGACTGAGTCGGTGCGCGTATTGGGTACATGAATCCCACGCAATCTAGCATGGAATTAAAACACAAACGCGGCGGGCTGTGTATTTGCATAGCACGCACTAGAATTTGTACAATATTATCACAGATATAAGGGAAGAGTATGAACAGTTAGCATTCATGAGTATCACATTTCTTCCGCTCCCGCACAAATACAGGACGTTAATGGTCTCTGATGATTCGGTCCAATCTACTTGCCTCATGCACACCCTAATATTTACCGGATTGTTCGTCGATCATTTAATAGCCGTTTAAGTGACACTTCAGTTGAAAATCGAAGGGAATTGTTTACAATTGTCTGACTGCCGTGTTACAGTGAGTAGTAATTATTTACACCAAAATTTATGGAGAATACTAGAATACAACACGGTCCAGCCTCACAACTGAGCGCTTGAATTTTCCCAGCACATGAATGATGTAAAAACTGGGCAACTTATGGGACACGCAACCGTCTGAGCTCTCACCGTACTTTGTCGTAATAATTTTATTCAAAAGACTCGTGCACCGCACTAAACTCAAACTTTCCTGTCGTGAGTCTACATAAAAATCACAGTTGCTATAGTCCCACCAAGCCTGCGTACTCAGTCGCACAAACAGAACCTTGACGTCACTCAAACAAGTTCATACTCCAAATGCTATTGACTAGAACATATTCCAAGAGACAGAATTCCTCCTAAGTTGTATGTTAACATCTGATGTGTAAATAAAATTGAATGAATGTTTCCCTGCTGCCTTGGTCTTCTCATTTTCTCCGGTTTCGGGGTCCTCCCAGCATCGGCACTTTGCAGCCCTGCACGGTTGCCATCAATCGAATTCTTCCGGTTACCGTGGATACATTCTCTAAATACAGATTTAACGGAAAATGCTTTGAAAAAGGTTTCCATGAAAGCCGAAATATCGGCTTATTGTTAATTCTACTGATTGAGCGTATTTTCATACGGCATAGTTGAAATTCTTACCCTTTTTCTAGTAATAATTGTATGACTTCAAATTAATAGCCGTTCACTTCATCTCGATAACTGGACCTCAGTTTGGCTGCTAAACTTGGAATTCCATGTGCATATTGCATACCGGAAATTGCACAGCGGCCTAGGACATACAGAGAGTGAGTTTCCACTTGCTGGATGGATATCCATCTTTATCGGAGCTACCGAGGTGCAATCGTCGAACGCCAATCACAACTGAATAACCAACGTCACTCTACGCTCCGAACCTCATTACCTGTTCTAGTGACATGCGCTGCAAGCCGGATCAATTTCGAGTAGCACCTAAACAATGTAAGTGAATTTTTCACAACAGCAACCGATCGATCGTAGTGTCTGGAAGTTCTTTGGAGGCAGGAAGTTACATTATTCTTAATTAGCCAACGATGACGGTCGCCCACTACTATGGCCTTTGCAAAGTCAAAGCCTGTTTCACTAACACGGCCAACGCCACTACCACTGAATACTTAGAGAAGTCCGCCGCAGAAAAACACCTATTAGCTTAGGCGTACCAAAGGCGTTTTCCCGCGTTCCTTCACACGCAAGTTCTTGACTTCTAAACTATTGAGCAAATCGTATCCCAGCAAGTTACAGTTTCACTCTGACTGTAGATTCAGTCCTCGCAAATGATATCGCACCACCCCTTACTACGCCAAAAGCAGGTGGTTCATCTGAACTTCGAACGCTGAGCATCTAGTAACGCACCTCGATTTAATGATCGGTCGATGATATGGCGGCCTGAGATCTACATAGCCGCGGAAAGGAAGCGCGATCATCTTTACTGATGCTGTGCTACTGTTAAGTCAACCCGTTTAGAGTAGTCATCACAACCGTGTGATACTGTAGAAGGGAGTTGATACGTGGCGCGAGGAGGCAGTTATCAAGTGTCACAAGTGACAACATTGGTAAAATAGCAAGGAAGACATGGGTTCTGAGCGGCGACCCGCAACAAACTATACACACGATCATAAAAACTAACTCGAGCCTCTACTGGCAAAAATCTCAAATCCTCAAGTGTTATGCTTTTTAAGTCTATCATAAAACGTGATACTTATCCTCGACAACGAAAGAATTTAGGAACTGCTCATCATCTACCACTTTATCGGAGGTGACAAAAAACCAAAGATGCTGGTGATGAGCTTGGGAAAAACTACTTTTCGGATGTGGAAGCTTGTCCCACTGAACCTCTGAGTGACGATCGCCGTGCAAGCAGCAGTCACATTTCGCCATCGAGCCTTAGATGACGAAGTATTCTTCAGCTGCCGCCAATAAAACATTTGAAAGCCTACTTCGGAGCTTTGAAAATGAAAACCCACACGACAAACCAGGTTAATAGCTTTCTGAGAGATCCGTGACTTTCAAATCAGATGTGAATTGAAAGCCAGCTTCGTAGACCGCCTCGCTCGAACCCGTTTTTGTAAGGGCGGCTCGGATCAAATTGAAGCTTCCGAGGATTTACCATGGCTGTAGCATGTTTTGCATTCTAAATGTGCTGAGACCATCACATTTCGTGAACCCGACGGACGTCCGTATTAACTTTTCTATTATTCCTGCCATCACTCTCGTCACCGGCAGGAACAGACCAACGTGAATCAAGAATGCAGACACTAGAAAGCTAGTCACGATACAACACGCGAGACTACAAACCAATAAGCGAGAAGATAGCACTAATAGTAGCGTTTAGCACTATCGGGTAGGATTCACCATGGATTGTAGGCTAGCACGTTTCGCCATGTTGGTAGGCGACTCGGTTCAGGCAGACAACCGCAGTAGGACCGCCGCTTCACTGAGTCTGGAACACGTAGCAAAATATACAGATACATCGACGCAGAATAACGCGCGGTCGAGGATGAAAAATCTCTTGGTGCGACCGAAGGTCGTGCGTGAAACCCCAGCTCTTATACTGAATCACGTGACTGACCCAGGATCACTACCAAATCGAAAAGAACGGATGTCAGGTGACGAACAGACATTTTTGGCATGCTTGAAGCACATGTGGTGGAAAGGCAATATGCTCCATCACCGCTAGAGCGCACCACAGGGTGGTGGAGAAACCGGCAACCGTGATCCTGGGACTTCGAGTAGCGTGGAACCCCATAAAGCCCCAATAAACCAGCTATAGTAACTAGCCGGACGATACAGTTGCCGTCTACCACCAAAAGTAACCAGCGGATATGGTATTCGAACGTATGACCGTTTCGATGATCCTTGACCGACCCCGGTCGAAAAAGACTGCTTACCGTGCCGGGAGTCGAACTAGAACCGCACGGATGAGGCAGTAATCCTAAGCGCCACTGGAATCTAGTATCGCCATACGCCATTCCAAGTTTCAGTGTGATTGTTCCTTGCTCCTCCTTCCACGTGTAGGTGGGCCTTAACGGCTGCAGAGTGAGCTCATTCCACTGCACTCATGAGCTGAGTATGCAGTAAAAACGGTCGCTAAAACATCAGTAATTTCTACTGGAGACGAATGACACAGAACATGCAGAAACTGTCTCATCTTTTTGAATGACAGAAACCGAGGCCGAAAGGCTTACCAAATATATTTCAGTGGAACAGAGCTGCACTGCTCTAGCACTTCTATCCGCCAAAACCACGACGTCAAACTGAGTCAATCTATGTATAGACTTGCGCAACTCGTGATATCTTTGGCCATATCTAGATCCCAATCAGTGTGTAACAGTATATTTGCGATAAAGTGGTTTTCTATACCGATCTTTTTTCACCTGTCACTTATGTTACTCCCAATGAAGTCCTGGGTTTCGCCATTCGCACTTTTGAAAACAATTTAAAAAACTGCTAAGGCGATCGGTCAAGTGAGAATTTTGTCTGAGAACAGGTAGAGGGTAGAAAATGCAGAGACAAGCAACGACTATATCATGGGGGAATATGGTTCCAGGATAATGAGTTCACATTTACATGAGAGAGAGAGAGAGTAATAGACAGAAACAAGCAGATTGAGGCCTGAATGGACATTCGAATTCATGTTGAGTCAAATGAAATTTGACCATTCGTGGGCATTGGAAGACGAGTTCGTGAACTATCGCCTTCCGATTCTGATATTATTTTGGATGAAAGGATTAGGGCCATCGAGGACAAATTGGAATCATCTTGTTCCCATGATTGACCGGGTGAGCTCGAACGGGTCCGTCCAAAAGAATCCTCATTATCTGAAGTCAAAGAACCCCGATTAGAGCTAAACGTCCGTTGTGGGCCGTCCACAGGGATTGAGGGTGGAGAATTTACATGAGGATTACTGCATGGGACAGTGTTGATGAGAGACGACCGACCTGCAGATTCGGGGTCTGAACGGCGACGCTTGAAACGCATATGAGAGAGATTACCGGAACTCGATGAAACGGAACATGTTCGTGAACAGGTTCGCTTTAGTCGGATAGGTGATTCTAAAGGAGTACTCGAACTGGGCTGCTCCTCTTCTGAATGCGTGCTCAAAGATGCAGAACGGTCAGAGACAGCAGGCGAACCGATTTCAACTTGGGGCCCATCACCAATGTCCTGTATCGATGTGTCAGACTCCTGATCTACAAGGCGATCTTCGGCCTCGTCAAACGGAGACCAACCCATTTCTTGGAACACTCGAGATGGCAGACCTGGGTCCAGCTGTTCTACTTCTGCAGCTAAGACCTGAGCCGATGCCTTAGCGAAGTTGAGACGTCGTTGTAACAGTAGTAGACTACTTCCGAAAACTTCAGTTTCTGCCTCCGCTTCTTCCACCAGATAAGCCAAATCTGAAATGAAATCAGCAATGCATGAAGAGAAAGTAGTCGCCATACTGTTAATTTCAATGAAGATGTAATTGACTGTATAGACAAGCACTGGGGTGACACCACAAACGGTACTGCTACGCGAGAATGGAATGGCTAACAACTCGAGTTCGTAGTACATTATGTACCATGTGGCACGACAAGACCACTGATAGGCAGTATTAGATTTCTTTGAATCGGAAACTAATATTCTTCGTCGAATACTTGCACATCAAGCCAACTTAGTTGTTGCATCAGTCGTTAAAATAAACCAACCCGACTACGAACATTGTGAAACATGTATGCATCCGGTGCGTAAGAAAACAATCACTTGCCCAAGAACAAACTTACATGGACTAAATAAGATAAACTGAATCAGACCAAAACGGGATAGAGGAAAAGGGAAGTGAATAATTGCAGCACTGCTGCGCTAAGGGAGTCCTTCGTATTACTCGACACTCGAGAAGTCAACCTAATGTCCGGAATGATCGGAAAACATCAGGTTATCTCTTCGTTTAGTCAAATGAACATTGAATTTCCGCAAAACCAAAGTCTCAAATCATAAATATAAATCCTCCCGCTTCTGCCTCCCATTCAGTGAACCGTCGAGATTCCTATGATTTCTAAATCGTGAAATTTGGCCATGTTGATCTTCAACGTTCAATACGCTTCCAAACGCCTCAGTATGGTTCAGGGTGGGTATTGCAGGCTCCGAAGTAGCCACTTGTCTTGAATGCCTCTCGAAACGTGCACAACTAATTTTGCACCAACGTGCTCTCGTTTTCGCTACTTCACCACGATCTACTAGAGAAAAAACAGCAGGAATAGGTTGAAAAACAGTAAATTGAAGAACCATACAGAGGAAGTGCGAAAACTAAGTAGGATACTAAGCCATATCACCTATTGCCCTCACTCATCCATTGGGAGTATCTCGTGAAATCAATCCCCACAGTCCAACGGAACCTACAGCGGCCGATTTACTGGTAAAAATTTTCACGCCTTTTCCCGTGTCATTCAATGGCAACCTGGAACCATATTCCAGTCAGTGCCTGTCTGGGACAACGGCTTACAACGAGACTGGCGTTCGTGAGCATACGCAAAAGATGCCCCAAATATCTCAACTTATTCTGATTCGGTGCTTGTTCTAAGGACTGAACCGTAGCACCCAGCACCTCACTCGCAAAATTTCCTCATCACATTCTGTCAATACCACGAAGACCACAAGCGCTCGAACACCGAAAGTCTTTGGGCATCTGCTTTCAAGGGTCATGTTTCGGAGTTGTACAGTAGTACCGACTTCGCTGCTGCTGCATATGCTCGACTTTTGATCAACATCCGGGTGTCACCTTGACACCATATATGCTTCAAAATGACGAATACCAAACCAGCCTTCTGTATACGACAAGATACCTTATCCAATATATGACCACCTGGTGAGATTAACCAAGTAACTAAATCTTACCAACTTACGCAGTTTTTCGCATGCAAGAACATGGTTCGACTTTAAACCGACTCAATCCTGCTACATTTCATACGTTCAAGGTGAAAAAAGCATTCCAAACATACATACACTATCTTCGAGACCTGCAACTTGCTCGAGCATTTATTTAACAGAACAATATCTGCCGCACATTCCAGGTCAGACAGCACCCTGTCCGATCGAATATCAACGTAACTATTCTCACAAAGTTAAAAAGAGCGGGCAGAAGCGAGTAATCATGACAAACACCATGTCTTGCCGTAAACTCGGGTGTAAGATCGTCGAAGGAAGCACAAACCCGGCTTCGGCTATCCGCAAGCAGAAAATGGAAAGGTAAGAGGAGTTTCTCTGGCACTTGCCTCAACAGGAGGCAGCACAATTGAAATGCATGATCGACTGAGTCAAATGCAACTGCTATGTCAAGAAAGATAGGAACCATGGATCTACGGAAGTGACCTTATATTCTAGGACTTTTCAGTACACTGATACCGAGCATCAGAAAATCGACCAAAGATGATGCTCGGAGAAGTTTGGACGTCTGGAGTAGGACCTCCAAGTCAACCCTCAACTTCAGGTTGGGCAGCCAGGCAATAGCCATCCCACTAATAAACCACCGATTACGACAGAGGATGGAACTGTCATATGGTCGGAGAAAGCCCTTTTCTCATTGTTTTTCGGACGTCACCTAAACCAAAGGTATGAGTGATTTCTCCTTATATATATATATATATATATATATATATAGAGAGAGAGAGAGAGAGAGAGAGAGAATGATGCTCTTCTACGCAGTTCAGGAGCAACATGATCACAATGGTTTGTCTTCTGAGCAAGGCAATTTGATTACAAACGTTTCATCATCAGTTGAGATGACAACTTCGTGGCTATGATCTTGGGGCCAGCCACATGGCGTGTTCGGCAAGGACAGCATTTCTTTCAGCACTAGATGAAGACGGTAACCCATCTATCTGCCTTGATCGAGAGCCATCTTTGGGCTGGTTAGTTTCCAGTTTCCCATTGTTCCGCCACAACGAGACCACACCTTGACGTGTGACGGCTTGCGAGCCTCCATGATCCAACGAGCCATACAGGACGGCTTATCTCAAGCCGACGATCTAATCATGCCTAGGTCTATGGATAGAGACCCGTCGAAGTATTTTCCTGGTTCTCCCAGTCGGGGTTGATCTGAATGAGCAGCTCAGTCGGAAAAACAAGCAGGAGAACAATTGATCCAAGTAGGTGGGTGTCCACTCAGCTATACGCCGCTGCGTTGCGGCCAGATTCTTGTCAGAACTAAAAGCTTTGGGTAAGAACCTTATTCCTTCTACTTAGCGACTGAACTACATAACAAAACCAGTCCATCAATCTCTAGGTGTTACACGTCTAGAAACAATTCCTTACGGCAACAGTCTTTGCGCAGGATGGTCAACACCGCGTCGCCGATTAAATCGAGCGGCTTGGGCTGTTATAAGTATACTGTTGCTCAGAGTTTCCTCCTTATTAAACTTACCTCTATTACCTCCAGCCAAATCTCTTCGCCCCTCCTCCCTTCCCATATTGTCACCAACGATAGCAGATCCGATACGCGCAACGGCTCATTAACAGTGTGCCAGTTCACATTTTCTCAAACCGCGTCAGCCTCTGAATCTCTAACCATTCAATGTGCGCACCTTAATACAGGCTTACCAACAGGCTTGTTCAGCCCTAACAGTGGACTGATTCGATTCATGTCTGCTGCGTGATTGAGACAAAACCAGGGTTCGAGTACGGTAATTCAAGTGACTACGCCAAACCTTTCGTCAACATATTTCTTGCAAACTTCATTAGACGAAGCAGCTCAAGCTGTGGGTCAACGTGATGTAGGAATAGTCTTGAGCGAGAAGGCTGAAGCAGCCCTTCTAGAATGGATCCCAGTCAGCAATACACTGTGCGCCGTGAGACTGTTGGGATCAGTCGGCGTACGGAAGCATAGTAGTGTTAAGCGTAGTTTATTTGTTATCTCGACATACGCTCCCACAGACTGCAGCACTGACATGGAGAAAGACGAGTTTTACGATAAACTCGTCACTCTTGTTCGGAAGAGCAAAGACTCTGACATTGTAGAAGTGGCAGGTGACTATAATGTACAAGTTGGAACACTTAGTGCCACGTGTGGGCGATGTTCGTCGGTTGAAGGTTTTCGACCATCGATGTCTACGTAGTATGGCTAGGATTGGATGGATTGACCGGGTGAGTAATATTGAGGCNAGGAATCTGGTATTGAGTGACACTTCTGAGAATCGCTTGTTTCAGCGTATGAAACTTAGTAGACTACGCTGGTTGGGCCGCGTGTAGCGTATGACGAACACTCGTCTACCATATGGTGCCCTACTTTGTGTTCCTCCTAAGGAATGGAAGAAGCCATGTGGAGGCCAACAGATAACGTGGCAACGTGGGATGAGAAAATGTACAGCGAAGTTAGGTAGAGTAGGTGTCTCACGCCTTCGTGGTTGAGGTCCGAAAGACTCGTCGACTTGCTGGCTGGAGACACTTAAGGATATGGCAGTGAACCGTAAACAGTGACGATCGTGCTGTCATTTTCTATCGAATCAGAATGATTGAAAACACGTGCGTTTGTACAGTTGGACTGTGTTTCGTGTGTTGGCTGCAGCAGCATTTCATCTTGTCCCGCCTGGGTAAGTCCACTCTCTGTTCCCCTTGGATATTCACTCTTTTTATAGAAACGTGTAATTCTGGGGAAAGGCAGTGGTCAGTGAGGCTTGCCTTGCTGTTTAACGCTGAACGATGATTATGATGATGAGCAGGTATTTGATTCGGATAGATTTTGCTCGTATTCGTCATATATTCGAAATTAATCCGTTGGATTAAAAGCGAGCGAAAATGAACAAAATTCACCGAATTTTTCAGATACCAAATAAACCGTGTTTTACGTTAGAAGGGAAAAATGTGGCGACTCAACACGTACGAGTATGGACAGAACTGAATGAGAACCCAAATCGATGCATGGAATCCGAAAAGACAAGTGTGTCATGACTACGTATTGGATACATACATATGCTCACTCCCACAGTACACGCTGCCTTGGGTTGGGCTGATGGATTGGATTCCGCGAGATCCTCCCGAAAATGGTTGAGAAAATTAGATGACAAGATTGAATACTGCATTCAGCGGCATTCTTGCCAGTCATTAAGTCCTTTTACCAACAATTCGGTAACTTCGTTTCTGAATGGTCCGCGTTACTTGGTAGCAATTCCAACCAAAGTAGACCGGTGGAATAAAGCTATTAGCCGAAAGTGGATTTGACATTCGCTTTGCGATGGTAATGAACGGGCTTGGAATGCAAGTTGAGACCGGGTGTACATACACGGATGGTAGTGAATAACAAGCTTAGCTAGGTAACTGTGAAATAGGAGCTGATTTTTCACGATGAACCCCAATGAGTGTTTCAACAGTCCTACTTCTGGGACGAGGTGGAGTCATGACCAGTAACTGTGTTGCCAGAATGACGGTGACAAGATAGAAACTCGAGACCGTGGGCGACTAAATTCATGATGATTACACCTTGTCAAAGGTTATTTACGGAATCAGTCCACTTATTTGAACTACACCTCGACCGATCGCTTATGCCTGCTTATTATTTTAACCCGCATTTTTGATTAACATTTTTTTGTAATTCAGAACAATTGGTAGTCGCATACGCTGAAAATCCTAGTTAATAGACAAGACTAAAGAGACGACACAGATAACAAGTTACCAGAATGGGCCTGTTTTAAATCCTGAATGAAACCACGCCGCAGGGCGATCTCCGTTTCCAGTCGGGCAGCTCGACCGGTTCGATTGACGCTTGCCAATTCGTCATTCTCCTGTTCCAATACACGCACACGCATCATGATCAACTTGCCATTTTGACTGGGTCAAACGGGATTTGAATGTAGGACAGAAAGGGTACGCAGGTAGAAACAATTAAGTACCATGGTCCGGTCGGACGCAGTACAGTCAATTACGTAACTGGTAGAGGAAGTTGAAACGAAACCAAAGAGTACGTATTCGATACATGGTTGGAGCTAAACGCAAGTTCAAGGTAGCTCTCATTCATTGTTCCAAACACTTCTGTCATTAAAGGCAAATGCTTCGGCTTTCACGGATTGCCCCATTGCCATCTCACATGCAACCGCAGGAACCACTGACCATCAGGTTTAAAAAGCAAGCCATGAGGGGCGTCGCGGAGGACCATCAGAGGGATAAAAACCGCGGCAACGTTAGTTATGGCAGCACAGCCAAACTGAAAAACCACTTCGGACTTACATGTGTATAGATTGATGTTAACAAGTTCGGCATGGAAGCGAATGACCTCTTCCCTGGAATATTACGCCATTCCGCTTTTTTTCGTCCTGGAGATTACTCTAACTGTGGCTCTGTACTGCAATAATAAATATACCTGAGTACCAGACCAAAGTGCGGCATGAAAGTCGTGTGGACATCCTTTGTGATTGCATCAAATCTTTAGCAAGTGGCAACTTTTCTTTTTCCCACTACTCACGCTAATGACGGGAAATTCCTGACGTTAACTGGAAAAATAATAATAAGACTAAGCACGAAGCACGTGCTTTAGCAACTGAACTGATTGATCTGTCTAAGGACATCGTTGGATCGCATTAAGCCTTCATGTGATTTGAAGAGTAGACGCGCGCTATGTGAGCTGTCCTTTTCTAGTAAGTAATGACGAATATCCTAAAATCACTAACAAGAAAATTCGAGCTCTTCTTACTTCAGTTACCTTGCACTCAAACGATAACGAGTACATCAAGCCTACGTCGAAGAGGCAACCAACTGACGAATAAAGGAAAGGTTCAGGAGCTTCAGTAAGAAATAAAGCTAACAGAAGACTTGAATTTTATTCTGAGACCGGTCATAAAAGCAACGTTATTGATTGCAAAGAACAGTAGCAATGTCACGATCCGTGAGTGAAAACAAACAAAGCAAAGAGTCCCACTTTGGTTTACTTCAACTTAATGCGGTTACTTCTTGGAACGCCAGCATCATCGTGGAGATCAAAATGTCGTTCTCTCCACGCGCAGGAGTTAACTTGCCAGTAAAGACCTACTTAGGAGTACGACAAAGCAACCAAAGCAATAGGCAGCCATCTGCAACACAGTGGGAAGGCCAATCCTGAATCTGCCGGTAAAGCTCGATCGACTTACAAATGAATGAGCTGCTACCGCTATTGAAGAACCAATTTTGACAACAACGGAGAGAGGCACTCTCCACGGTCACGACCCGTTAGATTTAGACAACTTGGAGACAAGAGAAGATGGAACTCATGAGCGTCATCGACATTCGACTGGTTACACAAGGATGTTGCTTGCTACGCTGCGAAACTTAATCACCATTAGGAAGTTTGCCTGATGCAGGAAGCGACATCGTCTAGCAGGTCGGAAATTTTTCCCCGAAATGACTCAAACCCAAATACTACGAACGGAAAAAGGATACCATGAAACTGGTTAGCGTGTGGTAATTGACATGTTGACCAACCAAATAAAAAGAAAACTAAGATTTTCTAGACTAAAGTGGAAGTACACCTTCAAGACTATCTAGCAGGTACACGGTGCTGATGCCAAACTCGGTGGCGCACATCAACAACAACTGTAAATCCACAGCCTGATAAGAATTGAGGTAAAAGAATGAAATAGGGTTACAAGTGACCAGCAGATCACAAATTAATGAGATCCTGCAGTTCTGTGCTACTTCCGGTTTCAGCACCAAGGTCACCGTTTCCTTGCCTTACCTGGTAACTGGCCAAGGAGCATGTCTTCCACTGCGCCCGTGCATCATGCCAAAAAAGATGAACAAACTTGGACAGCTAGTGAATTCAACTCGACGAGCAACTAGGTGAATTGTGCGTCTGATACATACAAGTTTTACCCATTCTTTAAGCACGAGCTAAACTCCGGTCTATTAGCAGTGCACTAGACGCTTTGCAAATGAAGATACACCCTAGATGATACCAGTATTTTCACTGACCATGCAGGTAAATTACGTCCATCCGCGATATGAGCATTCGAAAGTGATGCCGTATCAATTAGCTTTTTTAAAGGCCTTATAAACAGGTACGCAGCCGGATGGCAAAGTCTGATCTATTTCGCAGCTATCCGTACAAACTACCACAGAAAATCACGAGGAAATCTAGTCTTACGCAGGCTATCTTACTAGGTTGTGGCGATCAACTGTTACCCGATGACTTGTGACAAAAGGGTTACACCAGCTCACGATCGGCACGGGAACGACGACTGTACGGAAGATATCGTGCAAGGACTTTCAAGTGAAAATACCCAACAGGCTGGGAGAATAACTTCGATTTTTAGAGACTCTCGAGATAAGACCGGATATAAATTGGTCATGATCAGTTTCTTTAAAAAAAAGCATGGGCATCAAAATGGGAAACCTAAAACAGATTCAAAAAGAATAAAATAAAGAACCGACTGAATAAATGCCAGCATCTTGAAAGCACAGGTTAGGATAGAACGAACACAAGAAAACGCTTGTTGAAAGTAGATTTAGTAAAATTGTACTGGAAGTGTGTAAAACTAATAAAAGCATAAATCAGTGAGGCTGAGTTTCGCTTGTTAGGAACTTGTCGTGCTCAGTGAATTCGTAACGTAACATTTCATGAGGAACGAGGAGTGACACCTCAGTTGCACGTGCCTGTAAATACGCGTACAAGCACTGAAAGATGTCAACCTGTGTGGAACAGTTTGACGGATTATTCTGAGATCAAGTGTGCATCAGGTTGAGCAATAACAAAAACAACGGCAGTAGAATGGACCCTAAATGATCGCTTTGATCCACCGGGCTAAAACAGAGAACGGACCGAGGATGGTCTTGATTCTGAAGAAAATCACATTGGAACAAATGAAACGGGAGGAATAGGAGAATAAGGACGGGCGAGAACACGGGATAAAAATTTGTTATGGACAAACGTGTGATGAACGACTCTGGACACGGTGCAGTTACGAAAAGCCAACTGATGGACCAAACAACCCCAAGTGACGCGCGAGCGTATAATGAGCGTAGCGGAAACACAGAGCGGAAAGGAGCACCGCAAGGCTCAGTAACAGATTCGGTCGTCATACGAACGGTTTCTCTATAGTTGAGTGACAAAGCTACGAACTGGAAGTCACCTGTTTTGCGTAAAAGTGAACGACTGCAATTCAGTTTGATTGGAGGTAACTAATGCGTTACAATTGTTTTGAGCCCGCCACAAACGATGAAGAACCAAGCTAACTGCAGCGTCAACAGGAACATGAGAGTAAGCTGTTGAGTTGTCCATTTCCAGCGGAGACTGTGCATCTGCTAAGTTCTTCCAGGAATCAACGGAGCGACCGCTCAAGGTAGATAGGGATTTTGAACCCAACTGAGTGAGTGGGTTAGAGTAGGATGTGTTCAGAGTTGAGCCAGATGAAGCACCAGTTGACTGAGAAAGGTGCGGTAAGTTTGCTGGGCCGAGGAGTCCATCAACTGGTTTTGCCAATCCGCTAATTAATGTGGGGACGTGACGGACGGCAGGCACTGTTGACTGGATTGGCGCCATAGTAGTCACAGGCTGAGAAGTCGTTGGAGCATCAGGTTCCGAACCTGATGATCTCGGAGTCTAAAAGAAAAACAGCAAAATGATTACAATATAACAGACGATACCTCGGATAATAAGGTCTAGATGACTCGCGAATGAAGTAGACGGAAAAGTGAATATAAATCCACTGTGCCAATTAGCATCAAAAATCCGATTTTCTTTACTAGGACTGCACTTTTCCATGACACTTGGCGCATGTGGTGGAAAAGGCATATAACATATCCGATAGGGTTAAGTACGTAATGGAAGGAGAGCCGGCAGCCGCGACCCTGGAACTTGGAGTGGTACAGAACCACATAAGGTCCTAACAGGCGTAGTAACTAGCCAGGCGATGACGGATCTGCGATCCCAACGTCTGGCATTTTCGGGTACCAGATTCCTAATCCACCTGACCACCACCGGTCGGGGATCGACATAAATGTACTTCGGTTATCTTTTCATGTCTCATCATGACATGACTAATGCTTACCAAACATCGAACCACTGGAGTAGCCGATTTAAAATCCCCCATAACAACGGATTTATTCTGATGCTAATAGCTCTTTGTAACCCTCAGTAACGGCGATGAGGTATACCCGATCGGTGCACACAGAGACAAGGACAGTGGATAGTGCCTATCAACGAAGTTGAATCCAAATGAGACAAAAAACTCCCAAGGCTTGGATTATTCTACGAAAATGAAACCTTTAAAGTGCCAAACAAACTGGGGTAATGCGACCAATTGCCGGAATTCGCACTGCTCGTAGACAATTTTGCCCGAAGTAGCTGGTTAGTGCAAAACACTAGTTGACATTGGTTTCCAAAAAGAAAGGTACAAACAGGATCCAAATGCTTAAATCAGGATTTCATATCTAGATTTACGACAGCAAAACGATATCTAATTCAACGTTTTTAGAGTTCAGAACTAGACGGGATAAAATTATTCACGCGGACACAGTGACAGGAAGGATAGGGTACCCACAACTGATGGCCGGAACAAGCCGCGAGACCGATTGTCCATATGAGGAAATTTCGCCTACTCATTCAGATTGTACTGAACACCTAGTCCAGAAGAATTCTTTATTTTCAAGCTGTGGTTCCTCACGGTTATTCAAAGAACAACATACATGGACACTTCTGAGGATAACAATGACGTCTTTGACGACGCACGTACATCCCGAATATAAGGATGCTATTAACAGCGGTGGCCAGGATTCAATGTGCGCATCATACGGGTTTTGTAGCTATTGAACCTAGAACTCGAACCATCAGCACCTATCGGCGGGGTGACCTTTAGAGGTAGGCTTTGCGAATGTCAGCTGAAATCAGTGGACGCACTAAGATATGACAACTGACGCTTCAGTCAGGCGTTCAACCGAATCCCACAAAAATGAATTGATTGGGATTTGGTTTAACAGTGTACGCCCACCTCGCAACTGCAGAACAATCTCAAAACCAGCATGCCCACGAACACTCAAAAACGGATCACCGGATACGCGAGGAGTGAAGTAAAACAATGAGATTGTATCTGGACCAGAAAGAATGACCACGGAAGTGGGATTTTGTATACGCGTTTCGGAGACAAAGCAAAATTTACTTCAATGGTTTCAAGAGTTCCAGCTAGAGCAGCTTATTACTCTATCTGGTTGAGCGTGTGGACGTCGAAAACAGGTAGACGAGGCAAACACTTAGGTCTAAGTGATGCACGAGTACTATTTCTAAGCCTTCCCCTAATGCCGACATCAGATAAATTTATCCAGTCGCGATTCGTCGTGATATCTTGCGTGGTTCCGATATCGGAAGAACGGAAATTAGTAGCGTTCCCTGTGAAAGTGCACTTGGTGGTGTTTGCAGTTGCCCAGACCGCAGAAGCGGTTTCAATTCAGGAACCCTAACCAGAGTCTTTGACTCGCAAACCTCACCCACAAGGCAGTGGGGCGTTATCTTAACACGAGAACTACGAGCAGAAGAACACTTATCACTACCCACCCCCGTTATGGCAATGAACAGCACGGTCCTGATCACACTACATGATCACCGATGGGGTATGAATTTCATTATACTTTTACTATTTATCAAGAATATTGGACGAATGTTACTTGAAACCCTAGCTACTAAGTCGTTGTCCTGAGACCTGGAGTGATACAGAATCACTTGGGGTCCCAATAGGTTAGATGCCGTAACTAGCCAAGACAGCGAATTGACACATTAGCTAATTCCGCGGACTTGAGGTTCAAACCTCTGGAGTGATCGGCATCTAATCCACTTGGCCATCGCTTGTTGGCAAATTCTAGTGTGAAGTAAAAACCGAATCCGAAGCACGTCGTTGCAAGGCTAATAGTTGTCAAAATTGAACCGAAAATTGTGCTCCAATTATCATTTTCCAGAGGCAAACAAAGTTTCCCATGTTCTCGGAATATATAGAGTGGGCCGTCTCATCGGCAAGGCCACTTGTGGTTTCTAGTTTGCAAATCTTGAATCTATTTTTTACTTTCACATGACTGACTCCTGTGAGAAAGTAAATCGGCTTCTTTGATGTCTCTGGATGCAACCGTACATGCGTTGGAACCTGTAGTAAGGTCGGCCCGTCGTCTTAAAATCCATTTGTTGCGCCAACTGCGTGTTCCGAAAACAGACTGAAGGCCTAAGCGATCCCTGCTCGCCTTAATAGTGCCAACGCACACCTTTAATTGGCCACCAAGGTGATATTTTCAGTCTGAAAAGGGTGAAAATAATAGGCTCATTTTCGCTAATTCCGTCTCCGGTCAGCGGAGAACATGACCGAACCGCTGTAAGCAAAGCCTTCGAAGAAACGATGAAAGCTGTTCAACGTTCATACGGTGCTAGCGCACAGCGGCGTTTGCCACACGATCATACCACTTGATTTTGCCATACAGCAGAGGAACCAACTGTCAATACTTTCTAGCCGGCGTGGATCACCTACTCCTGGTGGCATACTTACATAAGAATTGGGCGGATGGCGAAACCGTGAATGCACAGCTTCATCCGGGGGCTTATCTCACTGTGAGACTACAATGCTTTACAAGGTGACAGGAAAGCTCTCCTGGTGAAGTTTACGTGAAGCTTTACCTCGTTTCTGGCTTGGGCGTTTGGTTGAACAGTAGAGACCAGGTACTTGAAGTGAAGCAATCACTTCAAAGTGTCACCAATGATGTGAATACAAGATGACGGGACTTGTGTAGTAGTGTTAAGATCTGGTCAATACAACCTCTTCCTCGACAAAAACCACACTGGGTAGAGCGTGTTCCTGTGTCCGGAACACCGACAAAGCGGATTAGCAGAACGGCTGCAAAGAGCTTAGTTGCTACATCGACGAGGCCGATACCTCTGTAGTTCACACATAGACTTAACTCACTATTTTGGTATAGGGAATAGAACAGAGGCTGCCCAGCATTTGAAAGTTTCGGAGTCCCAGATACGATTAAACAGCCTAGTTAGTGGACTCAATGGAGCTAGCAAACAAGGTTTGAAGATCTTGGATGGAAAGCCATTCCCACCGGGTGACTTCATTGACTTAACGGCCGTGATTTCCAATCCGTCGAGATCAATTTTGAATTGCTCCACGTCATCTGATGTTACACAGATGGATTCGCTGGGAGGGCGACTGAGCAGCTCGCTAAAGTGTTCAACCCACCCTTGGAGCTTTTGTTCGCATCTTGATATGAGGTGGCCACTGCCGTCACGAAGCGTGGTGAGCGGAGATTGCGCCTTTTCCGAAGATAAGTGTACGAGTCTGAAACGTCTCTCGAAATCTCCAATGAAAGCGGTAGTTTCCATCCAGTGCAATTTCATGCCAATATCGCTTTCGGTCGTTCTTCGCTGAGCGTGAAACTTTGCGGCGAAGATAGTAGTAATCGGGTGAATTGTGCAGTCTCACGTCTTTAGCCTTAGCATACCAATTAAGAGTTTCCGCAGATATCAAGGGTTTTGTGCTCCCTTTAGTTTTGCTTAGCCTTTCGAGGGATGTACCGGTGGTGAATGCTTTTAGGACCATGCACTGTTTGTTTAGACTATCATCTTCGTCGATCTCGGATAGTTTAGATGCGATGGCGTTGGGTAGGGTTCTGATGTCACCTGGAATTGTTAACTTGAACAAGTCAACTCTAAGGTGCGGTCCGATTTTCTTTCGAGCTGGAAGGTGAAGCTCGATTTAAGCGTGTACCAGTGTGTGGTCCGTACCGTTGACGTTCCCCTGTTACAGCGCCGTGGTATGCCTGACAGCCTTCGATCGATGATGACGAGTGAAAACGCACCAAGATACGGTCGATCCGATGAGCTGTCATATCATCGTTGGAGTACCAAGTTAGTAGATACCTTTCTGGATGTTGCAAGCGGTCATTGGTGACAATCAATCAATTAACAACCGCAAACGAGAGGAAACGGTCGCCATTTTCGCATCGTTCACCGAGGCCGAATCTCACCAGTATGTGATGGTTTTATTCATCTGTTGGTTCCGTCCGGGCGTTCCAATCTCTTGCAATTAGGAGGACGCCGCACCTTGGGATAAGGTTGACTAAACGCCGATGTCCGATGTAGGAGGCATCTGCAACGCTTGGCTCAGCCTATAGAGTAGGAGTGTAGACTACAATGACGGTCACATCGAATGAAGTGCTCCCGAGCCGCGCCATCGCAGATTTTGGAGAAACTGAGTCCCAAGAGATCAAGGCGCTGTAAGCTCGACTGTTTGTTGCAATCACAACACCGTGAAATCCCGAGTTGTTTTTAGCCCACTGTGATGCATCGAATAAGATGCGCCCGTCTGGGAGATTTTAATATATGGGCTGCCAAAGTTGAATAGGCGTGCTTCGGCTAGGCAAGTAATATCAATCCTGTAATCATGGAACGTACGCACAGGGATGTATTGGCTACTTGTATCCAACAAACTATGGGCATACGAGACCTTGTGTTTAGGTTTACATCCCCGGTCCTCATCAGGTTCACCCTGACCACTGGGGGAGCGCACAGTGCATCGCTTATTGAGGACGCCGTTGCATGGATAGACCAAACTGTAAAGACAAAATTTATGGAGGTATTTGGGAGTGGTGTACGAGGTGACGCCAGTTCTGCCACCCTGCTCTTGTTCGAGGTGGCACCTCTAGCCCGGGCACAACTAAGTGGAACCCGCCGGGCTACAGAGCGTTCAAATGTTGGGAGGCGGTGGTCGACCAAACGGTCCATACGCCTTTTGATGGTAGTCTACCAGTCCGGGGCGTTCAAATCGTCCGAGGTGACCTGACGGTTACCGGTGGGTCACTAGGACTTCAGTCGCCATTCGGAAGCACTAACTGCAATCCAGAGTCCCATGCAGCTCTGTTGGTTGAACGAATTACTTTGGTGGCCGTTGGACCTCACAAACCTCATCAGTCAGCTCGAGAGTATTTGTCTTCGCATCCTGGACGCCATCTCACCAGTTTTTAATCTTGGTTGCCCTCAACCTGGTTTCGCCCGCTTGTCGAGAGGTTTGCCGGGGTGTGGCTGCTGATGCATACCGCTGTTTCGTGGATCCATAGATGAGAATCGGGTGACTGGGGGAGATTAAATACTCACTCCATGGAGGACGATAGCCTACCAAATCAGAGTCGCTACTTTCAGTTATCCACACACCCCTTCTTCATCCTGTACCCAAATTTGATTTTCAATTCCGCACCAGAATCCCAAATCTACCCAATACACGAGAACTTCGGTCATGTAAGGAACAGAGCTTCTAACACTTTCTCTTGTTGATTGGGCTCAACCAAAAGGCGTTCGGTCGACCAGAAATCCTTCTTTGACTTCCAGTTTGCAGTCACTACACCATTTCCAATAGCATTTCGGAACTGTCGAGATTATGTGGAATTACGCCAAAACTAATCTGAAATGTCATTTAAATGATCTCGTTTACATAGGCCCGAGGCGTGATCCAATTTACATGGCCACATTCGTGCATACTTACTGTAAGGTGCGCTAATCATCCGCGCATTGCTCTACAATCTGCGAGCTGATGGACTCTTAAAAATTCTCTCGAAACGCATGTATGCTCTTACGTAATTTCGAACACTTTTGCCAATCCCAAAATAATAGGCAATGGTTCATCCCCAACAGTCGCTTGGTTATCCAGTTTTAAACGCTCATTTCACTTACGTTTCTGCAATTAGTGATCGTAGACTGATGTTCTCTGGATTAGTGTGAATCGACAATTTCATCGATTCACAGAAAGTGATAGATCCTGCGATAGAAACCATAGATGAAGTAGTTAATTAATTTTGCATCTAAAGTGATCGCGGGCATTGTTCCGCCGGTTATCTATTGTTCGCAAAAGATGCCTTCGTAATAATCCAGCTACAGAACGTGTCGTCAAATCGGTCTTCTCGATAACAGAGTGAGAGCGGACTCCTTGTTACTGGAAAAGAATTTCCATAGCTCTTTTTGTTCTGGAGTCAGTTATCCCGGACGTCGACCGCTGTTTCGTTTAGAGCTATTTATTCAAGGTTCAAGGGCACTAGTTGACACTCAACGTCTTTCTATCGTTGTCTCGCAGCCTCTAGCTATCGGTTAGTAGACCTTAGTTATTTGGTGGCTTCAAAACTGTTTTGGCAGTCGTAATCCGAATCGGAACAAACACATTTCTTTGAGTAAGGACCCGCGTTGTTGACTGGGATCCATTCTAGAAGGGCTGCTTCAGCCTTCTCGCTCAAGACTATTCCTACATCACGTTGACCCACAGCTTGAGCTGCTTCGTCTAATGAAGTTTGCAAGAAATATGTTGACGAAAGGTTTGGCGTAGTCACTTGAATTACCGTACTCGAACCCTGGTTTTGTCTCAATCACGCAGCAGACATGAATCGAATCAGTCCACTGTTAGGGCTGAACAAGCCTGTTGGTAAGCCTGTATTAAGGTGCGCACATTGAATGGTTAGAGATTCAGAGGCTGACGCGGTTTGAGAAAATGTGAGCTGGCACACTGTTAATCGGCGACGCGGTGTTGACCATCCTGCGCAAAGACTGTTGCCGTAAGGAATTGTTTCTAGACGTGTAACACCTAGAGATTGATGGACTGGTTTTGTTATGTAGTTCAGTCGCTAAGTAGAAGGAATAAGGTTCTTACCCAAAGCTTTTAGTTCTGACAAGAATCTGGCCGCAACGCAGCGGCGTATAGCTGAGTGGACACCCACCTACTTGGATCAATTGTTCTCCCGCTTGTTTTTCCGACTGAGCTGCTCATTCAGATCAACCCCGACTGGGAAAACCAGGAAAATACTTCGACGGGTCTCTATCCATAGACCTAGGCATGATTAGATCGTCGGCTTGAGATAAGCCGTCCTGTATGGCTCGTTGGATCATGGAGGCTCGCAAGCCGTCACACTACATCAGGATGCAGTCTTGTTGTGAACTACCAAGTTCATTCGAATTGACTAGCAGCGTTTGACGAGGGTGTTTCATCCCTGCATTCCCTTTTCAACCCCGTCATGGACGAAATAATGGAGGATACACAGGCTCACCTGGACTATAGCTCTACCCGAGGTGTTCTTTGTTTGCGTACGAGCGGACGATCATAACAGCGAAAACAGTGCACAATGGAGAGGAACAAACAATTGTTCACCGTCTCAGTTAGCTCTGAAGCTGCGTGACAAAGGATGGTAAGGTGGTAGAGATGAGCACTGAAGCAACTGTGGTGCTGGCCCAATACTCCACTGAAAGTGAAAGGTCGTGTGCACTGGTCTGGAATATGCTCAGTTCCTTCATGTGGCTGCGAGCTTGAGGGGTTACGGCCGTCGATGTCTGCACATTAACTCTAGAACTGAACGGAGTGATCGCGTCGGTGACGTGCCTAGGAATGTACCAGCAGCTGTTGGTTCAGAGAGTATTCCATCTTTACTAAGCTTAGCAGACTTTGATGGATGGATCGTGTTGCGTCTGCCGAACGCTCGTCTAATTTTCCACCACTCCCATGGAGTGGAAGAGGCCACATGGAGGTCAAAAGACGATGTGGCAGTGAAGAACAAGGAACTAGACGGTGAACCTAGGTTGGAGACAAAAAGACTCGTCAACCAGCTGGCTGGAAACACCGAATGATATAACAGCGACCCGTGCCATCTTACTGCGTCGAATCAGATTTATTGAAAATGGGCATTTGTACAACTAGACCGCAGCCAGTTGGCTGTAATCGCATTCTTTTGTTCGTCCACTCGTAGGTCTAATCCTTGTCCCCTCTGCACATTAGGTTCTTCTATAGCAACGTTTAACTCTGGGGGACAGGCAAGGGTCAGTGGGGCATGTTTTGTTGTTTAAGAGTGAATCATGATGACTTCATCAAAACACCGCGTGGGCCTCAACCCGAATGTCAAACTGGTCCTACAAGAGTCAGCGCATTGGTTAACTCACTCACGACTATCACTGATAGAATAACGATTTTAAAAGTAAACCAGATTTCACGCCAGAAACGATCTAACTTGAGACAAAATTCGTGAAATTTTGGCGAAGAATGTTACTCGTGAACGCAGAACAAATGATCAATAATAATTGCTACTTTCATTTTTCCATAGGTAGGCCCTTACTGTCTTATTTTTTGGATTCACCAGATTCTTTAGCGATCTTCCTTCTTAGCTGATCAAGTTTGATAAAAGGAAGCAAATGGATGTCGGGCAGCTTCTTGATGTATACGGCGAAACTGCTAAACCCAATTGCCTACGCTAATGG